>JAJIBD010002225.1:0-19371 GCA_021461705.1 Cryptotis parvus
CACCAACTACCCGGTTCCCTCCCTCCTCCCTAACCCTGCCTCCATGGCAGGTTCATTATTTCTTTCCCTTTCTCTCTCTTTCTCTTTTCCTTCCCTTCCAGACTATGGATTACAGAACATACATTAAAGGTTTGTCATGTGTATCTTTTTGCCTGCATTTAATGCTCAGTTCTAGGTTGGTATTAGTACTTTCGACAGTTGTTAGCACACTGTTCCATTTTCTGTCTTACCTAGCCTCTGACTCCCACACATTTGTGATAATCTCCACCTTTGAAAAGACCTCCTGATATATGTTTCACTTGTCAGGCTCTAATTTTTAAAGGCTGACTAATATTCTGTTGTAAATATATAGACAGCATTTCCCTTATCCATTCTTCTGTCAATGCATAATTAAGATTTCCCCCTATCTTGAATAGTTTCAATAATGATGCTGTGAATCTAATCTGCATATACTGATTTTAATTCTTTTTAGGAAATTACCTAAAATGAGACTGACAGATAAGAAAAATACTTTTATTTATAATTTTTAAGGAATTGTAAAAAACATTGCTGTGGTGACTGAACCATTTTTACATTCTCATCATTAGGGGACCTGCTCAATCTCGATTCAGCCCTGACAATATTTTCCTCCTTCGTTCCCTTCCTCTCTTTCTTTCTTTCTTTCTTTCTTTCTTTCTTTCTTTCTTTCTTTCTTTTTCTTTCTTTCTTTCTTTCTTTCTTTCTTTCTTTCTTTCTTTCTTTCTTTCTCTTTCTCTCTCTCTTTCTCTCTCTTTCTTTCTTTCTTTCTTTCTTTCTTTCTTTCTTTCTTTTCTTTCTTTCTTTCTTTCTTTCTTTCTTTCTTTCTTTCTCTCTTTCTTTCTCTCTTTCTCTCTCTCTTTCTCTCTCTCTTTCTCTCTCTCTTTCTTTCTCTCTTTCTTTCTTTCTTTCTTTCTTTCTTTCTTTCTTTCTTTCTTTCTTTCTTTCTTTCTTTCTTTCTTTCTTTCTTTCTTTCTTTCTTTCTTTCTTTCTTTCTTTCTTTCTTTCTTTTCTTTCTTTCTTTCTCTTTCTTTCATTCTCTCTTTATCTCTATTTATTTCTTTCTTTTTTCTTTCTCTCTTTGTCTCCTTCCTTTCTTTCTTTCTCTCTCTCTCTTTCTTTCTTTCTTTTTCCTTTCTTTCTTTTCCTTTCTTTCTTTTTCTTTCCACTACCTTTCCTCCCTAATGGGTACATGTTCACATCTGACTGTGGTCATTGATGTCATTTTCTTCAGAATTAAGGTGTTGAACATCTATCCACATATATTTAACATAGAACATGCTACTTGGTTGTCTTTTTTGGAGAAATTTCTACTCAGATCGATGACTGGATAAAGAAGCTTTGGTACATCTACACAATGGAATACTATGCAGCTATAAGGAAAAAATGTATTTATAAAATTTGCCTATAAATGGATGGACATGGAGAAGATTATGTTAGCGAAATTAGCCAGAAGGAGAGAGACAGATACAGAATGACTGCATTTATTTGCATGGCATAAATATATATGTACATATTATGATACCAATATCCAAGGTCAAGTGAAACATATATCAGGAGGTCTTGTCAAAAGTGGAAATTATCACAAACGTGTGGGGAGTCAGAGGTTAGATAAGACAGAAAATGGAACAGTGTGCTAATAATTGTCGAGGGTACTAATGCCAACCTAGAACTGAGCATTAAATAGAGGCAAAAGGATACACATGAAAACCTCTTAATGTGTGTTCTGTAATCCATAGTCTGGAAGGGAAGGAAAAGAGAAAGAGAGAGAAAGGGAAAGAAATAAGGAACCTGCCATGGAGGGGGCTGGGGAAGGGGGAGGGAACCGGGGACGTTGGTGGTGGGAGATGGACACTGGTGGAGGGACGGGTGCTAGAACACTGTATGACCAAACCCAAATATGAACTTTTTAATTGTATATCTTTTTATTTGTATATCTCACGGTGGTATAATAAAATACTTTAAAAAAGCAAATCTAAAATATATATATATATATATGTATATATATATATGTATATATATATTTGCTTGTATTCTTACTATTGCTAGTTATAGAAATACTCTTTAGTAATTTGGATATTAACTTGATCACTTCACATCCAGTTGTTCATTGATTTGCTCGAGCGGGCACCAGTAATATTTCCCTTTTACCCTATCATGTGCCAGTGTAGCCCAAAGTCATCTGGTTGCTTCAGGAATACAAAGAGGCTCAAGCAATTCGTTCAAGGTCTTGACCAAGAAATCTGACCATCTAGTAGGTGGGCGGCCATGTCATCTTTTGACATCCCATGGAACCTAGTCGGTAACAGCTCTGGTCCAGTGGTCATCTCCAAATTGCATTACATTGTCCAGCCCATCTGATTTTCGATGCCTTGGCAAACGAGTCAGTGTCCCTGTCTGGAACAGCGATGAGGTGGGAACTCCAGATTCCTTCCCTCACTTGAGTGAAGCGTGATATTCCAAGCATAGCTCTTTCAATTCCTCTTTGGGAGACTCGAATAGCATTCTCATCCTGCTTTTGTAGGGCCCAGGTCTCTGAGGCATATGTTAATGCAGGGAGAACAGTGGAGTCCAAGAGATGTTCCCGGCGCCAGAGGTTCTTTGTCATTTTGCTATTTCTTCAATGCTTTTTTAAGGCATTTCATGCTGTTGTCTTCCCTCCTGTGCAGCTCAGGTTTTAAGTCGTTCTTCATGTTGACTTCTCGACCTAGGTACACATAACTGCTGCATTCAGAGATGTTTGTTCCATTGAGAGTGAATGGGGCCTCTGGAACTAGTTCATTTCTCATAAACATAGTTTTGTTGAGATTCAGCTGTAGATCTATCTTTCCACACACTCGGTCAAAGTCAGCCAGCATTTGTGCCATTTGGCTAATGTTTTGTTTTATTAGAATGATGTCATCTGTGAAGCGGAGGTGGTGTAGTTGCCGACTGTCTATCTTCACTCCTATTCCTTCCAATTCTAATTGTTGCATGATATTCTAGAGGGTGGCACTGAAGAGTTTTGGTGAAAATGCTGAACCCCTCCTTTAAAAAAAAAGTCAAAAATTTGGATATTAACGTTTTAAAATATATACTGTTAGTATTTTCCCTCATTCTCTTAAGCTGCACTTTTACCTAATCTTTGCTTTGTCAATTATAACTAGTTTGGAAATGAAACCCTAGGCTGAGAATGGTGACCATCGTTATCCCTAACAAATTACTGTTTAACTGAGTGCAGTTAATGTAAAAAGAGTGAATGTTCCATTTTTTCCATTTTTAAATAATCTTATAAGAATGTTTTCTCAATGCTGGGGCCGGAGCGATAGCCCAGCGGTAGGGCATTTGCCTTGCATGCGGCCAGCCTGTGCCGGCCTGGGTTTGATCCCCGGCATCCCATATGTTCCCCGAGCACCGCCAGGAGTAATTCCTGAGTGCAGAGCCAGGAGAAACCCCTGAGCATTGCCGGGTGTGACCCAAAAAGCAAAAAAAAAAAAAAAAAGAATGTTTTCTCAATGCTGATATAAACAGAATCATGAGGACATAACAAATTCTAAACATTACTGCATCCATCGTTGTGAAAAGTACTATGTCTAAATTTATTTACATGGCGTTTAGGTAGAAAGCAGAACTAATTTTCACTTCATCCTTGTAGAATGACTAATAACACGATGTAAACAACAACAATAATATTCTTAATCATTTTTAGAAGGATCTGGAATTTATTAACATGTTATCAATCAATTATATGTGATTTTCTTTATATTTCCTTCTTTGAATACAGGTAACCCAAATGCGGAGATTCCACAAAGCAGAT
Organism: Cryptotis parvus; assembly: GCA_021461705.1. Lineage (NCBI taxonomy): Eukaryota > Metazoa > Chordata > Mammalia > Eulipotyphla > Soricidae > Cryptotis > Cryptotis parvus. Next base: position 3,812 of record JAJIBD010002225.1, read on the forward strand.
AACTGCTATTTCATTACACTTGATATAATTGCATTATATCCTTCTCACAATCTCCTTCATGCATGCATAATCTCTTTAAAATTTTTATATGCAAGCAAACATAGCTTTACCAGGAAGCAGCATCTCTCCAACATATATATATATACATATATATATATTCAATGTGTAAAATTTTAGTAAAATATAGAGAAAACATGCATTATGCAAAATATAAAGTTTTGTATTTATTACCTCTAAATCACTTCCCATGAGTTTGTTTCAGGAAGTTGTATAACACTTTTCTAGTTAAGTGTTTATTTCATAGTTCTAAGATTATTTATTATAAGAAACAAAATTGGACATTTTTGCTCAGTAAATTTGTAGTTTAAAAATTCATTCAAAGATAGAAGATGAACTCTGACACTAAATGAAAATGTACCTACTCCATTAAGCTCATGTTATGAACACATTATATTCATACTCCATTTTTTTTAAAGAAAGTCAATGAGATAATCTGATCCGAATCCAATCCCTGACAGTTTGCCTTGGAGAATAACTAGAGCATTAATTTGTTTATCTGTAAATAGGAAGAAATTAATACTTAAATTTTACTTAATTATTCATTTTTACCATGTATTTGATCAATGAAGGTATAGGTGATGCTGCTATTTTCTAGACATAACGGAACCTGGTTACTAATATACTAGCATACTGTTTTCATTGTTACTTCCATTGTGATGGTAATATAATATATTGTCACCAGGTAGAGTATACAGGTATATCCTAAAATCAACATTTCCCCCATCTAATCAGTAGCCAGAGCTTAAAGGAACGCTGGGAAAAGCATTGTGCAGGATAAAATAGATCCCATTTTAAATTGTTTACAAAGGGAGCAGAGCCATAGTTTATCATAAAAACAGAGGACAATAACAAATTATTAAGATAAAAATCATGACAAATCATCTTAAAAAGTCAAGCTAAACATTTTATGATATTGTAATAGCAATAACAATGGTTTAGTTCATTTTCTATAACAATGGATGCTTTCTGATTACTCAAAGCAAATAAGACTCTGAGAATAGATATTAAAGCCAAATCAATGACCATTGACTGACACTTATTCATATGGTGAATATGTGATTATATTAAGTTGTCATTATTTCTTCTAAAAAATCTTTATTTAATGCAGTCATTTACACACACTGTATCATCTATTGCAAAGGTAGAACTAAAATAGGATGATCCATGCAAAGACATTGGGTTTTTTGTGAGTTTAAGATAAAATAATATCAGTATCTTTAAGGGTACCAGTATAGAAGGTTGAGTGAATGCTTTCCATACTGGGATCTGATTTCATTCCCAGCTTTGCATAGTTTCATAACCATCATTAGGAGCAATCCTGGGCACAAGGCTAGAAATAGACCCTGAGCATTGATGGGTGTGACCTAAATCAACCTCTTACTACCCCAATAAAGAATACTAATACAGGGCCAGTGGAACAAGGAGCTAGGGAGACATATAGGGCTGAAGCATGCTCTCTGCTTTGCTTAGGAGAGTTCTAGCTTCAGTCCCAACCACAAGCACCAAAAAATCAAGCACCAAATCAATTCCAAGCACCAGGGGAACCAAAGGTAGAGCAATAAGCTAGGAACACTCGGAGCCCTCAAATAGCCAACAAAGCAATGCTAATAGAAAATCAATCATTTGGTAAAAAATAAACTATTAAAATATGCAATATATAGATCAAACTTTATTGTCTCTTAAAATCTTTTAAATTGCATCCCTTTTTAGTATATCATTATCAAGACTCAAAAGCTGATTGATGTACATTTGGGCTGTTTCCAATTCTGCCTGTGGAGACTATTGATGCCATAAAATATCCCTGTACAAGCTTTATTATAGACTAGTTTTCAATAGTTTAAAATGTATCTAGGAATGTATTTTGCTAAGTCATATGGTAGCTTTTTGAGAAGAGCTAAACTCTTTTCTGAAGCAGCTGTACATGGTTTAATTTGACACTAGCAATGTATAAGGGTCTGATTTTCCATTGCTTTATTTCCTGAGTTTGCATATGTCTGGTAATTTAAACACATTTTTAATGAAACAGTTGATACAATTTACTAAGATCCTATGGATATGGACTGTCCTTGTAGGAAGTTTTATAAAATTTGATTTGTGACTGAGTCCGGCAAGTGGTGGCAATGCAGAATTGAGTGTTGTAGTGGGCAAAGGGATGTCAGCTCTCATACCTCTGAGTAGCCCATAAGGCCAAAATCTTTCTGAGTGAGTGAACATGGGTACCCCATGGATATCCTGAGTCAGGGAGAGTACCATTAAATTAAATCAGCCAGCCATCCACTGCAAAATGTCAGCTCTGTTATGTAAGGATGGCTGCAATGTGATCTCTGTCTGGTGAGCCTCCATAACTCTCAGTGCTATTGTTGGTGGCAGAGTATTAATCCTTCTGAATAGTGCTTTTTTTCGGGTCCAAGTCATCATCACCGTGGAACATGGTTATTGAGGTCACAGAGGTGTTCCATGTTCCCCAGAAATCCACCACCAGCGGGTCTGCCCATCCAAATTTCCTTCCCAGAACAGCTTGAGACATCTGCAGCAAATGCAAAAATACCCCCTCAGGACGTCAAAAAATCATGTGGACGCCCATCTACAAGATGGTCAGACTTCTTCGTCAAGACCCTGAATGAACAGTTCGAGGAGCTTCATATTCCTGAAGCAACCAGATGCCATTGGGCTCCACCGGCATTTTATAGGATCAAATGGAAATGTTACTGGCGCCCGCTCCAGCAAATCGGTGAATAACGAGATGTCAAGTGATCAAGTGATCGATCAAGTGACAGTAGCTGTGATTCAGTAATCATTTCAGAGCCTTATAGAAAGTTTGTGTCTTTTTTTAAAGTAGGATTAATGCTCCTTTATCGAAGATTAAATGGTTGTATATTTGTGAGTGCGTTTCAGGGTACTCAGTTCTATTCCATAGGTCTACAGGTCTGTCTCTATACCAATACCACACTGTCTTAATCACAACTGCTCTGTAGTAGAGCTTGAGGTTGGGGAAAGTGATACCTCCCATCTTCTTTTTCCCAAGGATTGCTTTAGCTATTCGTGGAGTTTTATTATTCCATACAAATTTCAGGAGTGTTTGTTCAATTTCTTTGAAGAACATCATGGGTATCTTTATAGGGACCGCATTGAATCTGTATAAAGCTCTAGGGAGTATTACCATTTTGATAATGTTAATCCTTCCAATCCATGAGCAGGGAATGTGTCTCCATTTCCTCAGGTCTTCTTTTATTTCCTGAAGTAATGTTTTGTAGTTTTCTTTGTAGAGATCCTTTACATTCTTTGTCAGACTGATTCCTAGGTATTTGATTTTCTGCGGTGCAATTGTGAATGGGATAGTTTCTTTAATGTCCCTTTCTTCTCTTTCGCTGTTTGCATATAAGAAGGCCATTGACTTTTGGGTATTGATTTTGTACCCTGCTACTCTACTATAAGAACGTATTATTTCTAGGAGCCTCTTGGAAGAGAGTTTTGGGTTTTCCAGGTATAATATCATGTCATCTGCAAAAGTGGAGCAAAGAAAGCCTCTTCAACAAATGGTGCTGGGAAAACTGGGCAGCTACATGTAAAAAAATGAACTTAGACCTCCTTCTAACGCCATGCACAAAAGTCAGATCAAAATGGATTCTAGATCTCAACATCAGACATGAATCTATAAGGTACAACGAATAAAAACATAGGAGAAACGCTCTACGACATCGAAACGAAAAGTATCTTTAAAGATGACACACCACTGACCAAGCAAATGGAAGCAAAGATAAACAAATGGGATTATATAAAACTAAAAAGCTTCTGCACCTCAAAAGAAACGGTGACCAAGATACAAAGACAATCCACAGAGTGGGAAAGGATATTCACCCAATACCCATCTGACAAGGGGTTAACATCCAGGATAAATCAGGCACTGGTAGCACTCCACAAGAAGAAAACAGCCAACCCCATCAAAAAATGGGGAGAAGAAATGAACATAAGCTTCCAAAAAGAAGAAATTCGAATGGCCAAAAGGCATATGAAAAAGTGTTCTTCATCTTTAATCATCAGGGAGATGCAAATACAAACAACAATGAGGTACCATCTCACACCACAAAGACTGGCACACATCCAAAACAGCAAGAACAACCGGTGCTGGCATGGATGTGGGGAAAAAGGGACTCTGATCCACTGTTGGTGGGAGTGCCGACTGGTCCAGCCCTTTTGGAAAACAATATGGGCATTCCTCCGAAAACTAGATATTGAGCTCCCATTTGATCCAGCAATAGCACTCCTGGGAATATACCCCAGAGACCGAAAAACACATAGCAGAAACACTATCTGTACTTCTTTATTCATCTCTGCACTATTCACTATAGCTAGAATCTGGAAACAACCTAAATGCCCGAGAACAGAGGACTGGCTAAAGAAACTGTGGTTCATCTACACTATGGACTACTATGCGGCTGTCAGAAAAGATGAAATTATGAAATTTACCTGCAAATGGATGGACATGGAGACTGTCATGCTGAGTGAAATTAGTCAGAAGGAAAAGGACAGATATAGAATGACTGCATTCATTAATAAAACATAGATACCAGTGTTTTACTAAATGTGGGAAATGGTAATGGCAGATTAAAACTCACCATTGAATATACACAGAGACTTAATTGATAAACTCTAAATACCTGCAGGGCTAGCCACAATGTTTAAAATAAGAGGGAGAGAGATGCAGACAGAGAGAGACAGAGAGAGAAAGAGAGGAAACTGGGGTACCTGCTATTAAGGCAGCATGGGGGTGGGCGGGAGGGGGTGGGGTACATTGGTGGTGGAAATGGGGCACTGGTGGAGGGATGGGTGCTGGTATACTGTATTACCAAGAACCAGTTATGAACACCTTTGTAATTGTATGTTTCACCGTGGTATAATAAAAAATAAAAAAATATAGTAGGATTAATGTTGATTATGTTTCTACTGCTGGTGGGCCCCTGGCCCACCACCTCGGCAGAGCCTCACAACAAGCCAGGCCACCCCCCCCCCTCACCCACGGGAGCCGCCATTTTTCCACTTTTGGACTTCTGTCTCGTCAGAACTCCACCCAGCAGACCAGCCCATCACAGCCCGGCTCGCGCGCCACTTGCAGCCCAGCGCGGTTCATCAATAATTGCTTTATTTGGAGGTGTTTAAAAGAGTTTGCCTCTCGCTCAGCAAGCCTGGCAAGCTTCTCGTGTTGTATATGATGTGCCAAATTCCAGTAACAATTATATTAGGTCATTCCCATGACCTAATATAATGGTTTGAGGCTCTTTATGTTCCTGTAGCAAGCCGATGCCCCTGGCTCTACTGGCATGAGACAGGACATATGGAGTTATTACTGGTGCCTGCTCTAGCAAATAGATGATCAACGGGAAGATCGTGATCGTGATCGTGATGTTTCTACTGCTAATGAAACTGATCTAGTATAAAAATAAGATGAGGGCCTGGAGCAACAGCACAGCAGGGGAGGGTGTGTGCCTTTCACGTGGCCGAACCGGGTTTGATCCTCTGCATCCCATATGGTCCCCCAGGCACCACCAGAAGTAAGTCCTGAGTATAGAACCAGGAGTAACCCCTGAGCATCCCGGGTGTGACCCAAAAAAGGCAAAATATCTATCTATCTATCTATCTATCTATCTATCTATCTATCTATCTATCTATCTATCTATATAGATATATAGATGTATTGCAAGGAATTATCCCTGAGCAAGAAGCCAGAGGAACCCCCACTCCATGAGGGCCACCATTTTCCACATCCGTACACCCCTCTCATCAGAACTCCACCCAGTAGAAGAGTTGATCAAAGCCTGGCTCATCAAGACCCAACCTGCAGCTGTCTTTTTTTCAAGCCCGGCCCAGGTATTCTGATCCAGAGACTCACAGACATGGGGCAGAGCTGCTACCGGCTCTCCCTGTGCCCAGCTGATCACGAGGTGCCTGGGAGGGATGGCGGGTTCTAACCGTGGCTGCCACACCAGCAGAGCCTCACAAGAAACCAGACGACCTCCCACTCCATGAGGGCTGCCATTTTCCACATCTGGACTCCCTCTCATCAAAACTCCACCCAGCAGAAGAGCTGATCACAGCCTGGTTCCATCAATAAATGCTGGAGATCAGAGATGACTACAAGAGTATCCTACCCGCATGTCAGTGCCTGCAAAGCTACCCATGTAGCTTTATTTTTTATTTACTTGTTATGCCAAAAACTAGTAACAATTATGGACCTCAGTTCCATGACCTGAAGAATGGTTTGGGGCTCTTCCTGTCCCTGTAGCAAGCAGATGCCCTTGGGTTACACTTGCTTGTGACAGGACTAATGGAGATGTTACTAGTGCCCACTCGAGCAAATCGATGAACAATGGGAAGACAGTGACAGTGATATGCTCAACTGTCTGGAAACCCAGGATGGGGCATGAGCCCCGGCCATGCTCCTTTGGAATGGTGACTCCAGCTGACCCAGAGTGCCCAAGTTATGAAAGGCAGCAGTCCCAGCTCTGGTCCCGGTCCCTGCTGGGGCTGTAACCATTGCTAATGGGGCAGGGGCACAGCTCCGCCAGCAAGTCAACCTGGACTGACAGGGCAAGTGCACAAGCGGCCACATGGTATCCTCCCTCAGGCTTTCTATTACCCCGTATTTGTCTCAGTACCTCTGACCAGAATCCAAAAACTCAGGACTAAGTTTCTGAAAGGTTAAACCACCCAAAGTTAGGTATATGGGAGACACTACCACAAACTGCCTTTGGCTGAGCCATACAGGTTCACGTATGGCCATGCTTCAGAGTGGCCCACAAATAATTAAATAAACATGCCTTAGAGACCCTAAATATACCTTGAAGGAGATCAGAAGCCGCAGTTAAAAAAGCTTATTCACCGGCCTTGACACAAAGATTCATATAGAAATCTTGAAAGAGATCAACAAATGTCAGATGTTTCAGGTCCCTGCTCCAGGATTAGTCTACTGGGGAACCACAGAGAGGGAATGGTGAAGTCTGGTCTGGGCCTGTCCCTTCAAAGCCTAAACAGCTGTAAACCTCCACACTCCACAATTTCCTCCATGTTCAAGGATGGACTCTATGTATTGGAAGAGCTCCACCCAGAAATTAATCCATTAAAAAGCTCAGGTTGTGGGTTTTTGTGACTGAAATCACCGGGTGTTCATGGAGACAGAGATTGGCTACCTCCCCCCATCTTGCTGTTCTTCCTGGCAGGCATGCCCATGTCCTATTATTAATGGATTAAGAATGTGTCTATTTTAAGTGAGTAAAGGTCGCTTACCATTCCTTATTACCCATGATTACTAGTAATAAACCTCTTTCCATTCCTAAGGTTGGTAATTCATGGTTTCTCACTTATTTTGTTTCCTAACCTTGCTGTGTTTATAAAAGTAATTGATCTTTCTTATGGAACAACTTTCAGGCTTTAAAATTTTCTATTTCTTGATTAATTTATTTAATTTCTCTGTTTCATTTAAATGTTTTCCATATTTAAGTTTTGCATTACAATTACATTTAAATCCTATTATTGAACAGTAAAGGGTTATTTAAGAGTTTATTTTGCTTCTAATATTTATATTTTTGCTATAAAAATTCTTCCATCTAACATTTTAGATGCATTACTGTATTTTTAAAATATCATTAGTAATTACACATGTCATTATTGGCTAATCAGTGGTTCAGTTAAAATAAATTATTTTGATTTTTTACATACTTTGCATTTAATTTTTAGTATATTTCCTTTCTATTTATTTGGATTTAATTTTACTCTTGATCACATACAGTATATGATTTTAGTCTTGCTAAATTTATTGAGTTTATTATTCCACCTAGAATAAAATATCCTCATTTATTTTTCTTTGACTTTGTAAGGTTTGCTTTATGTATCTTAAAGATATATTCTTATTTCAGAATATATTTATACTTCTTGAGTAGGTGGAGGACTTCCCTTCCACATGACCAACCTAGTTTGATCCCTGGCACTGCATATTGTTTTCAGAACCATGCCAGGAGTAATCTCTCAGTGCAGAGCCAGGAACAAGCCCTGAGCACATTTGGGTGTAGCCCCCAAAACCAAACAAAAAATATTTTAAATATATCTGAAATTTCATAATACATAAGTAATCCACTCAAATTCAATCCATCTTGTGGTAGTTTCTCATATATGTATCACTATTATATAGCATCAGTGATTAATATTTTTATTGAGGTAACTGGCTTGCAAGAATGTATGTATTAAATATTTAAATGGTTCAGTGTACCCACATCACCCCAGGGCCAAATATCTCCATTATTTCCCCTTAAATCTTATACATTGGCCTCTCCACACACCCCAGATAGCCTCAGCTGTCATTAACATCTAAGAGATGTTTTCACTGGATATTGCTCCTTGCTTTGTATTTTTATGTGAGCCACCTCTGAGTGAGATCATGTATTTATTTTGTCCTCCTAATTTCTGTAAAAAGTACACACTCTATACCTATATGTTATGAATGCTTTTGTCTTTTGTGTATAGAGACAAGGGATTGGATTTTATAGATTATGTGGTAGTTCTAGCTTTAACTTTAAAAAAAATATCCATATTCTTTTCTGTAGAATTGGGACCAGTTTATATTCTCACTGGCATCAATTGTGTGTTCCTTTTACTGAAAATCTAAGCTAATAAATCTTTATTGTTTGCTTATGGGTCACACAAGGCTGTGCTCAGAAATTCCTCCTCACTCTGCTTTCAGGGATTACTCCTGAGTATGTAAGATAAGACTCCTACCCACACATTCAAGTGATAACAAAACTTATTAAAAATACTGACAAACAGAATAAACAAACATGCATTGGACCAAAGCAATAATAGGGAAGATAGTGTGTTAGCCTTGCATGTGTCTGATGTGGGTTTAATCCCCAGCACTCCATATGATTCCCTGAGCCTGCCAGGAATGATCCCTGAGTGCAGAGCCAAATGTAATCCCTGAGCAATGGCAGGAATGACTCCAAACCAAAAAAAAATAAAACAACAAAAGGGATGCATATAAAGAACATTGAGATACATAATTAGAAATGTTAAAGTAATAAAGTTATTTAAAGTCATGAATGTTATGTTAGAAACTTCATTAAATGTGCATAAGCATAGAATCATTCCCCCACACAACTCCCCAAGCAAAGGGCTGATTGAAGCTCTATCTTAGCTCTTTGAGGGTCAGTGGTAAGTTTTGGAATGTGATAGCTAGTGATAAACCTATTTGAAAGGGATTTCATTTAGACTTGAAACAGGCCATGGACAAAGGAAATATGACAAAGAATGTGTTTTTGAGTTAATTGATATGAAAAGCAGGGTTGACTTGACATTAACGTCTTAGGGTTGAGATAGAAATTGCATGTACAAATGTCAAATGGAGTCCAGAAATAAAACAGCATGAAAGATAAGTCAGAACAAAGCAATGCTTCTTCAGTTAGTTCATGAGGACCATCTGGTTCCTTCTAACATAAGAAGTGTGGATAACTGTTCTCAACTATGATTCTATGTAACTTTCACTTGCCTTTTTGCCATAAATGTTCTCTGTTTACTTACAAATAATCACAGCCTATTATTCAGGAAAAAGAATTATGGGAGATGCTAAACACATGCACAGCCATTTAATTCCAGAAGGCAAAATGAATCTAAATTGTTTGAAAGTTGTATACATGCCAAATATAGGAGCAATTGTTAAATTTCATCCAGCAGGTTGTATATTTTTCCACTTCCTGAGTAGAATAAATTGTGTAAAACATATCATCAATTATGTAATTACAAGTACCACTATGAATGGGACATACATTTTACGCCTGTGTACATTTAACAGACTGTTAATGTTTTCTCCCAGAATACTTTGATCTATAATGGTGACGCAGAGAGAGAATTGCCTGTTAGACATGGGTTCCCTTCAGATAATAATATATATTATTTCTGTAATAAAATGTTCTAAGATGTACTTTATATTCTTTTTGATTAAAGGGAACTAATTGTAAATGCATGAGTCTCTTGCAGAAGACAACAGTTGGAAGCTTGATGAACACTTTCTAGTGAAAATTTCCTCTGCATTGTCAATTTTTTTCTACTTAATTTTCACAGAAGTTGCCTTTATTTTTGCTAAGGTTGCTATTGCTACTGCTGACTGGAAAAATATCTGTCTAGATATTTCTTCTTTCATAACGTATCTGCTTCCATTTCCGTATTTATATTAAATCTTAGGCGGTTTTCTCCTTTGTAAGTGATTGAACTAAAAGTTCAAACAAGTCACTTACTGTCAAGGAATAGGTTACTAGTTTATTAATATTTTAACATTTTCTTTTGGCAAATATTAAAGCAATTGCTATTAAGTAAAGGATTTAAGAATAAACTGCATCAGGATACAAGAAATATAATTGTTGTCTAGAATGATACCATTACTTTGAAAGGCTTTTAGCTGGAGAATTTATTTCCTACCCTATTAAAGTTTCTTTCAAATATGAACCATAGATGATCAAGCTGTTCTTTAATATAGTTCATTTGAAATTAAAATATTTTGCCTACTACTTATTACAGAATACTGTCAATATAAAGACTAGATCTTGAGCTGATTTCATGGGTTGCTAAAAGGTTGCATTTTTATTAAATATTTTATTATACCACCGTGAGATATACAATTACAATGTTGTTCATGTTTAGAGGATCCAGTCACCCTGCCCTCCACCAGTGCCCATTTCCCACCACAAATGTCCCCAATGTCCCCCAATTCCCTCCCACCTCCCATAGCCTGCCTAATGGCAGGTTCTTTATCTCTCTTTTCTCTCTCCCTCTCTCTCTTTTCCTTCTCTTATACATTGTGAGTTGCACTACACACCCTTAGAGGCTATCACATGCATTTTTTTTGCCTGTATTTAATGATCAGTTCTAAGTTGGTATTAGTCCTTTTTGACATTTATTCACACATGTTCCCTTCTCTGATTTACCTACCTCTGACTCACACACATTTGTGGTAATTTCCACTTTCTTGTCTTTGGAGGAATGTCCATATTGTTTTCAAAAAAGGCAGTCGAAATTCCCACCAACAGTGAATGAGTGTCCCCCTTTTCTCTGCATTCACGCCAGCACTTGTTGCTCTTGCTCTTTTGGATATGTGCCAGTCTCTGTGGTGTGAAATGATATCTCATTGTTGTTTTGATTTGCATCTCTCTGATGATTAATGATGATGGACATTTTTTCATATGTCTTTTGGCCATTCGAACTTCTTCCTTGCTGAAGTTTCTGTTCATTTCTTCTCCCCATTTTTTTGATGGGGTTGGTTATTTTCTTCTTGTAAAGTTTTATCAGTGCCTGATATATCCTGGATATTAACCCCTTATCAGATGGGTATTGGGTGAATATTCTTTTCCTTTCTGTGGACTCTCTTTGTATCTTAGTCACTGTTTCTTTTGAGGTGCAGAAGCTTTTTAGCTTCATATAGCCATATGTTTATCTTTGCTTCTAGCTGTTTGGTAGTAGTGTTTCTTCTTTGAAGATGTCTTTAGCTTCAAATTCGTGAAAGGGTTTTCCTATATTTTCTTGCATTTTTGAAGCAGTAAATGAAAGAAAAATAATAATATTCTTAGAAAATGAGGCAACATCTGTCATGAGCATTATTCTAGTATTTTATTTAATTTTTTAACTGATTAATTGAAAATTGCATAAAGAGCTGAAAATTTTGCGTACACCTGATATGAACCTCATCAGCTGTGTGCACAGAAACTTTCCTGGAAAGAACAATAGTACAGAAATTAAATATGTTTATTGTAGTAAAATATATTATTGAAGTCTCATTGTTTTGTCCCTTTAATTTGATACACAAAAGCTTTGTTCTCTTAGGAGAAAATGATTATTTTTCTCTGTATATCTTGACAGTCTCTGGTGCTTTAATGGGGGATGAACTATTTAAAAGAAAGCGGAGAAGTGTTTGAAAATACATAATTAGTATTCAATGGAGAGGAAATAGAGCAACTCCAAAATGCTGCTTATAATATATTTCCATCCCATTACCCCATTTTCTGTCGCACCTTACCTGCATTATTACTTTTATGAATTGAGCTGTTATTTATTCTTCTTCTAGGTCTGATGTTCTATCTCATAATTGAGGATATTATTAGAACCTGGCTGTGAGACTATTTCTGTGGCTCCAATAAGATAGTATCTGTTCCCCCTCCCAAGCACGCCTTTACATAAAGTAACTGAGAAAAGATGGGCAAGGACAGCTATTATTTTTCATGTGCGTTTGCATCTGAAACAAACTGCTACGTTCCTTGAACATTTTTTAAGAGGGAAGTATAGAAAATATTATACTAGGGCGATTTTATTCTTTGCTTCTCAAATACATTACTTAATTTTATTTTCTCTCTGTATATGACAATTTCCAAGACAGATGTTTATGTTTTATTCTTTAATTGAAGTGAAATGACAGTATCTAAGATTCAGATAGGCATCATTAGAAATGAAATCTGTACAGGCTACGCTCTGTTCACAAAGTCCAAAAGGATGATAATTTTATAGGCCAGTTCTGTGAAAATATTGAGACTTGTGGGACACAGCTTCATGCATGTCATCTTTGCTGATTTTGTTTTTCCTTGGCTTCTAAGCTAATGAGATGGAGGAATGGGAGGAGGGGCCCAAATTCCCACTCCAAGTCTGGCCAGCGTGACTCCCCCCCCACATGTCTGAGCAAACCCTAGAGCTATGTTGGACTGGGCGGGGCTGGCCGAGCCCTTTACTAGCACCAGAGCTCTGTGGGTTGCTTCCACATAGGGGCCGACTAGCGCAGCTGTGGGTCTGGAGTGGTTGAGTCTGGATTGTCTCTCTGCTGGGGTTGCTGGTGGAGCTGTGGGTCTGGTGTGTCTCTCTTCTGGGTTTGGAGGTGACTCCTTAGAGCTCCATCCAAGAGAAAACCTGATCTTTCCCCATTGAGTTTCATCAGTAAAAGCTTGAGATGAGAGCCTTCTACTGAGAGTATACCACCTACAAGGCAGAGCTTGACAAGCTACCCGTGTTTTATTTGATAGGCCAAAAAAATGGAACAATTATGGACCTCATTCCCATGACCTGAAGGAATAGTTTGAGGCTTTTCCTGTTCCTGAGCAAAGCAATGCCCTTGGGCTACAATGCTCACAACAGGACGTATGGAGATGTTACTCCATATGTCCTGGTGCCTGCTGGAGCAAATCGATGAACAAGGGGAAGACAAGTGATACAAGTGATACAAGTGATTCTTAGCTAACAGTTGCTTGATTTGTTTTGTTAAAATATCTTTAAACAACAGAATTCTAGGAAACGTGTATGGTAAAGGCCTCCTAGTAAAAGGAGCACATATGAACTCAGTACAAAGTTTGTGAGTTTTTATTCCATACTCAATAGAAAGTCAGTTATGCTTGTTATAATAAGATAGCTACAATGAAATTCCAAACAAAATCCAATGGAGGATTATTTTCACTTACTTCTCTAAACCTGCCCTTGGAAACTCAGTACAAATTAAACCAGTATATAGTCCCAGTCCAAGATAAAGGGAGCTGGGCTTTCCCAAGACTTCCTGTCCAACATCTTCATCTTTTAATAAATAAGAAAATTTTAGGAATAACATCCATATGTTGATATGTTGTTTATTTTCTGCAGCTAAATACAGGTCATTTCCAGTTAATGCCAGACTTTTTTCTCTTTGATAAAGAAAGAAAAGTTTTTATTAAAACTTATTCAGAAAGATGTGAGGCAAAAGAGTATATTGAAGTGAGAACAAAAAGTATAGAGACCAAAGAAGACATGCAGAAAAGAGTACAAGGTTTGGAACAGCAAGCCTAACACTCCTCCTTTCTACATGAAGAAAAAAAAAGAAATGTGCAGAATTTCGCTCTTAATAATTGGGGAGGGCTTATATGAGGGATAAAGCCTCCAATTTTTTTTTAAAGTGAATTCAATGAAGCAGGCAGTCAGAAAATTTGATGTGTGAGCCAAGAGAATAGGAGAAAGCAGAATTGCGAGGAGGAACTTGAAGGCAGAGTCAATAGGTACCACATTGATCTCTCACCACCGGCCTTGATGAGATGGTTGACTGGCTGGATAAATTGGGTGCTCTCACAACATATCACTCGTATTATACCTGGTCGAGGATTCACAGGAGCTGAACGAGATTGGCAGGAGCTGGACTTCTTGCACACCCCAATAGTGGCCCCATGTCAGCTAGGGTTTTTGCCAAGGGTGCAGATAAAGCATGCCAGCCACAAAAGTACCTTCGACCTCACAGAACCCTGGGATGTCAGGATGACTTAAATACTCATTCCTACTTTCTGAATCTACCTGAGATATTCTTCATATATGAGTGAGTGCCAAGCCTTCCCCTTGCAACTGTGTGTAGAAAAGAGGGGATTTCATAAATAATAATACTTGTATCTTGTATGGTTCATAAGCACAGGGCCCAGGTACCTGTAGAGTCCTCTGATTCAGTATAATCCTGCACAAATTTGTCCTATGGAAAGGGGCTTAAGTCAGCCCTTCTGTCTAGGAGGGAAAATCCTGAATCCACTCACTGACTTATTGATGTAAGGAAGGAGGCTAAAAATTTCACTTTTCTGTTTATCTTCAAGCCACTCTCTATTTTTGTTCTTGGGACCATACCCGCAGTGGCCCAGGACTTAGCCCTGATTTGAACTCTCAAAAATCATGTCCGCATCAAGGGACAAATGGAGTGAAGCCAGGGATTGAACTCTGGGCTGAACGCAAGAGCACCCTTACCTGCTGTTCTCTATTTCTCCAGCCATCCTCACCTCACTCTTAAAACAAAATTGAATTGCCATGGATTAAGCAAAAGTCACAAAGATATTTGGCGGCTGAGCTTATGGCTAAGCATTTTCTAGCAGACAAATCCTTTCACCAATAACCTCTAGTCTACTAGTATCCACAGTTTTCCTCCCACCAGCCAGCCCTGCCTTTGTGGTTCCTACTTATCATCCTCCTATCCCTGCCTCAGTGGAAAACTTTAAGCCACTTTAAGGCAAGCTCAAGTCATAGTTTTTCTGTACTCCAAAAATCCCATGTTACCTGCTAGCATTGTTTCTGCTTCACTATAATTTTGTCTTTAATCAAGCATGTTAATACTAGGGTGAAAACTAACTGAGAAAATCTCAAAGTGATTTCCTGAAAGATTGTCAAGAGCGTTTTCCCCATAAATGTTCCCTAAGATAGTGCTGGTATCACACATGGCCTTTGAACACCAGAGTACTAGGTGAAATGCATCAGAGTAGCCAGAAGAGTTATGCACAGTAGAGTGACAAATCCTCCTCCCCATCACCACTTCCTATCAATACACATAATGTCCTCATCCATGAACTACACAGTAAAGAGAATTCTTATTTCTATTATATAAAGCAAAACCTTTCTTATCTTTACTTTAGCAGGGCTTAGTTCCTATAACACAAACTATCAACTCAGGATATTGTTTGTAAACATAGTCAATTGAATGTAAAAAAATCCTA
>JAJIBD010002226.1:0-317221 GCA_021461705.1 Cryptotis parvus
GCTCAGAGGATGATATGGGGTGCTGTGGATCGAACCCAGGCCAGCAGTGTGCAAGGCAAGAACCCTTCCCACTGTACTATTGTTCTGGCCCCAGTTTTTGAGAACCTGCCAGTGATCCTTTAAATTCCATGCCATCATTCGGTGCATGTACAGTGAGCAATTTAGTCAGCAGTGTTCAGATCAAGAGAAACTGTACTTGTTTAGCTTAAGGAGAAATGCTGAGCCTCATACATACACTTAGACACCAATGAGAGGCTAGACATTGGGCTTTGAGCTGAGGCTATAATGGGCTGACATTTCCGGAGGACTGAGGGTGAATTGCCCTGTGAGAAAGACATGAATTACTGGAGCCAACTTCTGAAATAATGTCCAATATCCTTAGGACCTTCCAATTTACTTCTCCTATGTGGTCACTAACCCTCCCTGGCATCGCTGCTCTGGGGACTCCGAGTACCTTGGCGGCATGACACACAGGCCATCCCTGCAGCTTCTTGCCATCAGTAAGTCAGTGCCTTCTCACCACTACTCTCATGAGGGACTGGGCCATTTTGGAATTTCCACCTCCGCATAGCTTATGGATGACTACAGCATCTTTGCCCAAATCCTCGGTGACTGCCAGGCGCAACCAGCCAAGTTATTCCTGAATTCTTCAGCCTCCAAGTCAGAAAACAGTACCTTCTTTCAAATTCCCATAATTGTATTTCTACTGTCACATAAAAAAGATATTTATTGTATAAGATGTTTTAGTACACAAACACAAAGTACCCATTTTATTAGAATATTTTATTTCAATAGTTAACACTTTCTTCAAAAAGTAAAAACAATAGTTACTTCCCTGAGTATAAAGAACTAATCCTACAACAAAACAGTTACAAAATTAAACAATTAGAGGTACAGAATTCTCGTTACTAAGTTATACTCTATTACAAATCTTTTTTTTTTGCTTTTTGGGTCACACCCGCAATGCTCAGGGGTTACTCCTGGCTCTGCACTCAGGAATTACTCCTGGCGGTGCTCGGGGGACCATATGGGATGCCGGGATCGAACCCTGGCCGGCATGGGCCGGCCTGCAGGCAAGGCAAACGCCCTACTCACTGGGCTATCGCTCCGGCCCCCTCTATTACAAATCTATTCTTAAAAAATCTCATGTATTTCCCTTTCCCCTCCCTAATCTTGCACCAGGATGTTAAGGTGTATCTGATCTGTCTTTATCAAATTCCAGCGCAATCTTTAAAGCAGTGCTATTGAGACCAACAGACTGCATGTTACATATGATAGAGACAACGGTTCCTCTCGGGGAACCTTATTACTGACAGTGTCGGCATCCAGGTCTTCAGGAAGGACCAGCAGCACACTGCTAGCGCCTACTGCACCGCCAGTGTGTGAAGCGTAATGCCGCTGCTTCCTGCAAGACCCATAGGTTTGCTTCTTTTCCACAACACCCCAGGCCATGGCATATTGCCCCTCTTTATCCCAAGACATCTCTGTGTTGGGAACAGGTGTCCAAATCATCACCATTGTTTCTGGCTTGAGATATCCTGGTAGAAGGTTTTCACTGGAGTCCTTGAACAGCCCGACTTGGTAACCATAAAGCATTGCATTCCCAAATTTCAGAAGGTCGCCCACTGTGGACAGAAATCCACCCCCGGCCCATTTATAGGAGTTGTCCACATAAGGTGTGTTGACAAGACGCTCTCTTCTTATTGTAAACGTAGAATCTAAAATGAAATGAGAATCACTAAAAATCAAGTCCATCATTACTTCACACAGAAAATGAAGAGAAACAGGTGTAGGAGACAGACTGTATTTCATGGAAATGATCACACATTCTCAGAAATCACTGATTTCCAGTATAATTTAGATCCTAAGGAAAAACAAAGATAAAGGAGAAATCCAGTCCAATTACCTTGTATGAAAGTACAGAGAGGGTAATTTGTATCCTGCCTGTGTTCAGTGAATCAGACTTTCAATGCATGCAAAAAATACTATCATTTGGTAGATATTCTTAGTCCTCACGCTGGATGGAGCATGTGAAAGCTTAACTAAACAAGCATACCATTTCAGCTACAGAATTGCAATCTATTGTTTACTTATGATAGCTATAATAAAATGTTTATTGGCAAAAAAGAATTACAGTCTATACATCAAGATGTATATAACTAACATTAATATTTATAAGGAGGTTAGATCCCTTGACTATAAAGTAATTAGGAACACTATATAAATGATGTAATACACATGGTACTGTCGGGCGCTCCGCCTGGGTCCCCGACAGTGCCGGGAAGCGAAGTTCCCTTCTACCTCCGAGCCGGGCGAGGAATGGATGAACACTCAGAATCCGATGAGGTTTTAAAAAGCTTTACTTATCACAGGTTCAGGCATACAAATCAGCAAAAAGGAAAAACCCGATGCTTAGGATTCCAGGCTAGAACTCCAGCCACGTGTAGGCCAAGATGGCGACCACCACGCGTGAAACTTCCAAGGGGAATAAACGCTCACAAGGCGAGATCCCACCGGGAAGAAGAAGCCCGGGAGAGCGGAACCGGCTAGTTTATACTCCCAGCAACTCAGACCTTCCTCCCATTGTTATGGAAAGCAGGGAGGGTCCAATGCCCTCAGGTAACCCCTCCCTGCATCTCACCTAGGGCCTTTACTGTGCTAATGTTTTGAGCCGGGAAGGCCTTTGAAATGTAGAGAAGGGGGTTTCTGAGATGGCATGTCACTGTACCAAAGACCAACACCAATGCCAGTTAAATATTTCTCCAAGCCTTCACAAGTCTCCTCTACTTCATTGTAGTTTTATATTTTATCAGGGAGCCATGCTTGTTTGTTTGGAAGCAAACAGCATTTCTCTCTGGTCTAATTACTTAGGTGTCCTTACGTGGCCAGGCTAATATGCTGGTAAGATCTAGCTAGTCCCACGATGATTGTGATAGCATGGGAGAATATTTATCCAGCTAGTACAGCATACATGGTCGGATAAACTGCCACATTTAGACTACCCCCTTATCTACGGAGTGATTTGCGGGAGGCAATCCAGAGCAGATGCAGCGGCCCTTAGGAGTCCTGCAACATGGTACTTTCTTGGAAAAGTTGGAATTAGCAAAACTTCCCTCTGAACCCCGACTCTACCTTTGCTGGTTTTTACGTTACATATGACAGAAACAGTTCTTTCTATCATACCTGTTTCTATCATATCTTTCTAACTGTTTCTATCATACTTTGCATTATTTGATAAGCACTTCTACAATTCTTATTTGCTGGGCACAGTTTTTATTTAGAAGAACTATAGTTTCAATTTATTCCTCTACCAGAGCAATTCCCACACCATGAGGTCAGTCCTTCTCAACATCCAGACTCCTTAGCCCCCTCAGAGTTCCACCCAAGAGAAAACCTGATCTTTCCCCATTGGAGTTTCATCAGTAAATGCTCGAGATGAGAGCCTTCTACTGAGAGTATACCACCTACACGGCAGAGCCTGGCAAGCTTCTCGTGCTTTATTTGATATGCCAAAAAAACCAGTAATATTATCGACCTCATTCCCATGACCTGAAAGAATGGTTCGAGGCTTTTCCTATTCCTGGAGCAAGCAGATGCCCCCTGGGGTACACTCCGCTTGCAACAGGATGTATGGAGTTGTTACTGGTGCCCGCTCGAGCAAATCGATGAACAACGGGAAGACAAGTGAAGTGATACAAGAACAATGTTACAATTAGGTAATTTTTCAAAGACAAGGAAAATGAGGCACACTGGCTTCCCTATTCTATGTAGCTTCTCTGTATCAGCATCCTAATTTGTAAACTACAGGCAAAAGATGTATTTGGAAGACTTAGAAATCAGGGGCTGGAGCAATAGTCCAGTGGGTATGTTGTAGGCAGGCAGGCAGACAGGGGGCGCCACATGGCAATAAAATTCCTGAAGAAGAGGAGATCCAGAGCCACACCTGATTGAAAGCCCGAAACCAAACTTGACAAGACCACTATCAACAATAGACCCTGGGGAAGGGAAGGCCAAAGGGAATGTGTGAAGCCCATAGGCCACTGACCCTTTTAAAGGCTTTAGATAATTAACCCTCCTAAAAGGTAAATCAGCCTTCCCGCCCAGCACCCAGCTCACAGAAGACTCCAAAAACATTCCAGTCAAAGAAGACCACTCCCAAAGTCTACCTCCCTTGGCAACAGGGCCCCTAGCACTGAGGCTAACGCCCCATATGAGAGTAACTTGTGGAAAAATCTATAAAAGCCGCCCTAAACAAAGGACAGCACGCATGCTGCCTGGGCACACATGTTGCCCTGCGCGCACATGCTGCATGGACACACATGCTGCCTGAGCCCACGTGGCGCCTAAGCACGTGTGTTGCCCGTGATCGCCCCTCTTGAGATGTGTACTCTCTCTCACTTGCTCTCCGTCTTTGGAGTAGCCCTCGTTCTCCCTTGAGTGGGTTACTCTCTCTCTCTCTCTTTCTCTCCCCTCCCCTCTCCTAAAACCTCCTTAATAAAATCTATTTTACTTCACTGCTCGGTCGACTCCTGAAAATTCTTTTTCTGTGAGGAAGACAAGAACCCCAAGGCAGCCCTGGTAAGGCCTAGGACTGACTTCCCTTTCCTGCAAAGAGCAATTCCTCGCTCCAGCCTGAGTCCGTGGCTTCCCAAGAAACCTCAGGGAAGGTGCCTAGAGATCAAGGTGCCTAGAGATTAACTCCTGTGCCTAGAGATCAAGCGGGCATCAGGTGTGGCTCGACGGCCACCTCGTGGGCTGGTGGGGCTCAGGCCCACGCCGTGCAGGGGGCTCATCGCAGACTTTATCAGTCCTAAGCCTGCCCAGTGGATCCCGGGTGGCAGAGGTGGCTGGGGAAAAGCGACCATCTCTCTCCCCTTCAGGCCTCACATAAGTCACCCTGGGGTCCACCTGCAACAGGTAGGGCATTTGCCTTGCACGCGACCTACCCGGGTTTGATTCCCCAGCATCCCATATGGTCCCCCAGCAAGCAATGCCAGGAGTAATTCCTGAGTGCAGAGCCAAGAATAACCCCTGAGCATTGCTGCTGGTGTGACCCAAAAGGGGGAAAACAAAAGCCCAAAAATCAAAAACCACACTGTATATGTTTGGCAGATACTTAGCAGAGAAGAGCTGCTATTTATGAAGGCATTCAACAAATACTGTTGGAGCATTGCTGTATACTCGGCATTGGTCAGATGCGGGGATACAAAGTTTAGAAGAAAAAAGACACCTGACCTACTGAGGCCTCCATCCCAGAAGTCCACGGACAATGAATCGCAGGCACGCAGTAAATGAAATGCGGAAGCCCTGAGGGGTCTTAGGCCTCTGTAATAAAAATGCTGCTCTGAGGCCTCAGCTTGCTGCATTCACTGCCAAAATGGAGCTCACTGAGGCCAGGCTGGGGAGCAACGTTACTCAGTGTGTCTGACGCGGAGAAGCGAGTGGCCGCAGGGGGACAAGACAGGGGTCACAAAGGACTTTGGGTCACTCTAGTCATTTTGACTCCAGCTTGTTGACTTAAAGTTCCGTTTTCCTGATACTGAGGAACATATTTTCAATATTTTGATCCTTGTTGCGACAAGCAGCAGTTTCTCTCACTGCTGGCCGCGCCTATGGAACAGTGGCGCCTGCCTGTCCGTGGACAGCCCCCCTTCAGAGCTTCCCTCGCTGCTGTTCCATCGGCACAGCTGCTGTGGCTAGCAGGGACCTCTGGACTTCCTGCTCACAGTCCTCCTGCACTGCTGACCAGCTCGTCCAGGGCACCTCTCCCAGGCCCTTCTGCTCTAAGCTCTCCTTGTGAGCCCCAGCACAACAGCCCACCAGGGGCTCCAGTTTGTTCTCCTTCCCCAGAGAGCCTCACAGCTGTTCAGCTCCTACAGCTCAAGGGATACAACTGGATTCTCCCCTGCCATGAATGATTTTCAAATGTGGTCTCCCCACACACAGGAGTCAGTGGTCCGCCACCTCGGGCTGTTTCTTCCCAGCTACGCCCTCCCCCGTTGGGCCTGAGCACTAGTAGAGCTCATACAGCAGGTGGGTCACTTGCCTTGTGCGTGGTCAACCCAGGTTCGATCCCGGCATCCCATGTGGCCTCCCCCAAGCACTGCCAGAAGTGTTCTCTAAGTGCAAACCAGGAGTAAGCACTGAGGACCGCTACCAGGTGTGACCCCCAAACAAAACAATAACAATGGAACCTCACAACTTGGGAGGGGCAGTGGGTATATGAAGTGTGAAGAAATGACCCCTTTGTTTTCTAAAATGGGTCAGTCTCCCAAATGTCCAAGATGTAACGTGTGGTAAGGGAGGGCTGGGGTAAATGCCTGCGGACTGAGCTGGGTTTGATTCCTCACGCACCCCTCCCAGCACACAGGGGTCCCAGGGCACAGCCCACCAGAGCAATAAACTGTCAGGCCCCAGAAGCCAAATATCGCCAGGAGTGGCTCCTCACGCCCCTGCACAACGCTTGAGTGGTCACAAAGTGCTCTGATAATTTGTTAGAAGCTGATATTTCATCTGCTCTTCCGAAAAAACAATGACTTGATATGTGCTTATCTCATGCCTCCAAATAAGCCTGTCTAAAATGAATCCCTCAAAAAGCATCCCTTCTATCCCTCTCCACTTAACCCTCGCTGGACTCTTGTGTCCTTGACACTCACGTCCAGTAATATGCTTGGTCAACCCTGGCGGTTCCCTTCCAGACCTAGAACTGCTCATGTCTTCCCTCAACTCTGAATACACTTGTAATTCCAGTAACCTAAGAGGCACTACAGAACAGAATCACACTTTCTGACCAGGACAGCTATTTCTTAACAATGAACTCCAAGCTTATAAACTTAGGGTGAATGAGGCCATGGGTTCAGTTTCTGACATAATACAGCCATGCATGCATCCATATAAGTAAAATTCTAGACTTGGTTTGCTTTGTTTTGTGTTTGGTTTGGGGGCCATACAGCCATTCACAGCAGTGGTGAGTGGATCACATAGGGTACCTGGGACTGAACCCATGTCTGACTCAAGTAAGGCAAATACCCTACCCTCTGTACTATCACTTTGGCCAAGATTCTAAACTTTTTTCATGTATTTTGTGGTGCCTGGACTGAGCCCAAAGTCTTCCATATGAGAGGCAGATGCTTTTTCCAATGAACCACCTCCCTGACCCCAACGACTGCACATTTGTAATCTCTTGGATCCTTTCCACGGAAGATAAATCAATGACTTTTTTATTGATTTATAAAAGATTTTGTTCAACTGGATGATAAATTCCACTACTGCAAAATTGTCATAAATTTCTTTTTTTTTTTTTTTTGCTTTTTGGGTCACACCCGGCAATGCTCAGGGGTTTCTCCTGGCTCTGCACTCAGGAATCACTCCTGGCGGCGCTCGGGGGACCATATGGGATGCCGGGGATCGAACCCAGGCCGGCATGAGCCGGCCGCGTGCAAGGCAACGCCCTACCCGCTGGGCTATCGCTCCAGCCCATAAATTTCTGCTCTAAAAAGAAAGACACATAGAAGCAAGGTCATAAATAAGTAATAAAAAAAACTCTGGGACTGCAACAGAAATAATGCCCATCACAAGACTGTTCCTATTTAATTTCTACATTCTGCCTAATAACATATTAGGCAGAATTCTACATCTCAAACTTAGAAATTCAAAATACTTTCATTTAAAAATACTTTGTATATATCTCTATAAGTAATTATATGCCACTTGGTGCTTTATTTTTTGTAACTGGGTTAAAACAGATCGAATTTAAAACGTGTATATGCAAGCCATTCCATTTCAACATTTGCCTTTGACAGTAAGTCTGTCAGCTAAAGTTATTTTAAAAAGCTTCAGGGGCTGGAGCGATAGTCCAGTGGGTAGGGCATTTGCCTTGCACGTGGCGGCCTGCGCCAGCCCGGGTTCGATCCCGGCATCCCATATGGTCCTCTGAGCACCGCCAGGAGTAATTCCTGAGTGCAGAGCCAGGAGTAACCCCTGAGCGTCAATGGGTGTGACCCAAAAAAGCAAAATAATACTACTACTAATAATAAATAAATAAAAAATAAATAAATAAAGCTTCATAAGGAACAATGCTCAATTCTAGAAAATAAATATTAAGGTAATAATGAAGGTAATGGCTATGTTTACTCTGCCAATATAGAACAAGCACTTTAGAAAACACTTGTTTTGGGGTCCCACCAATTATAATGGTGAATTCTGGTTCAAGTAGTGCCAAGCACATAACAAATATGAAAATAACAGCCATCTGATGTATTAACTCAGGGTCCCCCCTTATCAGTAGCAAACCACATGTCCCTCAGGGGCAAAAACATCTACTTCCCGCCCTTGAAGATTCTGGCTGTAAAGAGTAAGCAGCCAGGTTACATGCTGCTACAGAATCGATACATTATTCAGAATCATATATAAGCTACTGGCCTATATAGAATCAACGTTCCTGTTGTTCCATTTACGAAAAGCCCAGTTTGGGGGTTCAGAGAGTTAGTACAGCAGGAAGGGCATTTGCGTTGCATGCAGCCAACCTGGGTTTGATCCCTGGCACCCAATATAGTCCCACAAGCCTGCCAGGAGAGATCTCTTAGCACAGAGCCAGGAGTAAGCACAGCTTGGGGAGGGTTGGGGGAGGAGAAGGGATACAAGGTTAAAGAAAATAAAAAAAGAAACCCCCAATTTCCTTGTGGAGAACAGTGCACCCAGCTGAAAAACCAATTCCCCTGCGTATCATACGCCTAAGCATGGCCTATGGTAAGATTCTAGCCAAAGGAATGAGGGTATATTTGCAGTACTAATACTGGGAAAATAAACAGGTGCAAGTGTCCGAGCACCATTTTACATACATCCCAGACAATCTTGCTCTTGGGATACAATAACTCTAAAAAAGTTACAGTCAAAACAGTATAAGCAAATTTAATTTATGGCTGCCAGTAAAGAAAACGTAAACAAGTAAAACATTTAACTAAACATATATGATGTGTGACTGAAAATTATAGACTCTCAAGGCAGGTACAATTTTGGTTTAGTTATTAATGTGCTTAAATTATTACTGTTATTTTCATCTTAAGATCATAAAGGGCTACTTTACAAATAGATTTTCCCCTTTACTATAGATAGAAAAACAGACATTTAGAAAAGGTGCCCAGTTGTGGCAAGTTGATTTTGGACTGGAGACAAAATAAAATGACTTAATTGACAACACAGTGCTAAGTGTAAGACAGCTACATAGGGCAGTATCCACTTACCTTGCTCTATTGTAAATCACAGGCTCGTTTTCTTCCTGCACAGTTGTCAGCATATCCAAGTCATGGAATATTTTCTGCATATAGTCCAGATATTTATATCCTGAAGCTCTTTCTACTATGGCTGCCAGCAGGGTATAGCCAAAAGTTGAATACAAAAACTGACTACCTTGAAACATCATTACAAGAGAGGGGGAAAAAAGAGCTTTATTATCATTCAAAATCATGTCGTTACTGTCCCAATGAAAATGGGCATTTCTTGAAGCTGGGATAATTTCAAAATGCAGACGACACTATGAATGACATGTCAACACATTCTGTCCACTTTGGAATGACCCGCCTCACTCCATGTCCCAAACGCAGTAAAAGAACTCGAATACTCTAGGTTTTCTTTACCCAGGACTGGAGAGATAGTACGAACAATGGGTAAGGCACTCGCCTCACATATGGCTGACCTGGTTCAATCCCTGGTATCCCCATAGAGTCCCCAAGGATCGCCAGGGGAGTGATCTCTGAGTACAGAGCAGGAGTAAGCCCTGAGAACTGCTGGGTGTGGCCCCAAAACACAAATTTCACCTGAATATACTCCTTTCTACGAAAATCAAATAAGTAAATAAGCCTAACTTTAGCATAATAAGTAACTCAAACTAGAGTTTAAAAAGAACAAACATTTGGTTTCTAGAGACACTTACACCTACCACCCACTGCTTGTCATAAATATATTTTAGCAAAATATATATGTATATAGGTTAAAACCCCTGGTTCATATACATATTAAAATACAAATGAAACATATTGCTTCAAATATATAGCTTCAGGTTTTGGATTCTGTCAATGTAGACGGTATGATCTGTATCAGATGAGGGCTGCTCATGACGTTTCGTACCTTTCACTACCTAGTGCTGGGGTGTAGGACAGGCCACTCCCAACAGACCTGAGGATTTGCTGAGCTCAGGGCATTCTCGTGACAGGCCGCGCCTGACATCTGAAGCACCACCCTGGCCCTAGGAACCTGAGTTTTTCCTTTTTAAGTTTTTGGGCACATACCTGGTGGTGCTTGGGGCTTACTCCTGGCTCCATGCTCAGGGATCACTCCTGGCTAGGCTCAGGAACCATCTGGGATGCTAGTCAGGTACACGCAAAGGCAAGTGTCTATCCACTGTACTATCACTTCAGCCCAGAACCTTACTTTTTTTTGTAAGGGGTCTGGGGAAAGAGCTGGAGGGCACACCAGCAATGCTCTGGGGTTACTCTTGTGTCTGCACACAGGAACTACTCCTGGTAGGTTCAGGGGAACACACGCGGTGCCAAGATTCAAACCCAGGCTGGCCGTGTGCAAGCAAGTGCCCTACATGTTCTATGATCTCTCGAGCCCCAGAACCTTAGTTTCTAGTACAAAATCTAGGTGTATGCGTATGTATAAATGTTGTGCTTTTTTAGGTTTTGGGGGTTCGCTGGAGATGCTCAGGGGTTACTCCTGGTTCTGTGCACAGGAATTACTCGTTGTGAGCACATGGAATCATACAGGACGCTAGGAACTGAACCTGGGCATGCAAGGCAAGTGGGCACCCTACCCACTTGTACCACCAGACCCAAAATTCAGTTATATTTTTTTTGCCTTTACAGAATATCAATTTTGTAGTAGAAATGACTTCTAAAACAAAAAATGGACTCAAAGTGTATAAACATGGTTAGCTTAAAGATATTAAGCACTTCCAGAAGGTTTCACACAGAAAAATCCATTTTTATAGAAATTTTTGGGAAATGAAACTGTTGATGGATACTAAAGTATTTTTAGGGGAAAGGGTGTGGTTCCCAAGTGAAGGAAGCCTAGTGGCCTCAGGCCGCGGTTCTATGCAGGGGGTGGGGCGACACTGCTTAGGGGGCCACCAGGGCTGTACTGATATGCTGGGGACCAGCGAGCACACTCACTGCTGCACCAGCTCCAGCCCATGCTGCTGCCTCTGCTGCTGCTGCTGCTTCTTTTTAATAATGTTTGGGCCACACCTAGCAATACTCAGGGCGTACTCCTGATGAGCTCAGGGGACCCTATGGGATGCTAGGGATCAAAGCTAGGTGGGCTGTGTGCAATGCAACAGCCCTACCACTGTACTCTCACTGTGGCCCCTAAAATCTCACCAAATACTTAATATCATCAGTAAGCGAACTCCTACTCCAATAGTTCTCCAGTTTTTTTTTTTTTTTTTTTTTTGCTTTTTTGGGTCACACCTGGCTTCTGGCTCTACACTCAGAAATTACTCCTGGCAGTGCTCAGGGGACCATATGGGATGCCGGGGATCAAACCCAGGTTGGGCGTGCAAGGCAAACACCCTACCCGCTGGACTATCACTCCGGTCCCTAATTCTCCAGTTTTCTACAAATATCCTTTTACTACAAACACACCAAATGACTGGGTACCACCCACCCCTGGCCCCCCAGGAGGCTCAATCTGTATCTCAGTGGCTGCTGCTAGGCGTGGTTAAGAACTACAACAGAAGCAGGAGTGTTAAATGACAAGACCCACAATCCCACGCGTGACAACCGCTCACAGCCAGTGCAGGCAGGATGCGATTATCCTGGATTTTCTGAATAATTTAATAATGATGACTTTCTAAGGAAAGAAATTAATACTCACCAGGTTTAAAGAACAGAGGGTCATTTTTAAATAGTCTTAGAGATTCAATTGAATTTTCAAACTTCTCTTTTAAATATAATTCGCCTTGTTCAAAATCATTCTTTTTCTTAACAGGTTTTGGGTTCCGGCCCTTTGCCTCATTATCCTGCTCTGTCCTGGCTTTAGCCGGGTCCACTCTTTTCACTACTTTTACTTCCCTTTTCTTTGAGCTCTCTGTCTTGGTCTGATTCCATGGTCTCTTTCATCATTTTCGAGGCTTTATAAGCTTTCTCCTCCTTCACCTTTTTCATGTCCTTTTCATAGTGACGAATTCCGCTTTAAATGGGAAATCAATAATCTTGTTGTGACAGAAACCTAATTGTAAAATTATAAAAAGCCCATTAAAACAATGAACAAAAAAAGAAGCTTAAAAGAGGTCATGCAGTAATTTCCATTTATAACTGATGCTAAAAGTACGTATGTCAAGTCCCCAACCTCATGTTAAAAGAAATAAAATAAAGGCCATCAAGGCAATTAAATTACCAGCTGACGTTTTTTTTTTATTTGGTCACACCCAGCAACGTTCAGGGGCTACTCCTGGCCCCTCGCTCAGGAACTACTGGTGGTGCTCAGGGGACCATATGAGATGCCGGGATCAAACCCGGGTCAGTCGAATGCAAGGCAAACGCCCTACCTGCTGTGCTATCTCTCCAGCCCCCCAGCTGAGTTTTAAGCAAATAGATTAATTTGAAACCAAAAGAAACCTATGAAATCTTTTCAACAATTTAACCAACCATTAGTTAAACGAACTTTTAATTTCATTACCTTTTCACCTTCATATTCCTTTTCTGGGAATTCAGGAACATAATGTTGTACCGGCAAATCAAGATCTAGTTTTCCTGCTTCCCACAATTTGGCAAGAGCAACCATGGTGAGGCTTTTGCTGATACTGGCAATTCTCATAACAGTCTCAGGCTTGCAAGGCACACGGTTCTCAACGTCCGCATAACCTAAACCTAGGGGAGGGAACAAAAGTCACTTTTTACTTTCTTTTGCTTTTTTGGGTCACACCCAGTGATTCTCAGGGGTTACTTCTGGCTCTGCACTCAAGAATCGCCTCCTGGCAATGCTCAAGAATCGCTCCTGGCAATGCTCGGGGACCACATGGGATACCGGGATTGAACCCAGATTGGCCATGTGGAGAGCAAAGGCCCCACCCACTGTTACTGCAAATGAACCAAAGGCCTTGCCAAAAAGTCACTTTTAAGCCTCATAGTCAAAGGAGTCTTTGAAAACCAAAATATCACTTTGGGGTGGGGGTTGTTTGTTTTTTTTTTATTTTGGGCCACATATGGCTACACGCACAGGTATCACGCCTGTGAGGCTCAGGGGATCATATGGGCAACTAGGGATCAAACCAGGTCTGCCGAGGAAAACAAGCACCCTATCTGTTATCTCTCAACACCCACCCCCAAACTAAAACCCTTCTTGAAAACATCTACATTTTAAGACTGGAGGGTCAGTACAGGGATTAAGTGCTTGCCCTGTATGCGCCAATCAGTTCAACCCCCAGCATGACTATGGTGGCCGGAGCAACACTGGGCATGACCCTGAGCAGAGGCAGATACAGTACCTGAGCACTGGTGAGTTAAGTTCAAAACCACCCCCACCCGTCAAATAAGCTAGCAAAACACCCCATGCATGTATCTAAAGAAGCTATTCCACTGTACTTTTTTTTTTTGTGGGTGGGGGGGTCCCACTAGTGGAGCTCAGGGTTTACTCCTGGCTTTACTCAGGGATCACTGAGCTGAGGTTAAGGGAACCATATGTGGTGCTGGGGATCGAATCCAGGTCGGGTGCATGCAAGGTTACAAGGTGAGTGCTGTCTGCTCTATGATCACTGCAGCCTGTCCTCTATCCCCTTTTTTTTTCTTTTTGGGTCATAACCAGCGATGCTCAGGAGTTATTCCTGGCTCTGCACCGTCCTCCTGGCGGTGCTCAGGGGACCATATGGGATGTGGGGATCGAACCAAGGCAGTACTACCTACTGTACTATAGCTCTGGCTCCAGCTGCTCACTATTATAAATTAAACTTAACATGTGAGACTCTTGGCAACTCTAACAAGAGTACATTTAGCGACCTCACAGCCAACTGGACTCTGCCCTGCGCATGCGTCCAGTCTCCATCTGAGTCAGATACAGTCTTTCTTGGCATACTGAACAAGTTGGTTAATTCATCTTTTAAATAAACAACACTCTATAAAGAAATTATCACTCTTCTTATTCACATATTAAACATGATTTTTGAGAACTGTTACAGAATTCCTCAAAATAGTCACCCAATAAAAGTGAATATAAAAAGGTCATGCAAACCAATTACTGATTAAATACATCTAGTAGAAAAAAGTTTCAGAGTTCATCTTCCGACAAGGCTAAAAAGTATAAGCATCTGAGCTAGAGAGAACTGAGATCTGAAAAGGAACCAGAGCTATTGTACAGCAGGTAGAACACTTGTCTTGCACACAACTGACCCAAGTTCAATTCCTGGCATCCCATATGGTCCATAAAACACTGCCAGGAATAATTCCTGAGTGCAGTACCAGGAATAACCCCTGGGCGTTGTTGGGTGTAGCCCCCAAAACAAAAGAGGAATTGAGTACTGAAAAGACGGTCAGCAGAAGTGGTCAGGAGCTAGTCCTGGCTCTGCTCAGGAGTGACCGCCGTGGTGCTCAGGAACCATATGCTGAGCTGGGGGGTTCAAACAGGGTCATGGCCTTCACAACTCATGCAAGGCAAGGAAGAGCCTAACTTTCTGTGCTACATCTCTCAAGACCATTTTCTGATTTTGCTTTTTTGGGTCACATGCTGCAATGCTCAGGGATTATTCCTGGCTCTGCACTCAGGGAATTACTCCTGGTGGTTCTAGGGGAACCATACGGGATGCCGGGATCGAAACCAGGTCTGCCGCGAGCAAGGCAAACGCCCCTACCGCTGTACTCTAGCTCCAGCCCCTAAGGACTGTTTAAAAAAAAAATTGTTTCCCTTCTCTTTGTTATTGTGGTTTTGCCCAGCAGGGGTCCACACATCTGATGGAGGTACAACCTGGGGTCGCACATGGTTCTAAGCGACAATGCCTATACTCATTTGTCTGTGTGGTGCTCGCTGGGGGCTCGCTGGGGGCTCGTTAGTGCTTGCAGACATGGTCTTGGGGGCTGCAGTATGGATGGGATGGTGACAGTCTTTTTACTTCTGGGGCATTTTAGTTTTGTCCCTGCAGACCCATGGCAGTGTACTGGGAAGCGAGACCACACTGTGAGGTGCAGGGGTCCCAGAGACCAGGGCCACAGCCCAGGACTCAGCCTGTGGTTGGTGGAGCTCAAACACAGACCTGTTGGCAAGGCAGGTGCTCACTGAGCCATGAGACCAACTGGTCATTGTTTTACACCCCAATAGCTGCTTCACAGTTGACCACTATTGGAGTAAAAGCAAAGCCCTCACTTGTAAGCTCTGTGGTTTCAATATTTCCCTGAATTAGGTGTACCTCCTGGTGAGGGGCTCGGCCATCCCCTGGCCGAGTCCAACATTGCTCCAAGGGTTTGCTCTCATGAGCGGGGAGAGACCATGCTGGCCGGACTCGGAGTGGAGTTCTGGGCCCTTTCCTCCGCCTACATGCCAGTTGCCCCGGAAGAGAGAGACCCATGCACGCCAGACCCACATGTCCCTTAGCGCGGCCGCAAAAGGCGGCCGTGCAATATTTTTTATAGGATACAGAATTTTGCATAAGGTTCTTCCCAATTTCTTTCACATTTATACATAGTAAACAGTTATAGACATGTTTTAACTGATACCAGTAAGCCTAGCAAGAAGCCAGAGCAAACCACACATCATGCAGTTAGTCATTCTCAACATCCAGACTCCATAGTTCCTCAGAGCTCCATCCAAGAGAAAACCTGATCTTCCCCCCTTTAAGTTTCATCAGTAAATGCTCGGGTTGAGAGTCTTCTACTGAGACTATACCACCTACACGGTAAAGCCTGGCAAGCTACCATGTTTTATTTACTTTTTATGCCAAAGACTAATAACTATTATGGACCTCAGTTCCATAACCTGAAGAATGGTTTCGAGCTCCTCCTGTCCCTGTAACAAGTAGATGCCCTTGGGTTGCACTTGCTTGTGACAGGACTAATGGAGATGTTACTAGTGCCCACTCGAGCAAATCGATGAACAATGGGAAGACAGTGATACAGTGATACTCATATTGTTGGGAAGACTTATTTGTCTTAAATCTAAAATTCTCCAGCTCCAATCAAATTCTCCTCATAGTACTTTTTAAAAGAAATTTGAAATCTGGGATTTGTTGGACCCATTTGTGTGCAAAGACAAGTAAATCAGTTTGTAAAATATGGTTTGATAAAAGCACCAAAAAACATTTACAACTTTGCTCTCTCCCAGTTTCTTGCTTTTCATTAAAAATAAATAAACAACAGTTAATAACTCTATCCAGTTGGGGCCAGAGCGATAGCCCAGCAGGTTGGGCGTTTGTCTTGCAAGCGGCCAGTCTGTGCCGGCCTGGGTTCGATCCCGGCATCCCATATGGTCCCCCCAGCACCTCCAGGAGTAATTCCTGAGTGCAGAGCCAGGAAAAAACCCTGAACATTGCCGGGTGTGACCCCCCAAAAAAAAAAGAAAAAAAAAACTATCTAGTAAATTAGGTGGTAGACCCACAAGAACAGCAGGGAATTGTGTACACACCCGACACTTGATGCACTACATTTTAGAGTTGGGGAACTCAATTTGGTGGCTGAATTTAAAAAAGAAAAGGGGGTGGCGGAGTGATAGCACAGCGGGCAGGGCGTTTGCCTTGCACTCTCGGCTGACTCAGGTTCGATTCCCGGCATCCTATATGGTCCCCAAGCACCACCATGAGTAATTCCTGAGCCGAAAAGCCAGGGAATAACCCCTTAGTGTTGCCAGGTGTGACCTCCCCCCACAAAAAAGCTAAAAAAAAAATAAAAAGAGAAAAGAGAGGGGCCAGAACAGTAGTATAATGGTTAGAGCGTTTGCCTTCCATGCCATTGACCCGGTTCGATTCCCAGCATCCCATATGGTCCACTGAGCACCGCCAGTAATTCCTGATTGCAGAGCCAGGAGTAACCTCTGAGCATCATCAGGTATGACCCAAAAAGAAAAAAAAAAAGAAAAGAAAGGAAAGGAAAAAAAGAGAGAAGTTCTAAAGAACTGGAATAGGGCTCAAGTGCAGAAAGTCCGCCATTCCCTCTACCAGGTCAGCAACAACATACAGGATGAGGCGCCTGTAAGTTTTAGGGGAAAAATTCTGACGTTTCACCCAAAGGGATCAATAAAAAACGCAGTCACAAGTCTGCTGCATTACTTCCCACAACTTTCCAAACAAGAAACCTTTGTCCTAATGGAAAAGTCGGGGAAGAACCGAGCCAGCTTTAAACTTGGATACATCGGTCACATGTCTTTGTCCAGGAAAACCCGATTCTCCATTCTACTTGAAGCTTTCGGTACCCTAGGAATGGTTTTCAGTAAATCCAACAGCGTTTGATAGGGCTCACACTCAGTCCTGAACACCAAGACTTCTTTCCAGCTGGCTCAAAACAAGCCGCCAAACACTTCTCTGAGCCCACCTTCTGACCAGACTTCTTTGCCATCTACTGAGACGCCCACCACGATTCCGGGTGCTCCCACTTCATCCTAAAAGAGGAAACGAACAGTTAGTTCAGACAGGAGGACACGCGCCAGCCAATCCCCTGGGGCTTCCCCGGCTCCGCCCTCAAGCCGGTGCTGCCGCCAAGCCCCGCCCCACTTAAGTCGCACCCACTCAGGCGCCTCGCCCCGCTCTAAGCCCCGCCCCGCCAAGCCCCGCCCCGAGTCCCGGCCTCCTG
Organism: Cryptotis parvus; assembly: GCA_021461705.1. Classification (NCBI taxonomy): domain Eukaryota; kingdom Metazoa; phylum Chordata; class Mammalia; order Eulipotyphla; family Soricidae; genus Cryptotis; species Cryptotis parvus. The sequence continues at coordinate 17,766 of JAJIBD010002226.1, forward strand.
TCGCGCGCGCGACGAGGGGTGTGCCCAGCTGGCCCCGCAAGGGGAAGGGGCGGTCCCCGTGACGGGCGGTGACCTCCTCCCCGATTTGGGTAACCCCCAAGAACATCTGACTGTGGCCCGGCGGTCGGGAAACGGGAAGTCTTTCTCGGAAGCAGCCGTGGTGTGGGTCCACTCGGGCCCGGGGAGACGACCACTTGCGTGGGCCTCACATTCCAGGGGACGCCGGGGCTGGCGCACGGTTCCCGGCCGCCTACGCCCCCACCCCCGTCGCCGCACCTTGATCCTGTGCAGCAAGTCGCGGCTGCTGTCGATGGCTCTGGCGAAGCGCCTGAGAGGGGCGGCGCCGGGGCCGGAGGAGACCACGGGGCGAGGGGGCTGTTCGGGAGGCGCCGGCGCCGGCGGCTCGACCTGCGGCAACGCCTCGGGGTCGGGAGGCGCGGGGACGGCGCCCCTCAACCCGCCAGCCAGCTTGGCCCCCAGCGCCAACCCCAGGCCGAGTCCCAGGCCCCCCCACCCATCCGGGACCGAACGGCAGTCGGCGGGCGCTCTGGTGCGCCCAGCGCTGCCCGCAGCCCCAGGCGCGGCCCGCGGGGGTAGGGGACCGGGCGGCCGCGGCCCGCGGGAGCCGGTGCATGGCGTCTCTGCAGAGCCGGCGGCGTCGGAGCCGGAGGCCGGAGGGCGGCGCCGGGAGGGAGGACGCGAGTGTCCGGGAGGGGGCGGGGCCCTCTCTGAAAGGGGGCGGAGCTTTATCCTGGAGGGGTTGGAGGAGGGCGGGAGCGGCTGAGTGGGGCGGGGCCTGTGCCGGGGAGAGGGGAGGGGCTTCTTGGATGGGCGGAGCCTGCCCCCTGGAGGGGAGGGGGGCGAACCTGAGGGGCCGAACCTGAGGCCGGTAGGTGGGCGGGGGCGATTTAGAGGGGCCGAGTCTGCACAAGGAGGAGGGCGGGGTCTGCCTAGAGAGGCGGAGCCAGCACCGGGAGGAGGAGAGGGTTCTGTGGAGGCGGAGCCGGAGCCGGGAGGGGGCGGAGCCAGCACCGGGAGGAGGAGGGGGTTCTGTGGAGGCGGAGCTGGCGCCGGGCGGGGCGGAGCCGGCACCGGGAGGAGGAGGGGTTCTGTGGAGGCGGAGCTGGCGCCGGGCGGGGCGGATCCAGCACCGGGAGGAGGAGGGGTTCTGTGGAGGCGGAGCTGGCGCCGGGCGGGGCGGAGCCAGCACCGGGAGGAGGAGGGGTTCTGTGGAGGCGGAGCTGGCGCCGGGAGGGGCGGAGCCAGCCCCGGGAGGAGGAGGGGGTTCTGTGGAGGCGGAGCTGGCGCCGGGAGGGCGGAGCCAGCCCCGGGAGGAGGAGGGGGTCTGGAGGCGGAGCTGGCGCCGGGAGGGCGGAGCCAGCACCGGGAGGAGGAGGGGGTTCTGTGGAGGCGGAGCTGGCGCCGGGAGGGGCGGAGCCAGCCCCGGGAGGAGGAGGGTTCTGGAGGCGGAGCTGGCGCCGGGAGGGGGCGGAGCCTGTGCCGGGAGGCAGAAGAGGGCGACTGAGAGGGGCGGAGCCGGCACCGGAGGAGTGGGCGGGCTGCCCGCAGGGGCTGCGTGGACGCCGGGCGGAGAGCGTGGGCAGTGCAGAGGTGGGGACCTGGCGTCCTGGAGAGGAGGGGGCAGGCGGCTGGGTTGGGGCGGCGGGAGTGCCAATAGCTTCGAGCCGGTCTGCTTGGCCTGTTCCTGTCCCCCATCCCCATATCTTCTTTGGAAGAGCCTTGTCGGTCCCTCTCGCCCTCGCATTCCGCCGCCCTCTGGACTCCGGTACGCCTGTCTCCTGGATGACGAGACCGTTTCTTCCAGTTGCGAGTCCCGGCGTGTCTCCGAGCTTGGGCTCGCACGCGTGAGCCCCCAGCTGCGTGCCCGTGCCCACGCGGTCTGGACTTCGCAGCCCTTTCCGCTGGCCCGTAGCAGAGTCTGTCCTCTTGCCCTTACTCTTCTTCCCACGGTCTAGTGCTACACAACGTATTAGGTATCGGGGGCCTTCGTTTAAAAAAAAGTAAAATATACACTTAAAAAATGTGAATCATGAATAACATGTTTCGCTCATGTGTGGGAAATAAAGAAACAAGGGAAAGGGATGGACAAAACCAGCCCGAAATTACCCCTTGAGTTAGGATGAAATAGAGGTTCGGGGTGGGTGAGCACTCAGGGACGCCATTGGAGTGGAGAGAGAGGTGGAAGGGGAAGGGGCATTCGGGGTTTGTTAATGGAAACCTGCAAAAGTCACGTTGCGGTGGACACAGGGAAGGTGAACTGGCAGCGTCATACCTGTTTATGTTACATATTATGTAAGTGTTACTACACTGAAAGTAATGAACAGGGAATCCAGATACCCCAGAAGAAATGAGAAACAAACAATGGAAAAAAGGAAAGTGATTTGGACAGAAAATATCTTGTTTTTTTTAAAGTATTTTATTATACTTTACACCGTGAGATATACAATTATAAAGATATACAATTACAAAGTTCATATTTGGGTTTTGGTCATACAGTGTTCCAGCACCCATCCCTCCACCACTGCCCATCTCCCACCACCAACGTCCCGGTTCCCTCCCCGCCCCAGCCCACCTCCATGGCAGGTTCTTTAAAAATATCTTGTTTATATGATCAAGAAGCGAGTTGGAGGGGGCCAAGCTATAGTACAGGGGGTAGGGCATTTGCCTTGCACTCAGCTGGCCAGGGTTCTATTGGGGATCCCGTATGGACCCCTGACCACTGCTAGGAGTAATTCCTGAGCCAGGAATAACTCCTGAGCACCGCTAGGTGTGACCCCAAAAAGACAAAAAAAAATTTAGTCCCAGAGCTAGACAGATAGTACAGGGGTAAAGACTCCTGCCTTATGGCGGATGGCTTGGGTTCAGTACCCAGCACTGCGGAGCGTCCTGGAACCCCACCAGGAGCAAGACCTGAGCTCTGCTGGGTGTGCCCCCTAAAACAAAACATCTTTTCTCGAAGACACTCTTCCAGGTCCTTTATAAAATTGTCGTTCACCCAGCCACACTTAGAGAAGTTGCTCAAAGCACAGCTCTGGGTACTACAGGCTTTGTTCGGGGACGTTACCATCATTTTGGTTTTTTACTTATGTCTGTAATATAGTATTTTCATATTTCTATAATATCACTTGATCATATCCCGTTATTCACCGATTTGCTCGAGCGAGGGCCAGTAATGTTTCCATTTGACCCTGTCACGTGCCAGTGTAGCCCAATGGCATCTGGTTGTTTCGGGAATATTAAGAGCCTCGAACTGTTCGTTCAGGGTCTTGATAAGGAAGTCTGACCATCTTGCAGGTGGGCGGTCACGCTATCTTTTGACGTCCCATGGGATCCAGTTGGTAACGGCTCTAGTCCAATGGTCGTCTCCAGATCAAAAAGCATGGCTCTTTCGAGTCCTCTTTGGGAGACCCAAATAGCAATCTCATCCTGCTTTCGTAGGGCCCAGGTCTCTGAGGCGTATGTTAATGCAGGGAGAATGGTGGCGCCAAAGAGATGTGCCCGGAGCTGGAGGTTCTTTGTTCTTTAGCTATTTCTTCGATGTTTTTGAAGGCATTCCATGCTGCTCTCTTCCTCCTGTGCAGCTCAGGTTTTAGGTCATTCATCATGTTGACTTCTCGACCTAGGTACACATAACTGCTGCATTCAGAGATGTTTGTTCCATTGAGAGTGAATGGGGCCTCCAGAACTAGTTCATTTTTCATGAACATAGTTTTGTTGAGATTCAGCTGTAGACCTATTTTTCCACATTCTCAGTCGAAGTCAGCCAGCATTTGTGCTGCTTGGCTGATGTTTGGTGTTATTAGAATGATGTCATCAGTGAAGCGTAGGTGGTGTAGTTGCCGACCATCTATCTTCACTCCCATTCCTTCCCATTCTAATTGTCGCATAATGTTCTTGAGGGTGGCGCTGAATAGCCCTCTTTTGACATCAATGATCACTTCTTTGTAGAATGGTGAGATCCTGGTGGTGAATCTGTAATACAGCTCACGAAGGATCTTGATGCATTGGGTTTGAATGCCCTGTTTGGCTAGGGCTTCGGTGACCGCTTCAGTCTCCACAGAATCAAAAAAATCATTGATTTTCTTTAAATCAATGAACGTGAGAGAGAGCGGCATCTTGAATTCTCTATAGACTTCAATGAGTTTGGTTATCGTGTGGATATGGTCGATTGTGCTGAATCCTTTTCAGAAGCCAGCTTGCTCTCATGGTTGTCCTTCATCTAATGTTCTGCCGATCCTGTTCAGGATGACTTGAGTGAACAGTCTGTAGATGATGGACAACAGGCAGATGGGGCGATAGTTGCCAATGTTGTGAATGTCTCCTTTCTTGAACAGTAGAACTGTCCTGCTGGTTTTCCATTGGGAGGGCACCTTGCATTCATTTATATTCTATAATATAATATCTATATATAATATTTTATAACAAAGACAACACAACTTTTGTTGGTTTTGTTTTTGGTTTCTTATTGAATTTTAGGCCACACCTTGTGCTTAGGTTTACTCCTGGTTCTGCATTCATGGACCATATGGGGTATCAGGGACGGAAACTGGGTCAGCTGCATGCAAGGCAAGTGCTTACTCATGATACTATTTATTTGGCTCCAAAACCAACAAGATAAAACACACTTTTATAGATAAACTTTAAATTTTATTTAAATTTGAATTTTCCTTTAAATTCTTAACTAGGATCATTCAGGGGCTGGAGAGCTTATAGAGGTGTGTAGGGTGCTTGCCTTGTATGCAGCTGACCTAGGTTTGATCCCTGGACCCCATATAGTCCTCCTGGCACAGCCAGCAGTGATTCCTGAGTGCAGAGCTAGGAGTAAGCTCTGAGCAACCACGTGTGCGGCCCCAAAACAAAACCAAATCCCCAAATAACTTCCTCTCCTGAGAAGTCCGTTTTCTGATACATCATGGACCCCACCTCTGTCAGTGGAGAGAGCCTCTGTGTGGGCTGCCTACGTTCAGCACCTTTTCTTTTTTTCACTTCTAAGACAAATTTGTTTAGTTTAGTTTGGGGACCATGCCTGGCAGTGTTCAGGAAGCATGCAGTGCTGACGATGGAGCCCAGGACTCCACATGCAAAGCCTGCACTCCAGTCGGCAAACTATTTCTCGAGCCCTCTAAGACACATTAACCCACAGTCTTTTGATTTTTAATTATTATTACTGCTGGAAGCATTGATTTACAGTACTGTTACTGATGGTTTCTTATGCACATAATTTCCAAGCCACACCATCACCAATGTATCCATCCCCACGAGGACCCAAAGCACCGCCCTCTCGGCCCTCTGCTTTCAGCAGCTCCCCACCACCACTCAATTGTGTGGAACAGTTCTCTCCTTGTCGAGACCTTTCCATGATTTTCTTTTTTGCTTTTTGGGTTACACCCGGCAATGCTCAGGGGTTACTCCTGGCTCTGCACTCAGGAATTACTCCTGGCGGTGCTTGAGGGACCATATGGGATGCCGGGGATCGAACCCGGGCCGGCATGGGCCGGCCATGTGCAAGGAAAATGCCCTACCCGCTGGGCTATCGCTCCGGCCCCAAGACCTTACCATGATTAAAATAAAATACGAAGGATAAGACTAGAGAGGATTTTGGTTCATTTGATAATCTTTACACCCCATCCCTCCTCCTACCCCCACTCTGCAACACGCCCAATAACGCTGTCTGCCATGTGGGAGAAAATAATAAAGGATTCATATCTGGGCTATTTAAATAATTTTCAAAAGTCAGCAGTAAAAAAAACCAATCATATTAGAACATGGTGAGAGATGCAAAGAGACATTTCACTGGAGAGATTTGCAGATGGCAAATAAGCATGTGTACAGATGCCCAAAGCCATTTCCCTAGGGAAATAAAACTGAAACCATGATGGGATCATGCTAAACCTCTATTCAAATATCCAAAACAAAGACTAGTGACAATACCACATGCTGGCAAGGAGGCAGAGACACTGGGTGACTCTTCCATGGCTCGCAGAGACATGGGGTTGCAGTGCCTAGGAAACAGTTTAGCAGTTTCTCTAAGAGCAGGACTGGGGAAGGCACTTATATTGCATGTCCCTAACCCTAGTTCCAACCCTTGAACTTCTCCAGGATTGATCCCTGAGTACAGAGCCAGGTCTAAGCCCTGAGCACTTCCAGGTGTGACCCCAAACCGAAATCAAGCAAAGAATTTAAAAGCAATGAAAGACACAACTATCATATGATCCAGACTGGGAAAATCTAAGAACATATGAGAGAAATGAGAACTTATGCCCACTCAAGCCTGTGCTGGTTTATTTCTAGCTGCTTATTTTATTACCCTCCCAAGTGGAAGCAATCCAGGCGTCTTGTAAGAGCAAGTGACTGACATTCCTACCATGAGCTCATCACGAACGAAGAGTAGCTATCGATCAATGTGACAACCTAACCGAGTCTCCAGAGATCTGTGGTGAGAGAGAGCAGCTGTTCTGAAAAGGGCTGGGGATGTAGCTCAGGTAGGATGTTTGAGCCTTGGGTTCAGTCCCCATCCATACATGCACAAACCCCTCAAAGACTGTGTGATTCCATTTATGTAACATTCCAGAGGCTACAAAGTGACCTAAATGGAGGACAGAGTAGTGTTTGCCGGAGACTAAGGAGGGTTGGGTGGATGTTGCTTTAAAAGCCTACCCTGAAGGATCCTGGTGGAAATGGTGCGTTTGGTCTCCTGTCAATGGCTGTGTGCTGGTGGTGACTTTATCCCGAGTCCTCCGGTTTGTGAGATAAAACCATGGAAAAGGGGGGAAGGCTACACAGGAACCCTCTCTCCTGCTTCTTTGAACACACACACACACTCGCGGGGTGTCACACCTGGTGGTACTGGGGTAATTCCTCTGAGCTCAGGAGTGACCCTTGGTCGTGCTGGGAGGATGAGATGTTGATCACACACATGACAAGCGCCTTTTCCCCTGTAGTATCTCTCTGACCCTTGCTTTTCTAAAAGATGCGGTTTGGAATATTCCAAAAGTCAAATATAGTTCTCCTTATTCTCTGCTCCAACTACTTTAAGGCTCCTTTACTAATGGACGCAGTCCAGGCTCTTGTGGTTAAGCATGTGAACAAGCTATTGAGAAAACCTTTCTTTGTCAGGGGAAATAACCCAAAACACACTTCACAAAAGAACGAACCACATTTTCTCCTCTGACAAGAGGGCAGCCAGGCTTCTGAGTCCAGAAGGTCTAGCCTTACCCCGAGGGGGCAGTTAACAACCTTAATTGGTCATTTGAGAGGGCTCAACCCACTGAAGGATAAACAGGAAATTATCTGCTCTGTGCCAAGTCCCTTTCCAACCCGCTCGAGGGAACTTTAAATGCTAGCAAGTGATATTTCCCTTTGCACACACTCTTGCTTGAAAATATGTGATTTCCAGGGAGTATTTCATTGCTTCTGGCCCCGTTTCCTCTGCCAAGTGCTGTTCAGTGCCCTCACTCCAGGGCTGGACAATGCCTCCAGCCAAACAGTCCCTGACAGGGCTTGGCTGATGGGTGTCAGGAAGGGGTGTCTGCTGGCTCTTGCTTTCCCCAACCCCTGGACCAACAGCTGCAGGTAGGGGCAGACTCGGGGGAGCAGAGCAGCTGGCGTGACAGAGTGGGGCTAGTGCAGGGTCCAAGAGCGCAGCCTGGGTCCCTGCTGCCCTTTGCCAGCAGAGTTCTGGATTACAGCCTATTGGCAGGAGCTCCAGAGGCCAAGGTGCGGCAGAGCTCAGCAAACGGTCTCCCCAGCCTGAACTGAGTGCTGATGGGTTCAGGCTCCAGAAAGGAGTTCTGCTGCAGGTGGGCTCTGCAATTCTGGGGACCCACATGCAGGGGAAGCCCCTCTACCCTCCAGATGGTTGATGTTGTGCTTTTTACCAACATGGATGGGTTTGATTGGACCCCTGCAAAGCAAAGGATAAAGCATTACCCACATTCTGACCCTCTGAGGTTGCCAGTGCTCTGAGTAAAACGAGTTGTGCGGGAACTTGCCCTGGGACGCCATGCAGGATTAAGCAGGGAAATGAGAGATTAAGGAAATGAGATTGGTGGTGAGAGAGAGTCCAGAGGGCAGGTGCTTACACTGCGCGCGTGACCAGTCTAGGTTCCATCCCCAGCCTACCAAATGGTCCCCTGAGTACTGCCAGGAGTGATCCCTGAGCACAGAACCAGGATTAAACCTTAACACTGCATAATGTGACCCTAACAACAAAAATAACAAGAAATTGAAAGCCAGGTGGGATTCCGTGGGCCATCCCTCATTCGTACATTCTGTAATCTTCTATTTCCCTGGATGCACCAGCCCAGTTCTTTCCTACCCTTTCTCTGATCCTTGGAAATACCAGTCACCCCCTGCACAAACTGGGATGAGCTGAACTCTTTCCCGAGTCTCCTTCCTTACTGCCATCTGCTTCTCTAAAGGGCACACTTTTTGTCTGCCCTGTCTACTATGATGCCACTTGAAGCAAATGATAGGGGAGATCATTTAGGAAATACTGACATGGTGTCAGTGGGAGGCGGGGTGGGGGAGGCACGACGCTGTGACTGGCAGTGGCGGGCACATGAACGTGTTTGAAATCCAGCAGGACCCAAGGGACAAGGATGGGAGCATAATGCACTTTGTGAATTTGAAAAATTCGGGTGATTAGTTCTGGTGCATGGATACACCTCTGGTGCATGCCTCACTGTCGGTAGGAGCTCGCCCACCTCTCCCTTGGACCCCTTCCCTCACTCTCTCCTTGCCTACCTAATCCCCGCAACCAGAGACCTGCTTTCTGTCACTGCGGTTTAGTTTGCATTAAATATATATATATATATTCTATATATATTCTATATATATATATATTCTATATGATCTCATATATATATATATATATGAGATCATATAGAATATGTGTATGTCATTGTCATTTATATTTATTCTTTATTCTTTGAGTTACACCGGCGAAGCTCAGGGATTACTCCTGGATCTGCATTCAGGAATTACTCCTGGCAGTGCTCAGAGGAGCAACCCCAAGGAGCAAGTGGATGCCTTTTGGGTTCTATTGGCATGAGACAGGACATATGGAGATATTACTGGTGCCCACTCTAGCAAATAGATTATTAACGGGAAGATAGTGATATTGATAGTGCTAGTGCTCAGAGGACCATATGGGATTCCCAGGATCAAACCTGTGTTGGCCATGTGCAAGGCAAACAGCCTACCTGCTGTCCTATCGCTCCAGCCCCTGTCATTTATATTTAACCTTCTTTTCTTCACTTAGCATAATTATTTTGAAACTAATACATTCTTAATGTGGGCATACATTGGTTATTCCTTCTTACTGAAAGGCAATACTGCCTTGTGTGAATAGAACACACTATTTTAAGAAACCTTTTTCTTTTCCATTTAGGTTATTCCCAGATTTTGGTTATTACCAATAAAGCTGCCATGGACATTCACATGCAAGTTCTGTGTGAACATATGCTCCTGAGGGGGTGGACTCACTGGGTCATATGATAACTCTGTTCAGTGTTTGGAGAATGTGCCAGCTCGCTTTCCAAAGCGGCAGCATCATCTTTCTTCCCCCTGCAGGCTCGCCAACACTGTCTTTTTGATAAGAGCCAGCTAAGCAGGTGTAGAGGGGGTGTCTCCTTACAGTTCTGCTTTTCACTTCCCTAGAAAACCAAAGACACTGCCTCAGTTGGTCAGCTGTGCATCTTCCTGGAGAAATGTCCTTAGCACTTTGTACATCTATCCGATGTTCTCGTGATAGAGCTGGAGAAATGAAGAGCACATTAATGGCTCCAGGCATTCAGGGACTAGGTTGAGAGAAGAGAAAGGAAGTAGATATGTTTCTGAAAGGAACCAGAGGGTGATAGGCTCTAATTCATGAAACTGGATAGGTGATTAAATTACACAGAACCAAGCAAATGCACACACGTGTAAGTTAGTGAGGTATTTTTTCCCAAGTGGGCCCATCAATCTTGAGGCCAGAAGATTGAGGCCATTGTAGAGGCCAGAAGATTTATGCAACCAGCAGGGCTAGGACTCCTGAGAGCCATTTATGTCTTCAAGTTAGCAGTGTCCGTTCCAATGGGGGAGCCGGACTGCCGGCAGTCCAGCCACAGAACTTCAAGGACCCCACTTCCAGGTCAGGGGTCAAGCTTTAAACATAGTTCCGGTCTTAGCAGTTCCCTTAAACAGGCTTTGAGTCTGAGTAGTTCCCTTAAATAGGCTTTGGGTCTGAGTGGCCAAGGAGGAAACTGGGTTGAGGGAGAGTTAGAGGCTGGAAGTCTTTGTGGAGTGTCTTGTCCAAACACCTGTACTTGTAGCTGTGACTGTACCTGTAACTGTACTTGTAAGTTGTAACTGGATTCTTGCCACCCCATCCTGAAAGGGTTTTATATTTTGATGTCTGCAGGAGAGATCAGGCGCAAAACAAAAGAGGGATCTGTGCAGTATAGCTCGGAGGAACAGAAGGGTTGGGCTGCTGTCCCATACAGTAATGTTGTGGGGACAGTGTCCTATACTTAAACTTCTTCCCAACATTCTCGTTAAGGCACTGAGGGCTCTTGAATTCTCAATAAAATATCACGTGAGTGGTTTCCTTTTAAAAAAAATTTTTGTGGGGGCCGGAGCGATAGCCCAGCGGGTAGGGCGTTTGCCTTTGCACGCAGCAGGCCCATGCCGGCCCAGGTTCGATCCCGGCATCCCATATGGTCCCCCCCAGTACCGCCAGGAGTAATTCCTGAGTGCAGAACCAGGAGAAACCCCTGAGCATCGCGGGTGTGACCCAAAAAGCAAAAAAAAAAAAAAATTTTTTTTTTGTTATACCACCGTTAGATACACAATTACAAGATGTTCATGTTTGAGTTTTGGTTCTACAGTGTTCCAACACCCATCCCTCACCCTTGCCCATCTCCCATCACTAGTGTCCACGCCTCCCTCCCCCCTTCCCCAGCCTACCTTCATGGCAGATTCTTTATCTCCTTTCTCTCTTTCTCTCTCTCCTTTTCACACATCTCTCTCTTACACATTGTAGATTGTAATATATTCTAGAACATGATTGGTTCCACTAGTTTGATTGGTTCCATTAGTTTGATGTATCGGGTCCACAAAACTGGCGGCTATTCATACAGAGCCTCAGAAGCAGCTGGAGGAATTGGAACTTGGCTCTCCCCTAGCTCAGCTGACCATGAGGCCCCCAGGAGGACAGATGGGTTTTGGGTGTTGGCCCATCACCTCTGGGGTCCGGAAGCAGCCAGATGAGACTCACCCACCACATTAGCCGCCATTTTCGCTGTCCGGACACTGACCATAAGGCCCCTAAGTCGTGCAGCCGCTGTGCCACAGTTCATCAAACTAGTGGAAACAGTTATGTCCTTTAATGTACTGCATTCTATGATGTGTAGGAAAGGCGGGAGGGAGAGATAGAGAAGAGAGAAAAGATATACAGAACCCGCCAAGTAGTTGGGGTGTAGGAGGGGGAGGGAGGTGGGGACATTGGTGATGGGAGATGGGTTTGGTGGAGGGATGGGTGTTGGAACACTGTAGAACCAAAACTTGAGCATGAGCATATTGCAATTGTATGTCTAAAAGTGGTATAAAATTTTTTAAATGGCAGCTATTATGGTGAGCGAGTCTCATCCAGCTGATTCTGAGGCCCTACAGAGGTGACAGGGCCACTCCAAAAAATCATCTTGCCTCCTGGAAGCCTCATGGTCAGCTGAGCTAGGGGAGAACTGGATGGCAGCTCTCCCCTGCGTCTGAGTCTCTGCATCATGGCAGAGCCCTGAGGCAGTTCGTGGGGGGGCCACCAGGCCTCTGGGACATGTCAGTGAGGGGAATGGGGACCCCAGCTCCATCTCCAGGAACACCCAGTGACTTCCGCCTCCGAGAACCGTCTACCTGGGCTCAAACTTTTGCTGCTCTGAGCTGGTCTTGAGATCAGCATCTCTCTTGCGTGGGTTCTGATGAGCTGTGGGGTCTGGACTGTGATAATGGTGGCTATTATGGTGAGCGAGTCTCATCCGGCTGCTTCCGAGGCCCTACAGAAGTGATGGGCCCACTCCCAAAACTCCCATCTTGCCTCCTGGGAGTCTCATGGTCAGCTAAGTTAGGGAAAAGCTGGATGGCAGTTCTCTCCCATGTGTCTGAGTCTCTCATCTCTCTCTCTCTATTTCTATTTCTGTCTCTCTATTTCTCTCTTCTCCTACACCTTGTGACTTGTCTTACAGTTTATGATGCAATTATTTATGTGTATGTTCATTAGTGATTTTTTTTTTTTTTTGCTTTTTTGGGTCACACCCGGCGATGCTCAGGGGTTCCTCCTGGCTCTGCACTCAGAAATTACTCCTGACGGTGCTTGGGGGACCATATGGGATGCTGGGGATCAAACACAGGCCGACACAGGCCAGCCCCCGCAAGGCAAATGCCCTACCCGCTGGGCTATTGTTCCGGCCCCTCATTAGTGATTTCTAATGTGACATTATAATTCCTCATTCCCCATCAACCTCCCCAGTTCGTTACTACTACAATTATTATTATGTTGTACAGATGTGAAAGACCCAAGGAAGGACCTGGTCCTAGCCTACTTTGTTATCTAAGTTTCTTGTGTGGCTGCACACTATTCTTCCTATGTCAGACCATTCACCATCCTGGGCCCACAGGGCAGAGCCCTGGGGGGTGTAGACAAGCCTGTCTCCTGTCTGCTACCTGGCAATGCAGCTGGGCACCACAGCCACATCTGCAACACCTTGAGGGCAGGTGGCCCAGGTTTCTTGAAAAAAAAAAAGAATAAATAAAAGAAAAGATCACAGAATTACAAAGTATATGGCACTGGATACCTGGGCCAGACTTGAAAAAAAGACTGCTGCAGGGTGGGTCTCTGTCGGGAGTGCCGCGGGGTCCCCGACAGTGCCTGGAAGCGAAGTTCCCTTCTACCTCCGGGCCGGCGGGGAATGGATGAAGACTCAGGAATCTGATGCAGTTTTAAAAGGGCTTTACTATCACAGGTTCCAACATACAATCCAAGAGCAGGGAAAACCTCCGGACTCTGGGTTCCCAGCTAGGCCCCAGCCAGGTGTAGGCCAAGATGGCTGCCACCACGTGTTGAGGCCCAACAGAGAATGGAGAGGATGGAGAAGCAAAACAACAAGGGAAGTCGAAATGGCAAAAGGGGAAGAAAGAGAGAGCTTCTTTCTTCTTGCAGCTTATTTTATAGCTAGAAATCCGCCCAAACTCCCAGCCCAGCCCATTCTGGGCTGGGCTATCTAGAGATGAAAACAGGAAAATAGCTCTATAGAATGTAGCAACTTCAGAAGACCATCTGGTTGTTTACAAGGACCCAGAGCTAATTAAAAGCCTCCTAGCAGAGCTGGGAGGAGCTATAAGCTAAATGTAACTTCCCCTGGCAGGAAGGATCAAATGCCCTCAGGTAATTTCTCCCAGCACCTCACCTAATGTCTTGAGCCAAGATCTGCCTGGAATTGCCTTTATAGGGTAGAGAAGGGGGTTTCTGAGATGGCATGTCTCTGTACCAAAGACCAATACTAATGCCAGTTAAATATTTCTCCAAGCCTTCACAAGAGTCTCGTCTACTTCACGGTAGTTTTGTATTTTAGTTGCCTTTGAGTTATCAGGGAGCCATGCTTGCTTGCTTGGAGACAAACAGCATTTCTCTCTGGTCTAATTACTTAGAGATCCAACGTGGCCAGGCAAATATGCTGGTAAGATCTAGATAGTCCCATGATGCTTGTGGTAGCATGAGAGAATATTTATACCAGCCAGTACAGAATACATGGTCAGATAAGACTGCCACATTCAAACTATCCCCCTATCTATGAAGTGACCTGCAGGGAGGCAATCCAGGGCAGATGCAGAGGCTTTTAGGTGTCCTGCAACAGGTCTCGATGAGTCGGGCTGTGAAAGGCTCTTCTGCTGGGTGGAGTTCTGATGAGAGGGAAAATGGCATCCTTCATGGAGTGGGGGGGGTGTCTGGCTTCTTGCGAGGCTCTGCTTGGGTGGCAGGCCAGGGCTAAATCCTGCCATCCCTCATGGGCACCTTGTGAGTGGCTGGGTACAGGGAGAGCCAGTAGCAGTTCTGCCCCATGTCTGTGAGACTCTGGATCAGCATACCTGGGCCGGACTTGAAAAAAGTGCCTAATCTCCCCACCAGCCATCTGGATTGGTTCCCACTACACACTGCTGGTGCTCACAAATCCCCATTTATGGCTGCTTGAAGGGCACTGTCTCATGGGTGCTATCAACTAGGTCTGACAATGTTACAAAATCATCTCTAGGGACAGGATTTGGCCTAGGGACGGGGTTTGACCTAGGGACAATGCCTGACTTAGGCATGTGGCGGCATGGTCCAGATTCCGGCTCCTCTGCCCTGGCCCTGTGCTGAGGGCTCTTCTCTCTGGCTTTTCTGCACAGACCATCTCATTGAATGACGCCTGGAAGAGAACTGCATTCTCCAGTTTGGAGGAAAGCTCTTTCTCTAGGTGAATAAATGTTTGACTTTGCTTTACAAAAAACAAAAGTAAAATCCTCTGATTTGTTCATTTTCCCCACTCAGTGTTTAGCTCTCTCAAATTTATTCAGCAAAAATTTTATGATTGTCTGTTTTTTGCATCTGTGCTGAGTGAGGCTGGGGAGTGTGGAAATGAGCACACAGTGGGATCTGGTTTCAAAGAGTCACAGTCAGAAAGTGAAATTATCCATGGAAATGATTTTTGAGCAAAGATCAGCTTTAATAAAAATGCAAAACAGAGTAAAATGTAAAATAATGTTGAAAAATGAAAACCAAACCTGGGCCGAATGATAGTACAGTGGGTAGGCGTTGGATGACAGGCTTAGCTAGCTTGGGAGCTTTGCTGTTTACATGGTCTAAAGCCAAGGTTCATTCTACTGAGATCTTTCTTCTATGTAAATACTGATAGAGGGTGTGGCAGCTACAGAAGTCACCTTGACTCTGAATGAGTATCTTCTGACTTATTATTATACATCTACTAAGACTTCTATGTTATCTAGATTGGGCACAACTCCTCTTTATACCCACTGGACCCAGCATGGGACAGTTAGAATTTATCAGGAGACTACCACCCTAGCTGCTTTGAGACTCTCATTCAAGATTATAGGAAGGATCATATTAGTTTGCCCTCTAGCAGGCAAGGCGTGACCCTTTCAGTCTTTCAGTATACAGAGAACGAGATACTCAGAATCACCCTGGTGCAGATAATAAATAAGAAGGAACTTGTGGGTACCATCTAGATCACATGAAGCCCACATGAAATTAAGATGTATTACTTTATACTAGCCCCCTCTCTCCAGTGTTTTACATGAGAGATAATCTCAGAAGAAGGGATTAGTCCTTGGGTAACCCTTTGTTTATACCTGTAATAGGGTGTGGCACCACCCTTCTACCCTCTTCTACTATCTAGAAACTGTTTAGGGTTCTTTGCTGACAGGACCCTCCCTGTAACAGTTAGGATTACTTTGGTGTATATAAGGGGACTGACTTGAGGCACTTGCCCCTTTTTTTGGTTAGGGCTCTTCTCTGGTAGGACTCTCTTTAGTGGAGTCCTTTCTGGTAGGATCCACTTTGGTGGGAGACTTGGGCTCTCGTGTATGGTCTAAGTTCTGACCAGAGCTAGAGGTCTTTCATTATATTGGATTGCGGTGGTAGAGTTTTTGTACTATTAAAATTTTTGGAACTGAGCCGGACTCGTGAGCTTTCATCGGTTTCCCTGGAAGCCTTGGAGGTAGAAGAGAACTTCTGTCCTGATACTGTCGGGGACCCCAGCAACTCCCTGGTTTGCCTTGCACAAGTCTGATCAGGGTTTGATCCCCAGACATCCCAATATGGTCCCCTAAGCACCACCAGGAGTAATTCCTGAGTGCACAGACAGAGCCAGGGGTAACCCCCCTGGCGTCCCCGGACATGATGCAAAAAGAGAAAGAAAAGAGAAGAGAGAGAAGAGAAGAGAAGAGAAGAGAAGAGAAGAGAAGAGAAGAGAAGAGAAGAGAAGAGAAGAGAAGAGAAGAGAAGAGAGAAGAGAAGAGAAGAGAAGAGAAGAGAAGAGAGAAGAGAAGAGAAGAGAGAAAAGAAAGAAGGAAAGGAAGGAAGGAAGGATGGAAGGAAGGAAGGAAGGAAGGAAGGAAGGAAGGAAGGAAGGAAGGAAGGAAGGAAGGAAGGAAGGAAGGAAGGAAGGAAGGAAGGAAGAAAAGAAAGAGAAAGAACAACCTGCCTAGATGGGGGTGTCTCCTGGGAACCCTCCTGGAAGGGCCATTTTGAACTGTGGTTTTAGGGCCGATGCAGGCAGAAAGGGACAGATGGGAGCAAAGGTGAGGATGTGGCTGTAGAGAGAAGCGGGGGACGCAGTGAAGGGTTGGAGTGAGAGGACCGAGGGCAGGGGCGTGGAGAGAGCCAGGAGGAAGTTTTCCTGGTCACAGAGATGTGACCCAAGGTGCTGGGGTCCTGGAGGAGAGAGCAGCGGCTCCTTGTGGTAACTTAGAGGGGAAGAGTCCACCAGGACCTGGCGAAGGACTGCGGGGAGTGGAGGTTTCAGGAGGAAAGTAAACTTACAGGCTTCCTCAAGTTCCTGTTACTGGGTGAGAGCAACGCACAGTAAAGCACATGCCGGAACCAAGTTCATTCTCCGCACACCCCGTGTGGTCCCCGGAGTGAGAGCAGAGCCAGGAGGGGAGCCGGAGCACCACAGGGTGGGACCCAAAAACAAAACAAATAAAAACATTTTTTCAAATAAAAAAGTTTTTGAAAGAGAAAAAAAAAGTTCCTGTTAACTGAACTGATGTTGGCATTCAGTTGTAACGACATATTTGTTTGTTTTGTTTTTTGGGGCCACCATTGGCAATGCTCAGGGGTTATTCCTGACTCTGCACTCAGGGATCACTCCTGGTGGACTCGGGGAGCACCTGGACACTATGGATTGAACCTGGGGTGGCCATGTGCAAGTCAATCCAAGGTCCTTTCATTCCAGCCCCACAGTGGGGCATTTTTAATGGAAGAAACATTGCTTAAAGTAAGAAACCCTTGTGCATCTTGAGACAAAGCTATTGAGAGCAGCTGTCTTCAGCATGTGGGGCTGTGTCCGTCAAAGACCTCAGACACGGCACTGGTGTGTCCACACACCAGTAAATTCAGAAGAGATTTGCATTCCCAAGTTCAAGTCTTGATGTGGTCAGACAGTTTTAATGCTTTTGCTGCCGGTATTCAATATTCTTCAAGAATGGAGAGAGCCTATCTCAAAAACCACAGCCGCAGCCAGAGAGCGCTGACCTTCAAGTGAGGAGCTTACAGTATCCCAGAGAATTCTGAGAATCTGACCCCAAGAATGCAGGCCTCTTCCCTGCCTGGTGACTGTCTTTTGAACTTTAGGAGTTGGCAGTCATTCAAACCAAATAACTCTGGGGTGCAAAGCCAGTGGAGTCAACAACAATTTCTGTCTCCTAGTTTCAGAGGCGATGTCTCCAGGGGTGCCTCAGAATCTGCCCTTTTCCTTCCCAGTTAGAAGAGATCCTCAGAATGCGCTTCCCCCTCAGCTTGACTTTCTGTAACAAGGTATTGGTTGCTTTGTTGGGAGAGGGGTTCCTTCGAGGATTTCAAACCTGAGTCTGTTTTATTTTATTTTTTGCCTTTTTGGTCGCACCCAGCAATGCTCAGGAATTACTCCTGGCAGAGCTTCGGGGACCATATGGGATGCTGAGGATCGAACCCAAGTTGGCCGCATGCAAGGCAAGTGCCCTATCCACTGTGCTATCGCTCCAGCCCCCTTGAATCTGTTTTTAAAGTCTCTTTTATTTTAGTTTTGGGGCCACACCTGGAAGTTCTCAGGGTTTACTCCTGCCTTTGTGCTCAGGGGCCCTGTGCCATACTAGGGCTTGTGTATTCTGGTGGGCCTTCTTGGTTGTCCTAATCAAAGTCACTTGAGAAAGTGAATGGTCCTCTTGGGCACGTTCTGCCAGATTCTGGTAGAGCAAGGGTAGTGACCTGGCCACCCTGGATAAAGGCTGAAGGGATCCAAACAGAAAGCCTAAAGAAAGGGTCCATGAATAGCAGACTGGCTATTCTTTGGCTCAGCTGTGAAAGGGAAGACCTGAGGAATGAAAATTAATGCTTGAGGGGCCGGGAGCGATAGTCCAGCGGGTAGGGCATTTGCAAAAAGCAAAAAAAAAAAAAAAAATGCTTGATGACTCTTGCAGCCAATGCCAATGCACATCTAAGGATCTAACATCGTCTGGTTGAAATCTAGGCACAGCTCAAACCTGGTTCCTCTGATATCTCCTTCACCATCAACATCCATAACTCTTAGCCTTCTCTTTGGATTGGGGTCTGAAGCAGGGAAGTGAGGCCACGGGCCATTAGACAACAACTCAAGGTTGTGCTAAAAGCTTTGTGTATTAGTCCATGCTATGAGTCATCCCATCTCTCCTCATTTGTATCTGAACTGGTGGGTAACAAAGCGGTGATCTCTTTTGCTTTGTCATAGGTTTGACCTGTCCAGCACCCGATTCCCTCCAACAAGGCACTAACCTGGGTTTCCTGTTCTAGCCCAGGCCCCAGGCCCTGCCTGAGCGCTGGTACCTGGTTACTTCTGGAGAACATGGATTTAAGTCCTCCCTCTGTCTTGCTGCTCTCTGACCTCCTCTGTTTTGCTGCTCTCTGGCCTCTAAGTCCAGCTTACAGGAACCAGAACCAACCTGATGTTGGTTCTGATCTGTATCTCCTGGGAGGGTGGTGGTAACTACTTAATTCTCATAAGCACTGTGTGAATAGGAATTGGTATGATCTGCATTTGACAGTTGGAAAAGTCGAGCCTGAGAAGTTTAAGTGATTCCTATGAAACCACCCACTCTGGACTTTTCTGCTTCTGAATCTGAGATCCAAAGAATCCAGTATTCTCATTTTAGCTGTAGATCATCAAACTTGTTGCCCACTTATTTGAGTGGTGAGTCTTGAAGACACTGAGAATGTTGTTTGTATCAAATACTACTCAGATATTTTCTGCTTTTGGTTCATTTTTTTATGGGTGCGTTTTTAATTATTTACTTTTTGGCATTTTTGTGTCACACCCGGTGATGCTCAGGGGTTACTCATGGATTTACAGTCAGTAATTACTCCTGGTAGTTCTTGGGGGATTCTATAATATACTGGGATCAAACCTCAGAAGGCCACATTGAAGGCAAATGCCCAACCCGCTGTACTATCACTCTGGCCCCTAATTTTTATTTATTTATTTTTTTAAACTAAAGAACTGTGATTCACAAAACTACTGATAGTTGTATTTTTTTATGCTTTTGATTCTGAGATTCCCGACCAGTCATTCCCACTTAGCTGTATAGAAGCAAACTAATTGCCCACTTATTTGAGTAGTGAGTCCTGAAGACACTGATTATGTTGTCTATATTTAATAGTATCCTGATATTCTGTATTAGCTGACCTTGCTGCCCTAATGATATGGTGCAGTCTGGGTGCATAGAGATGAATTTGCTCACAGTTCTGCAGGTTGGAAGTCTCAGTTCAGGGGAGGAAGCCAGCTCTGCTTCTGTGCCGTGGCTCTTCTTAATTGGATCATCTGGTTTACTTCTCTGGTGACTCTTTTATCTTAATTTTTTAACCTTACTTTAGACACCACCATTTACAGTTACTAGGAGGGTTTCCTACATGAACTATTCCAGCAGCACCCCCTCCACCAGTGTCCCAGTGTCCTTCTTTAGTTGTTGGTAACCCTTTAAAAAGATACTAACTCTGGCCCTGGGATGGCCAGCCATAGCATGCAGTCTCAAACGCGGCTGGGGAACCTGGAACTCCGTTTTCCCCAGGCTCAGCTGACCATGGGGCTCCCAGGAGGACAGATGGGTTTTAGGAGTGGGCCCATCACCTCTGGGGGTCCCAGAAGCAGCCAGATGAGACTCGCTCACCACACTAGGCACCACCTTCGCTGTCCGGACGCTGGGATACTACCTCACGACCAGATTAACAGAACAAAACCAGTTCGAGCCCAGGTAGGCAGCTCCCAGAAGCGGGAGTCACTGGGAATTCGTCAGATGGAGTCAGGGGTCGGCCCTTCCCCCTCCATTTTGTCGAGCCTGGTGGCCCCCGCCCAGGAGCTGCCCTGGGACGACCAGCCATAGCATGCAGTCTCAAACGCAGCCGGGGAACCTGGAACTCCGCTTTCCCCAGGCTCAGCTGACCATGGGGCTCCCAGGAGGACAGATGGGTTTTGGGAGTGGGCCCATCACCTCTAGGGGGTCCCGGAAGCAGCCGGATGAGACTCGCCCACCACACTAGCCACCACCTTCACTGTCCGGACGCTGGGATACTACCTCACGACTAGATTAACAGAACAAAACCAGTTCGAGCCCAGGTCGCGTGGCTGCAAGCAGCCGTGTGGTCCATCAAAGTAGTGGAAACAGTTATGTCCTTTAATGCATTGCATTCTACGATGTTCAGGAAAGTTTGGCGGGAGGGAGAGATAGAGAGGAGAGAAAAAGACATACAGGACCCGCCAAGTAGTTGAAGTGTGGGAGGTGGGGGAGGGAGGTGGGGACATTGGTGATGGGAGATAGGTTCAGGTGGAGGGATGGGTGTTGGAACACTGTAGAACCAAAACTCTACATGAGCATCTTGCAATTGTATGTCTAAAAGTGGTGTAATAAAATTTTGGGGAAAAAAAATAAAGATACTAACTCCATGGTACCACAGTCCCCTCTCTCTGATCTTGATTCCTCTTAACTGCCTCCACTGCCTCCTTTTTAGACCCCATTTCCAAACAGAGTAATGTTGGTGTTTTAACAGAACTTTGACCTAGGAACTTGAAGGTAACACAATTCAGTTCAGACCATATGCCTAGAAAATCACAAGTCATGAAGAGAACACAGAGATCATCTTCTGTCTGCACATTCATGGCCAGGAGCTCTGCTCAGCCTTTGTGTCTGGGAATTGGCATCTTCTGGACTGGAGTCTACCCTCCGACCCTAGGATAGGCTGTTGAGACAGATTTTTACTGATAATGTTGAAGGGGTTCCTTTTTCTTTCTTTTTCTGCCCCCCTGCCCTTGGCTTGGTTATTCATACATATGCCTTGGGGGCTTCCAAAAGAGGCCTCCCTTCCCTCAGTGCTAAGGGATCTGCCTTTTCAGGCAGTGTGTGGACTGCCCAGCCAATCTCTCCAACTTGCAGAGAGAAAAAGGAAATTGCAGGGTGCCTTTATTATACCCAAAATTATTGTACAGTTTAGTAAAGAGGATTAAGAAAACACCCCCCAGTGTAAGCCTAACTGCCAGTGGTCTCGATGGTCACCAAAAGAATCCTCCACAGAGAGGTCAAGGGTTTAGCTTCTCTCTCAGGAAGCATAACTCTCCTCCACCCCCCACTGTTTTTTTTTTTTTTTTGATCCTCAGAGAAATTTTCATATCAGGTTGTTAGACTGAGTTCACTGAGAGAAAATAATTTTCATTTGTTTGGGGGCCACAGCAGGTGTTGCTTAGGGCTTACTTCTGACTCTGTGCTCATGGATCACTCCCAGTGGACTCAGGGCACCATATTGGGTGCCCAGGATCAAACCCAGGTTGACCACATGCATAGCAAGTGCCTTCCCCTGCTATGCTGTTGCTCTGATACCCTGAGAGCAGATCTTTTTTTTTTTTTTTTTTTTTGCTTTTTGGGTCACACCCGGCAATGCTCAGGGGTTACTCCTGGCTCTGCACTCAGGAATTACTCCTGGCGGTGCTCGGGGACCATATGGGATGCTGGGGGATCGAACCCGGGCCGGCATAGGCCAGCTGCGTCGCAAGGCAAACGCCCTACCCGCTGGGCTATCGCTCCGGCCCCGTTTTTTTTTTTTGAGAGCAGATCTTAAGAGCCCTCTCCACTTTCTTTTAAAAAAATTTATTACTATTATTTTATGTAAATACCGTGATTTACAAAGTACAAAGTTTTTTCACAATACAAGTTGTTAGAAAGATTCATCATTCAACACTGATCCCACAACCAATGTGTTCCCAACACCAAAGACCTTCATTTCCTGGTAATGTCAGACTAGAACTCACCATTAAATATATACAAAGAGACTTACATGATAAACCCTAAATGTCTAGCCACAATGTGTAAAAGAAGAGGGAGAGAGATGTAGAGAGAGAGAGACAGAGAGATAGAGAGACATAGAGACAGAGCAGAGAGACAGAGAGACAGAGAGAGAGATAGAGAAAGAGAGAGAAAAGGAGTACCTGCTATTGAGGCAGTCTGGGGGGTGGGCGAGAGGGGGTGTGGGTACATTGGTGGTGGGAATGGGGCACTGGTGGAGGGTGGGTGCTGGAATACTCTATTACCAAGAACCAATTATGAACACCTTTGCAATTGTATGTCTTACGATGCTATAATAAAATATCAAAAAAAAAACCCTTCACCCATCCCCATCCCCATGCCTGCTTCCTTAGCTGGCACTAATTAAAGTGACCATTATAGCCCATATAAAGCAATGGCATTGATAAAGTCATGACTTTATTTTTCTGGTTTGTTACAGGCGAATCTGGCCAATTTCTGTTCTTGCATCCACTTTCTGAGTTTCTAGAACATAGATGGTTTCTACTAATCAACACCAAACCCTCTACCACTGCACCTCAGACAACACTTATTTCAAATTTTTCTCAACCTCTTTTTAAGCTTTGCCCTAAGCATACCCTGAATATTCTATTCTATATTGCTTGTTGGAGCATACCCTGAATATTCTATTCTATATTGCTTGTTGGAGTTCTCTAAAAATGATCGATGAATATATTTATGATGAAAGACAGTAGAAATGATCCATTGTGCCATTTGAGCCCACTGTATAAGAAATTATCAAGGGGCTGGAGTGATAGCACAGTGGGGTGGGCATTTGCCTTGAATGTGGCTGTTCCAGGTTCGATCCCTGGCATTGCACATGGTCCCCCGAGCACCGCCAGGAGTAATTCCTGAGTGAAGAGCCAGGAGTAACCCCTGAGTGTCACCAGGTGTGAGCCAAATAAAAACAAATATATCACTTTGTTCCCACAGACCAGATATCTTGACCACACACTTGTGGTTGTATGCCCTAAACTTAATTCTTTAAAATGTGGCATCAACACCAGTATACCAGGCTTTGAGATAATGCACAGCCGTGAAGTGTGAGTGACTTCAGCTGCTGAGACCCCCATACCTGGGCTTGAAATCGGCTTCTCCCTTGGGTGGGGCTCTGACTAACTGTGGAGTCCGGACCTTGAAAATGGCTGTGGTTATGGTGTGTGATTACCTTTGGCTTCTTCCAAGGCTCTATTGGAGTGGCGGGCTAGGTCCAGAACATGCCCTCCCCCTGGATGTCTCATGCGCCCTGTCCTCTTTCAAGAAGCTCCAAGTACAGGTCTGTGAACACATCCATGAAAGAAAAAAATTGGAACATTCTAATGTGTCAGGGGCTTGGATCACAGGTTGGTATTCACCATTGGGAACTTCTTAGCACAGGACTGCTTTTCTCAGGGTCCCTTAGAGGTCTACAGCATTTAATGGGGTGAAGGGGACAGTAGTGTAAATTAAGGCACTTGCCTTATATGTGGCTTCCCTTCGGGTTTGACTCCTGGAGCCCCATACCCTGAGCCCTCACAGAAGTGATTCCTGAGTTGAGAGACAGGAACAAGTCCTGAACACTACCACATATGGTCCCCAACCAAAAAATATGCAAATTTGGAAATTTAAAAAATGCCCAATCCTGGGGCCAGAGCGATAGCCCAGCCGGTAGGGCATTTGCCTTGCACGCGGCCTGTGCAGGCCCGGGTTCGATCCCGGCATCCCATATGGTCCCCTGAGCACCGCCAGGAGTAATTCCTGAGTGCAGAGCCAGGAGTAACCCCTGAGCATTGCCGGGTGTGACCCAAAAAGCAAAAAAAAAAAAAAAAAAAGCCCAATCCTACAGTCCAAATATAATTTTTTTGTGCTTGCTATTATAGCCTAGCTATAATTTATTAGCAGAAATAGCTTAAGATTATGATTCTAGAGTATAGGCTGTTGGGTGACAAGTCCTGCTTTAAACTCCAGCTACACATAGCTTACAGCTCCTCCCAGCCTTGCTAAGGAGATTTTGAGTCCGCTCTGGCATTTGTCAAGCCAAAAGACCCAGCTGAAGATCTCTATTTCAAAAGGTTTGATTGCCTAGTTTCATCTCTAGATAGCCCAGTCCACAATGGGCTGGCCTGGGAAGTTTTGGCGGGTTTCTATCTATAAAATAAACTGGGAGAAAGGAGAAAGCCCCCTTCCCTTTTTTTTTCTTTCCCATTTTGACTTCCCTTGGCTTTCTGCCTCTCCTCTCTGTCCTCTGTTGGGCTCCTAACACGTGGTGGCAGCCATATTGGCCTAAAGTCCGGGGTTTTCCCTGTTCTTGGATTGTATATCAGAACCTGTGATAATAAAGCCTTTTAAAACTGCGCCCGATTCCTGAGTTTTTATCCATGCCCCCACTGACTTCGGAGGTAGAAGGAAACTCGTTTCCTGGTACTGTTGGGGACCCCAGTGGCTCCGTGACCATTGGCCACGTGGTATCCTGCTTCCCCTCCCCACCCCTGCCCAGTTAACATTACAGCAAACATTTCTCCCACAACACTACAAGTCTTCATGTTTATAATTTTAATGGCACATACTTTATAAACTTAATTACTTATGGACTCCTCGGACAAGGTTTAGGTTTTTTCTAGTCCTTTCTTCTGCTATTATTGATAATGTTGTCACAAACAACTTCTTAAATATAGCCTTGCCTTTGTGGAAAGAGAAATTCTCAAGGGTAAAGTAATTGACTTAAAGACCGAAATCTTTAGGATTCTGGCAAACATGTTTCGATTGCTTTCCAAAAGGATTTTACAAATTACAATGGCATTAAGAATATTTGGTTTCAGTTCAAACATTCTGACACTGAGTAATTTACTGTAAAATTGTATTTTTTCATATCCATAAAATGCTCAGAATTGCTTTATTTTTATTTCCACTCAAGAATGACCATATTCAAGTACTACTTTTTAGAGGAGAAACTTTGTCACCAGAAAGGGAAATTCAGGCAGCAGATGGTGCCTTCTAAATTATGAAGACAGAAAGGAAGCGGGTCCCCAGGATGAGCTGAGAATAGCCAGGCCTCCCCCACACCCCTCCTGCCTGGGTCTACAGTATTCTGTAGAATGGACAGACAGAAATTGTTTCCCTTCACTTGCTGGAATTTGTCAACACAGTTTCATTCTTGCCCAACTAACCAGCAATACAAGTTTCAGATACACTCGGAAGGACCTAAGATTACTAAACTGCTGACATGAAACCCAGTTATCATCTAACTACTGGCATGCAGGCCCTGTCAGAGGGAATTTTCAGGCAGTCTGGTGCGATGCTGATAGCAATTGGGGAGCTGCCCCTCGTGGATTTGTAGGTTGCATCAGCTCACCAGGAAACATGAGTGGGTCATGCCAGCTCAGTGTCTCAGGGCCTGTGGATTAAGGTAGACATTCCTTGCAAGAAGCGATGGGATGCCTGAGCTGAATCTTGAAAATACCTTGCTCAGACAGTCTCAGACAGGACAGGGTTTTTGTTTCATTTGTTCTGTGTGTTTTTTTTTTAATTAGGAAATCCCTTTCTGTGAAAGAAGGGGGTGGTGAGAAAGGGAAGAAAGAAGGAAGGACAAAGGAAGGAAGGAAGGAAGGAAGGAAGGAAGGAAGGAAGGAAAGAGAGAAGGAGGGAAGGAAGGAAGGGAAAGGAGAGGGAAGGGAGAGAGAAAGGGAAAAGGCAAGCACCCTTTTCACTATTTCATATTTTGGTTCAAATGCCCAACGAAATGTAAACCAAGTGACAGAAACTTGATTTGGACAAATTCAAAATTGGTAGCAACAAGATACAAAGACAGTCCACAGAATGGGAAAGAATATTCACCCAATACCCATCTGATAAGGTATTAATATCCAAGACATACCAGGCACTGGTAGAACTTTACAAGAAGAAAACAGCTAATTCCATCTAAAAATGGGGAGAAGAAATAAACAGAAACTTCGACAAGGAAAAAATTCGAATGGCCAAAAGGCATATGAAAAAAATGCTCATCATCACTAATCATCAGAGAGATGCAAATCAAAAAAAACAATGAGATATCACCTCACACCACAGAGACTGGCGCATATCCAAAAGGGTAAGAACAAGAAGTGCTGGCATGGATGCGGGAAAAGGGGACACTCATCCATTGTTGGTGGGAATGTCGACTGGTACAGCCTTTTGGGAAAAAAATATGGACATTCCTCCAAAGACTAGAAATTGAGCTCCAATTTGACCCAGTCATACCGCGCCTGGGAATATACCCATATATCCTGGGAAGCCAAAAACACACAGTGGAAACACTATACGCACTTTTATTTTCATAGCAGCACTATTCACAATAGCCAGAATCTGGAAACAACCAGTGTGCCTGAGAACTGATGACTGGATAAAAAAACTTTGGTACATCGACACATGGAATACTATGTAGCCGTTAGGAAAAATGAAGTTATAAAATTTGCCTATAAATGGATGGACATGGAGAGGATCATTTTGAGTGAAATTAGCCAGAAGGAAAAAGACAGATATAGAATGACTGCATTTATTTGCATCACCACACACACACACACACACACACACACACACATTATGATACCAATATCCAAGGTCAGATGAAACATGGATCAGGAGGCCTTGTCAAAGGTGGAAATTACCACAAACGTGTGGGAGTCAGAAGTTAGGTAAGACAGAGAAGGGAATAGTGTGCTAATAATTGTCAAAAGTGCTAATACCAACCTAGAACTGAGCATTAAATACAGGCAAAAAGATACACATGATGGGCCGGAGCGATAACCCAGCGGGTAGGGCATTTGCCTTGCACGCGGCCGGCCTGTGCCGCCCGGGTTCGATCCCCGGCATCCCATATGGTCCCCCCGAGCACCGCCAGGAGTGGTTCCTGAGTGCAGAGCCAGGAGAATCCCCTGAGCATCTCTGGGTGTGACCCAAAAAGCAAAAAAAAAAAAAAAAAAAAAAAAAAGATACACATGATAACCTCTAAATGTATGTATTATAATCCACAATATGTAAGAGAAGGAAGAGACAGAGAGAGAGAGAGAGAGAGAGAGAGAGAGAGAGAGAGAGAGAGAGAACCTGCCATAGAGGCAGGCTAAGTGGGAGGGAGGAGGGAATCAGGGACATTGGTGGTGGGAAATGGGCACTGGTGGAGGGATGGTTGTGTAACACTGTATGACCGAAGCCCAAACATGAACATCTTTGTAATTGTATGTCTCACGGTGGTATAATAAAATATTTAAAAATAATTCAGTAGCAAGATAGAAAGGATAACGTTTTACTAAGGAAATATTTATTTAAATTATTTAAAATGTTTGTGTAACACAATAACCTCGATATGTATTGCAAGACACAATGTGTAAACAAGGGAGAGAGAGAGTGCAAGAGAGAGAGAGAGCAAGAGAGAGGGGAGAGAAAAGAGTAAAGAGCCTACCACAGAGGCAGGCTGGGGGAAGGGAGGGAATTGGGGACATTGGTGGTGGAAATGGGCACTGGTGGAGGGATGGGTGCTGAAACACTGTATGACTGAAACCCAAACATGAACAACTTTGTAATTGTATATCTCATGGTGGTATAATAAAGTATTTAAATAAAACAAAATATTCATATAAGTAGGGGTGATTTTTTTAGGAATTTAGGGGAAAATACTCACGAATCTTAAAAACAACAGGATCAAGCAGATCCTATTATTTTCATGGGGCCATACCCGTGTGTGGATAATTGGGCTCTTGCATCTGCGCTGGGGCAGGACTTCCTGTGAGGCAAGATCAGGGCCGGCATGAGCTCGCTCCAGACAGAGGCCAAGCCGGCACTTGTGTCTTTAGGTTTCGTAAGAGAACTCGCAGCCGAGCGGCCCAGGTTGCGATGCCCAGAAGTCGAGCCCCTTGAATAAACAGAATCCTCAGAATAAACGTGACATCTTGTATTCTCAGTCTCACTGGGTGAAGGGCTTTCTCTCCTGCCTGGAACATGAGTTGTTTTTCCTTGGACTGCTGATAGCAAACTGGTGTCTGGGCAGGTGAGGAATCTGGAGAGAACCTGCATGAACCCCTGGATGGAGACAGTGAACAGCAGGGGGCGGTATTGTCCCTGAGATGTAGCCCCCCACCCCCTTAGAAAGCTCTGTCCAAACTCTCCACACCGGGCTGGCTCTGCCTCTCCCGCTGGTCGCAGTTCCTTGTGCTTCTGCTGAGCTAGCTGGACTCTGCCATCTGGGAGGATGTTTTCCGGTCTCATAGGAGTGTCCTTGTGCATCGAGTGGTGGAGCAGGTTGGGAAAGATGATGACCCGGAAGTGGTTTACATCCAGGTGCAAAGGCTTCCACCCAGATAAGGAATGTCATGCACAGGTGGGACTTTGATATGCTACCTCACTGTTTCTTGATCTCCTTCTGTAAAATGGGTGTAATAATGGTTGCCTGCCTCGCCGGGTTTTCAAGATGGTTGAAGAAAGATGATTTTGTAACGGAGCTGGAAATCAGGGTCCTCTGACACAACACAGACTACTCACCTACCGCTCTCATTCTTGCAGAGGGCTGTTATCGCATCCCACCCTCCCTCCTTTAAGGGCTCCTGCTCAGTAATTAACGAAAGAATGTGAGGCTGAACCCGAGCTAGCAGAATCAGCTTGTGTTTGAAGTCAGACAGAGGAGAGATGAGACTTAAGGGATCTGTGCCTCGGTTTCTTTGTCTGCAAAATGTCAGTGAGGCTTACCTATATCATATGAGTGTATCACGAGAGATAAATTCAACAACATCTATAAAGACAGCTGTAGTTTCTCTTACATAACACGATTAAGAGGACGGCTGAGCTCTAACCACAGAATTGAGGCTACTACTGGGCGGGGAGGTCGAAGGGGGAGGTGGAAGCTGGAAGTGCTGCAGGGCTACTGGCGCTGTGGTGGTACGTGTATGGTTAGTTTACACTGTACCCTAAAACTTGATATATACATACACATACATGTATATACGGACTCACAGACATGTGGCAGAGCTGCTACTTGCTCTCCCTGTGCCCAACTGCTCACGAGACGCCCAGGAGGGATGGCGGGTTCTAGCCCTGGTCCGCCACCCCAGCAGAGCCCCGCAACAAGCCAGACGACCCCCACTCCATGAGGGCCTCCATTTTCCACATCCGGACTTCTCTCTAGTCAGAACTCCACCCAGCAGACCAGCCTATCACAGCCCGGCTCGTGTGGCCGCATGCGGCCTTGGGGTTCATCAATAAATGCTGGACTTAGAGATGACTACAAGAGTATGCTACCTGCACGGCAGAGCCTGGCAAGCTACCCGTGTTGTATTTGATATGCCAAATACCAGTAACAATTATAGACCTCATTCCGTAATGGATTGAGGCTCTTTGTGTTCCTGGAGCACGCAGATGCCCTTGGGCTCTACTAGCATGAGACAGGACATATGGAGATGTTACTGGTGCCCGCTCGAGCCAATCGATGATGAACGGGAAGACAATGATACATGTATATACATATATGTGTGTGCATGGTGGTACCACTTTACCCTAAAACTTTATATATATAAATATATATACACATGTATATGAATGTACAATGTACATATATGTGTGTATGTGTGTTTGGTACCACTTTGCCCTAAAACTTTAATATATGTATATATGTATAATATGTCTGTTTGTGTGTATATATACATATATACACACATACAAATGGTACCCCAATAAAAAAATGAATTTTAGGAAAAGGTTCCACAAACTAAAACCAAGGTACAAGGGAAGACAAAAAAAAGACCCCAGCACCCAGCACAAGCGTGTTATTATCATGATGTATATTTTTCTGGTATTCGCATGTGATGTGCTGAGATCTTATCACACACATGCTGGTATCATGGCGCCGGGCTAAGCGGCCCGGCCGGGCTCACCCAGTCAGGCTGCCTCAGCTCTACTCCTCTGTGTAATCTCTTCTTTTCCTGCCCTCACGGAGCTCATGGAGTTAAGGCTTTTTTTTTTTTTTTTTTTTTTTTTTTTGTAAAACTGATGGAGAATGCTGAGAGCATTTCCAGTTTGAAAATAAATACATTCAAATGCATGATAAGAAGCTGGAAGAAAACAAGACACTTCTATCATGTGGTCAAAGGCTAGAATTTTGTAATTGGGGGTCAGGCAGCTAGTTCTCAGGACGGGAAGCACACATTTTGCCTGAGGGAGACCTGGATTCCCTTCATTTGGGAGTGATCTTCAAGGCTAAATCCAGGAGTAACCCCCAGAACACGGCAGAGTATGGCCCAAAGCTAAAAACAAAAACAAAACGAATTTGTAATTTTTGTTTTCTTTTTTTGGGTCACACTCAGCAGTGATGCTCAGGGGTTACTCCTGGCTCTGCACTCGGAATTACGCCTGCCTGGCGGTGCTCAGAGGACCATATGGGGTGCTGGGGAGTGAACTCAGATCGGCTGCATGCAAGGCAAATGTCCTCCTGCTGTACTATTGCTCTGGCTCGAATTTGTAATTTTTGTAAAGTATAAAATGTATTTTATCAGGCAAAGATGAACACTCTGGTATCTGGGCAGGAGAGACCATAGCAGGCAGGTGCTTATCTTGCATGCGGCTCAGCCAGATTCAATCTCCAGCACACTATATGTCCCTGAGCAGGGTCGGGAGTGATCCCTGAGTGCAGAGCCAAGAGTAATCCCTGAGCACCACCAGGTGCGGCTCTAAATGGGGGTGGGGAGTGAACAGGCTCTGGTCTGGCCAGTCCCAATAAAGCTTCAGTAGCCAGAAACTTCCACTTGCCACAATTGCAGCCATTTTCAAGGCTGGACTTCACAGCTCACCAGAATCTCACCTATGAGAAAATCCATTTTCAAGCCCAGGTCCGAGGGTCTCTGCAGCTAAACTCTCCAGGCTTTCTTGGAGCTAGATTTGGGGCCCCTCCCCAGCCTCCCTCCCCTCCAAGGGCCCAGTGGCTACACCACAAACTGCTTCAGGTGCTAAGGCAGCCAATCCCACTCACTGGCCACGACTCAGAGACTCAAGTGTGAATCTCGAAAGAGACTGATGAATAACAGATGCTACGGGTCCTTCCTGCAGCTCAAAACCTGGTGCACTGATGTACCAGGTATCACATCACATTTAAGAGTTTTAAGTATAGGCGCACAATAACAAGTGTGTAGTCACAGTGTTTATTCTGTAAGAACATATCAGTAATTTCTAATACAGGGGGCTCAAAGGTCCAGTGGGTTCACTGTGAAATTTAGTAATCCTTGTTAACGTTCTTCTAAGAATATCTTTCTCAACCATATTTAGCAAATTAGCTCTAACAAGCAATGTAAAATCGATTACTCAGTATATACTTAGGATAGGATCAAACAGTGGCTGCGAAAATTTGTAATCATCGTTGTTGGTAGTTGCAGTGGTGGGTTTGGGATTGAGCAGTAGAAACCCACCACATTCTATGAATTCAGTACGTGAAAGAAAGAACGCCAGATGGTCCAAATTTGAACCTAACAACCCAGAAAAAGGTCAAGACTTTATCAATACCATTTCCATTTATAAGGTGTAATAATCAGTATAATTAGTGCCGGCTAGGGGACAGCATGGGGGGTGGGGGATGGGTGGGAAACAAAGGTCTTTGGTGGCGGTGGGGGCACACTGGTGGGATTGGTGTTGAGTGATGAATGCTTGTAACAACTGTACTGTGAAAAAACTTTGTATACTGTGTAAATTATGGTGTTTAAAGTTGTGAAAATCCCAATGAAGATGAAAAGTTATTTTTTCTCTTCTTATCCTACTTTATTTAAACAAAGTTGCTCTTGAAGAGTTGTTACAGGCATTCACATTCCAACACCAACCCAACACCATTCTCCCCTTCCCTCTATCATTGTATCCATTTTTCCAACCACCCCTCAAGCTTCATCCATCCCCAGAGCACGCTCATGATAATTTATTTAATATTGCATGTTACCACTAACAGGTTAGCAGAATGATTAAAAAATATTTTCGTTGAAGATTTTCCATATCTGAACTTCCCTCTCGTCAGAACTCCACCCAGCAGAAGAGCTGATCACAGCCCGGCGTGGTTCATCAATAAATGCTGGAGATCAGAGGGGACTACAATAGTATCCCACCTGCACGGCAGAGCCTGGCAAGCTACCCGTGTCGTATTTGACATGCCAAATACCAGTAACAATTATAGACCTCATTCCCATGGCTAGATGAATGGTTTGAGGCTCTTTATGTTCCTGGAGCAAGCAGATGCCCTTGGGCTCTACTAGCATGAGACAGGACATATGGAGATGTTACTGGAGCCCGCTCGAGCAAATCGATGATGAACAGGAAGCAAGTGATACAAGTGATTCATTGAAGAAAACTTGAGGATGTTGTATCTCACCATGGGGACATTAAGTTTTTATGGTTTTACTGGAAAAACATTATTGTTCAAGTTTCAAAGGATGAATGTGATGAAGCCAATTAACTAAGTCATTTGACAGTTGAGTGAAATGATCACTCAGGAGAACATGTTCATGAAGCATGGATTTTTTTTTTCTTTTTTGGTCACACCTGGCAATGCTCAGGGATTATTCCTGGCTCTGCACTCAGGAATTATTCCGAGTGGTACTCAGGAGACCATACCGGATGAACCCGGGTCTGCCGCTTGAAAGGCAAATGCCCTACCTCCTGCTGTACTATCGTTCGGCCCCAATTTTGACCGTCTTTTACCAACTCAGGACCCACAGAACATACTTGCTGAGTAACACCAGAATGAATGAATGCACAGACGCCCTGAATCTTGCTGTAGACAATAACCATCTTTCTCTGCAAGAACCAACGATTTTACCTGATGTTAGCATTTTGCAAGGCTTAAGTTTGTCCCAAAGTAGAAATTCTGGTGCTCAGATCACATGCGTTGACTGCTTGTGACTTCGCCTCCAGTTCACACCTGCGGCCTGTTCGCTTCTGGGCCCACACTGAGGACCCACGATGCCCCCGTTGGGATGGAGGAAACTGGAAGGCCAGGACCCCAACACCCCTCTTGCAAGTTTGAAAACTCTCCAGTGCCAGAAATACAGGGAGAACAGAACCTCCACTCGGGGATGAGAAGAGTCTTCATCAACTTGGTGGACAGGGAGGTCCCCCAACTTGAAAATCCCAGTGCATGAACAGCTGAGGTCGATTGTTCTTGAAGCTGACCAGATGCAAACCCAGAAGTTTGGGGACCCAAGAGCAGGGGTGGAGGTGGGGAGAGCAGGAAAAATGCACTGGGATCCCACATGCCTGTCCCAACCTCCTGCCCCCATCCAGCTGCTGACCCCGGTTTCTCTACTGTCCCTGCACTTGCGTGGTCTTTTACTGAACAGTTTGATTTTCTCTGCCAGCACAGCCGCTCCCTGTCACTGGTCAAGCACCAGTCACAGGGCACTTGCCTAACAGAGTCACAGAGCCACAAACCCTAGACTCAGCCCCAGGCCAGGCCTAGACAGGCCAAGGAAAGTGCAGGGGTGTCTTGGATTGCACTCGGAGTGCAGGCGGGTGGCGGAGTTTCAAGGCTGTGTGGTTTGTGTGTGGGAGGAGAGGGGGAGAACGGTGCTGACAGGGAGACTGAGTCTATACAAGCACTGTTTCATGTGCGTGGGAGTAGAGTTTGGTTTCTTTTGAAAAATTGAAGCTTGTAAATCAAAAAAGGCTGTCCTGAGATCACTACATAGTTAAAAGGAGGAAAAAAAAGAAATAAACCACAGGGGCTAGGGCAATAGTACAGCAGAGAGGGCACTTGCCTTGCAGGCAGGCAACCTGGGTTTGATCCCGGCATCCCATATGACCCTCTGGGCACTGCCAGGAGTAATTCCAGAGTGCAGAGTAGGAGTATCGCTGAGTATCACTGGATGTGCTACTCCACCCCCTTCCCCAAATAAACCCTAAAAGCAGCTTAATATTATCTGGACTTAGCCACACCCGGCAGTGATGTTTGGGGCTTACTCATGGCTCTGTGCTTGACTCCTACAAGGGTTCAGAGGACCATAAGGGGTTCTGCGGTTCAAACCAGGGCCACAAGCACCCTACCTGCTGAACTAGATGAATACATTGTTATTCTCATTCTAATTTTGGTCTTGGGCTTCACCTGGCAATGCTCAGGGTTTACTCCTGGCTCTGTGCGCATTGATCACTCCTGGAGGGCTCAGAGGCCTACTTGCAAGGCAAGTAACTTAGTTCTGTACTATCTCTCCAGTCCTGAAAAATTACAAAAACAAGCTGTATATTCTCACTTCCTCTGAGTCAGAAAATATCCAGATTACAATCTTCCCTCAGCTCTACTAATGAAGGAAATTATATATATATATACACACATACATATACATATACATATACATATATATATACATATATATACATATATATACATATATATATGTATATATATGTATATATATGTATATATATGTATATATATATATAGGCAAGCTACCCGTGTCGTATTTGACATGCCAAATACCAGTAACAATTATAGACCTCATTCCCATGGCTTGATGAAATGGTTTGAGGCTCTTTATGTTCCTGGAGCAGGCAGATGCCCTTGTGCTATCTCGCATGTGACAGGACATACTGAGATGTTACTGGTGCCTGCTCAGTAGTCGATGATCTACGGGAAGTCAATTGATCAATTGATATATATATATAATATATACATATATATGTATATATATATATATATATATATATATATATATATATATATATATATATATATATATATATATATATATGGAGTGGAGTGTTTTGGGCCTGCCCTGTCCTCCGCCTCCATGCCAGTTGTCCCAGGAGAGACCCACCCACGCCAGACCCACAGCTCCCTTGGCCATGCAATATTCTTAGAGAATGCTGATTTTAGGATAAGATCCTTCCCAAGATCTTTCACATTTATACATTGTATACAGTTCTAGACAGGTTCTAACTGATACCAGAAAGCCTAGCAAGAAGCCAGAGCAAACCACACATCATGCAGTCAGTCATTCTCAACATCCAGACTCCATAGTTCCTCAAAGCTCCATCCAAGAGAAAACCTGATCTTCCCCTTTCAGTTTCATCAGTAAATGCTCGAGATGGGAGCCTTCTACTGAGAGTTATACCACCTACACGGCAGAGCCTGGCAAGCTACGCATGTTTTATTTACTTATTATGCCAAAAACTAGCAACAATTATGGACCTCAGTTCCATGACCTGAAGAATGGTTTCATGATCCTCCTGTCCCTGGAGCAAGCAGATGCCCTTGCTTGTGACAGGACTCATGGAGATGTTACTAGTGCCCACTTGAGGAAACCGATGAACAATAGGGAAGACAGTGATATAGTGATTATATATATATATATTTTTTTTTTCTTTTCTTTTTGGGTCACACCCAGTGATGCTCAGGGGGTTACTCCTGGCTCTTCACTCAGGAATTATTCCTGGCAGTGCTCAGGGGACCATAAGGGATGCTGGGGACTGAACCCGGGTCAGCCACGTGCAAGGCAAACGCCTTACCCGCTGTGCTATCGCTCCAGCCCCAGGAAATTATAATTCAAAGGACCAGAAAGAAAAGAATAATGGCTCAGGACAGGCTAGCCAAAAGTAACACAATCGAGAAGGTGAGCAACACTGACAGGTATAAAATAAGAAAGCTATATACAACATTTTGAATAAGAAAATAAAGAAAATAAGAAATAAAGCTTGAATAAAGCTCTATATGCACATGAAAGAAAAAAGGCAATGTAGTAATTTTTAAAAAATAAAAAATTATTTATATCTTTGCAATGTAATCATTTTAAGGGCGGTGAGAGAGTGGCTTGCTTTCCTTTAGATTTTCTTCATTGCTTTTATGACATTTTACTACAAATTAAAAGCTTGCAGTGCCTGTAATTACAAAGAAGGTGTCTGTGTGTGTGTATTTTGGCATATTTGCCTTGCAAGCTTGTATCCAAATGTGACAAATGGCATTTCATTTGTGCTTGCAAATGGCTGCCTGAAATTTCCCCTTCGTTTAAATACATAATATCCATTGCTGTTATACAAATGGGGATTGTTTCCTCAGGTCCTTGTCTTCTGCATCTGGATCATGCCAAGCCTATCAGTGATTCTGTATTTCTTAGGCAGGAATCCGAAGCAAACACGTAAAAAGAGTCCCCGATCCTGCTCGCACGGCCCTGATGAATAATATAGTACAAACCCGATTCTCTCAGCACACACACTGCAGGTCCACCTTCTGGGAGCGGGGACTCAGATCCTCGACAGACCCCAGGCTTCCCAGAAAGATCCAGCAGGTCAGGACCCCTCTTTTTATTTTTTTCAATCTTTTTATTTTTTACAGTTACAAAGATATACAATTAAACAGTTCATATTTGGGTTTTGGTCATACAGTGTTCCAGCACCCATCCCTCCACCAGTGCCCATCTCCCACCACCAACGTCCCGGTTCCCTCCCCCTCCTCCAGCCCTGCTCCATGGCAGGTTCTTTATTTCTTTCCCTCTCTCTCTCTTTCTCTTTTCCTTCCCTTCCAGACTATGGATTACAGAACATACATTAAAGGGTTGTCATGTGTATCCTTTTGCCTCTATTTAACGCTCAGTTCTAGGTTGGCATGAGTACCCTCGACAATTGTTAGCACACTGTTCCATTTTCTGTCTTACCTAGCCTCTGACTCCCACACATTTGTGATAATTTCCACCTTTGACAAGACCTCCTGATATATGTTTCACTTGACCTCGGATATTGGTATCTTAATATGTACATATATATTTATGCCATGCAAATAAATGCAGTCATTCTGTATCTGTCTCTCTCCTTCTGGTTAATATCACTCAACATAATCTTCTCCATGTCCATCCATACCACTCCTGGGAATCTACTCTGGGAAACCAAAAATACGCAGCGGAAACACCATCCCTACTTTTATGTTCATAGCAGCAGTATTCACAATAGCCAGAATCTGGAAGCAACCAGAGTGCCCGAAAATCGACGACTGGATAAAGAAGCTTTGGTACATCTACACAATGGAATACTATGCAGCTGTTAGGAAAAAAGGACCCCTCTTTTGGTTTGCTTGGGCTTGGGGCCACACCTGGTGGTGCTCAGGGCTTACTCCTGGCTTTGCACTCAAGAATCACGTCTGGAGGTGCTCGGGGACCAGATGGGGTACTGGGGGGTTTAGCCTTGGGTTGGCAGCGTGGGGGCAAATGCCCCACCTGCTGTGCTATTGCTTTGGTCCCAGGCTCCTTTTCCTTAGGTGAGGGGGGGGGGTGGTGCTGGGTGGCCAGGCTGCAGCTCAGTGGGGGCTGCTGCACAGGCACCGCCGCTTGCACCGGACACTGCCCGTGTGCTGAGTGACCCTGCTGTGAGCCCTGGTGCCATGACCAAGCGCCATGGCAGTTCTCCAGCTCACATCCGCCCTGTGCCCACAGCAACACAAGCCCACGGCCTCCCCTAACCAAGGTTCCCTGCTGGACCCCTCACCCTGGATAAAGTCTCAGAGTTGATGGGACTGTCTCTTTGCTCTAAAGGCGGAGTGATGGGGCCTGAGAGATAGGACAGCAAGGAAGACACTTGCCTTTCATGTGGCTGACCTGTACTTGGTCCCCTGCATCCCAAATGGCCTCCCAAGCCCTGCCAGGAGTGATCCTAAGGACCAACAGGTTGACCTCTGGACAAAATAAAACAGGAAAAAAAAGTATTTTAAGTCCCCAGGCATGAAACAAAGAATGGAAAGTAGTTAAGTGAGGGTGGGGGTCGGGGGCCGGGCACACCTGGTGGGCTGGGCTTACTCCTGGCTGTGTGCTCGGCGGTAGTGCCTGGTAGGGGACCATATGTGGTGCTGGGGATCAAACTGGGGTTGGCTGCATGCAAGGCAAGTGCCCTGCACACTGTACGGTCACTCTGGCCCAAAGGGGAGGATTTCTGAAGTTGGCAGAAGAGAGTGGCCATGTACAATGGAAAGGGCTGAGTACCAGTGAAAGCGCAACATCTGTGCTCTGACAGCATAGTGTCTTC
Source organism: Cryptotis parvus (assembly GCA_021461705.1). Classification (NCBI taxonomy): domain Eukaryota; kingdom Metazoa; phylum Chordata; class Mammalia; order Eulipotyphla; family Soricidae; genus Cryptotis; species Cryptotis parvus. The sequence continues at coordinate 55,863 of JAJIBD010002226.1, forward strand.
AAGCCTGGGCCGTGTGGGGGGCGGCCGTGAGCAGGCGCTTTCCCACTGAGGGAGAGGAAGTGGCCCAGGGTCTTCTCAGTGAACTGGAGCAGAGTCTGAATTTGCCGGGGGCCCGGCCCGACTGCTACTATCTTGTGAAGTGAGAATTTGCTTCTGGCAAATTTAGGCCCCCTAGAGGCAAGACACCCCATTCCCTGCTTTTTCTGCCGTGTCCTCAGATGCCAACTTACCGTCTGCAAAATATGTGTTTCACAAGAGGAAACAGAATTCGATTCTTGGTCTCATCGAATGTTAGCTATTACCTTGTTTTCCATATATTCTCTCATTGCTATGGAAACTTTTAGAGAAAACAAGCAGAAAGGAAGCATGAGGTCTAACACACTTGTGGACCGGGCAAGAGAAGGAAGAAATGCTGCAGAGTTTGCAAACAGGTCAGCGTCCAGGACAGCAAAGGCAGTTTCATCAGGACTTGAGAGCAGAACTGCTTCATTCAGGCGCATTTTCTTTCCATGAACTATATTCCTGGTCCTGGGTGAATCTCTTGGCTTGTTCCATTTCATTTCTTGGGGTCTTTGGGGAAGGACAGCGTGGATCACAGGAGAGACCATGATAGGAGGGGGCTTTAGGTTGAACAGGGCAGCAACCAAGTCCTTTCTGGCTGGGATCCCACACACGGATGCGTGGACCATCGCCAAGAAATGATTCTCCGCTTGCAAAATGCAACCCAAGCTACTGTGGCCTGGGTGTGCGGTCACAGTCCAATACCCCAAGAGCAGGGCTGGCAACAATAATTCTCAACCCTCTGGACATTTCAGGCCATGGTGCTCCTGAGCCACACTTTTCAGTCACCTGGCAATTGTTTCACTGAGAAACTTGGTGTTTACAGAGGAAGAGCTTGTGAGTGGGGCAGTGTAAGCGGGGGCCAGCCCAACTCCAGTTCACCGCAGGCTGTGAGGTTTTGCCGTTTCAGAGCTGGCATCTGACTTGTGAGTCTAGGCAGCAGGAGTCCCACTGAAAGGGGCAGCAGGTTTGAAATGAACCAGTTCCCCTCTCAACACCCTGCTCCCCACCACTCAGCATCTTCCTGAACCCACAGCCACACCTCTGGAAGACAGGAGATGCCCCCACACACCTGCACACATAACACACCCTTGGAACCAGGGCAAATAACCACTCATGACATATGCGTATGTACATGCTACACACACACACAATCTGAAGAGGACAGAGAATCCCAACACGTATGCACTCACATGCGTGTGAAGACGACTTCACCTTTGCGTCATGCCCCGGCAGATGTGGTTTTGCAGTGGGGCCCTGCGCAATGACCCCTCGGACTGAACCATCACTCCACGGGGGGTGCGTGTGCTGTGTACTCTCTCCTGTCCACTTTCAGAGAGCCTGTCACATGGATGACATGCAGGAGTGGAGCCGGGCATAGTCCTGAGGGCCAGAGCTTGGATTAACAATGAAATGGGAGCCTGCCACTGTGAACCCGTCCACCTCTGCTGTGCGGAGGGGTGCCAACTCCGGGCTGGCTACTTCAGCGTTTGTCCTGAGCCGTTTGTCTGATCAACAGTCTGTCTTTCAGACATGTGGGCACCGCTGCAGAGCTGTGAGGGCTTCCAGGAAAGGGCACAGGGGATTTTTTCACTTCCAAAGCAAACAACTAGTTTCAGTTTCCGAAGGGGCCAGGCAGGGAACGATGGCAGGAAAGGGATAGGACCAAGCTCGGGGATAGAAGCCAGAGCTCCTCTAGGGATTCTCCACTTTAGGGGGAAGAACACGAGCCTGGCAAACCCTTCCTTTAAGGACCAAGACTTGCCAAGTGGGAGCCCGAGGGAGGAACACCACCAGTGTGTTCTCAGCGGCCAACCCTGAACTCCGGCAGCTCAGTGGCCTTGAGGTGGCCAGTGCACTGTCCAGGTCCTGGGGCCAGAAGCCCCTTCCCGCTCAGGACTGTGTTTTTTTTTTTAAATTTTTTAAAAATTTTTTTATTATACCACCGTGAAACATACAATTACAAAGGTGTTCATAATTGGTTCTTGGTAATACAGTATTCCAGCACCCATCCCTCCACCAGTGCCCCATTTCCACCACCAATGTACCCCTCCCCTCCCGTCCCGGCCGGGCCTTAATAGCAGGTACCCCAGTTTCTTCTCTCTCTCTCTCTGTCTCTGCATCTCTCTCCCTCTTTTTTTACACATTGTGGCTAGCCCTGCAGATATTTAGAGTTTATCACTTAAGTCTCTTTGTGTATATTCAGTGGTGAGTTTTAATCCGCCATTACCATTTCCCATATTTATTAAAACACTGGTATCTATTTATATCCTATTAATGAATGCAGTCATTCTATATCTGTCCTTTTCCTTCTGACTAATTTCACTCAGCATGATAGACTCCATGAGGACTGTGTTTTTGCTCAGGGTCAGCCTGGGCTGGTCCTGATAAGGCCCTGACTTGCCTCTTTGTTCTCCAGGGCCTTGGTGACAATAAAACTGAAACCTTCAGGAAACCGAGGACCAGTGTGACCCCTCAGGTCATGCTCATGTGTCAGACATTTGGCTAAAGTCACATTCACAGGCGCGAACTCTCAGCAGGGCTTGTTCATTGTCTGACACACAAAACTGATGTTTTGGAGAACATAGCGCTGCAAGCCCTCAATGTCAGAAAGAGGACAGAAGGGAGAAACATGTGCACCGACAATTTTTTGGGAGGTCCACACCCTGTGGTCTCAGGGTCTTCCTCTCTCTGTACTCAGGGGTCACTTCTGGCAGGGTTCAGATGACCATACAGGGGTGGGGATCAAACTGGACTGGCTGTATATTACCTCTCCGCCCCTGCCTGGCATATTAAATTTCCCTCCCAACCCCAGTTCCCGATTTTGGAAACAATGGTTCCCAAGCACTCCAGGGTGCTTTTGACTGAGATTCAGATGTTTCTTTTTTCCTTTCCCTCTGTATTTGTCTGACTACACACTAAAAATCTCATCTACAAAAATAGTGCTGACGAGCTGAAAAAACAACATACACTCAAATATTTGTTCAACAAAATACCTTTTCCTCTGAAGGAAAAAATAAATCAGGATCAAAGTATTATACTCTGAAGGATACACGGCAACCAGCATACATAAAAATTAGAATTTATTCTGGCCGATGATGTCTTTAAGGGAAAATGTTCTCTTCAGTGCTCGCCTCCAAGTTCCTCCCCGTCGTAACAGACTATGACTTTCATCACCCATTCAGACATGTGGGAGATGCTCAATGCTTCAGTTCTACATCCGCACCCTTGCTGCTAAACCCCGAACAAGGCGACTGTCCTGGCTGTCCACATCAGCTGTGGACTTGAGGGAGGAATCATGAATTCTCTGTGGATTCAGGTTTTCTAGATGGTGAGCTCACAAGCTTTCTGCTCCGCCCTGTTAGTTTTTCTGGGCCTTCCAGAGTATGCCACAGAGACTGCGTTCTCCTTAACAGATCGGTTAGGCCAGTGGGGACGTCAGGCGTCAATCCGCACCTGGGCAGGTGACCCACTCCCTCTTCCCAGGCTGCACCTCTCCCCGCCCGTACCTGTCCTTCACCCCTTTGGGCTCATCAGTGCCCGCTTTTCCTGAGCTGAATAGGAGAGTCAGGCAGGGCTCTGAGCCTGCACCCCTGTTTGACTCCTGGAGCCTCGGTGAGGCAAAGGGCTGAAGCAAAGCTACACTTGGTGGTGCAGCTGACCACTGGGAGAGGTGGACATGTGTGGTTCCTGCTATGGGTGGGGAGGCCCTCCTCAGGCTGTGCTTGGCTGTCCTGTGCAGCCCCTCAGGCAGACTTTTCTTACGAGAACTTGGTGTTAGGGTGATGTGATGGGAGAGGGAGGGAGGGGAGAGGGGGAGGAGGGGAGGGGGAGAGGGAGGGAGGGAGAGAGAGAGAGAGAGAGAGAGAGAGAGAGAGAGAGAGAGAGAGAGAGAGAGAGAGAGAGAGAGAGAGAGAGAGAGAGAGAGAGAGAGAGAGAGAGAGAGAGAGAGAGAGAGAGAGAGAGAGAGAGAGAGAGAGAGAGAGAGAACAGGGCACCCTAGGCAGGCAGATGCTTTCTTTTTGTCTAGCAGTCTGAGGCTGCGGAGGTGTGGGATTGAGACCCAGAACATTTGCCTCAAGTCAAGGAACAGTCTGAAAATCAGTCAGGCCTGAGGGAGAGGAAGTACAGAAAGAACATCAGGCTGTGCTGGGCCTCTGAGAAGACCGTGTCTACTCCGGCGAGTGCTCATTTACTCTGCTCTACTGCATTTGTTGTTCACTCGTGTCCTCCACTGCAGAACCAGTTTTAGCCCATGAACACTATTTGCAACCCATTTTTGGTTACCTCATTTTTCCGTGTCACTTATGTTATTTTTAGATTCCAAGTCTGAGAAAACAAAAAATACTGGAATTGAGGACCTAACACTAGTCAGAAAGCAGGAAGTCACCACAGACCTTCAAAGCAATAAAGCACGCTGCAGGGGGACCCCAGATCCGGGACACTGACCCTCAATATGTTGACAGGCCTGGGTGCTGCTACAAAGTTCTGACTAATATGTGAGGGGAGACCTTCAAAGCAGAACCCGCTGCAGAATGCCAAGGAAATGCAGCCCACAGCCCCTGGTGCCACCTCGAGTTTCCAGCCCGCTGACGTGAGTGTTTCTAAGATGCTGATGCTAAAACCCAGTTTTCCCTGAGCTCTGGGAGCTTGTAACATACTCAAGAACCACCATGACAGTAGGTAAACTGATCATCCGATCTAAAGTTCACAAGAATAAAAGGAAATAAAAAGTAAAAAGATGACAGGAACACAACTTTTAGAAAATGTTCTGCAATGCGCTTTTTATTTCATATCATTATACAATGTTTACATATAGTTATAACTCTTAAGAAAATGTTTCTTTACCAATTGCATGTAGTGCCTAAATGTTGGACTTTGAACATGGAGAAACGAAGGGTGGAAATCTGCCTCCAATGCTACCCTATGGGTCGTGAGGAGCAAGCGGGCCGGTGGCGGGGAACGGAAGTCTAGGAGAGCAGTGTGGTCCACACCCTTGGCTTGGCTCAACTCCACAGCCTCGCCTCGCAGTAGAACTCAAGACAAAATAAATTAGTGTTGGACAGAATTCTAAATTGGACACTACTGAACAGCGGGACCTTTGGTTGAAGTAGCACCAATCCACACCTGACTGTCTTTCCGACATCACCTTTGGGCTAGCTATGCTGTTGGCACTGTGCACGGAACATTTCCTGTGCCAGGGAGGGCCCCACACTCAGCACCTGCGTTGCTACGACACACTAAGGGTGACGGTGACAGCATCGTCAGCCTAGGAAATGGCACACTGGAATGGTCCTGGGCCTGCCTGTGTGAGAGGTGTTTGCCCCCGCCCCTTAGGGAGGTTCTGTGACAGTGGTTAAGCCAATAAAAATGTGTTGAAGGGGGTTCATGGTAAGTAGGTGACTCAATACCAAATCAAACAAACGACGGAAAAAAAAAACAACAAATAAAACCCATCAAACATGACAAGAAAGCATGTGGCCGCAGCTAAGGTGTTCACATGTTGTTTAACTCCAGTAAAGTCTGATCCAGCATCTGATGCATGCTAAGGTTTTCTTCCTTGGCATGGGCAACTTTCTCTGTGGTGGGATTAGAAAATTAGGTCATGAATAGCTGCGCTTTGGACATAAGAGCGGTCTGTACATTCAGGCAAACAATCGCAAACACAGGATGAGAAGATGGGGACTAGGCATGCTTGGAAGATGCTGCTCACCCTCTCAGACCATGAAGGGTGAGCGTGGCCATGTCAGAGGGGGACAAGGGGCTGCTGTCCCCGGAAACCCACCCTGACCACACAATGTGGGGGGCTGGGTAAGGGTCGAGGTTACGTGTTCTCGACACAGGAGCACCCAAGTGGAGCTCAGAGACCCCAGGAGCAGATGCTCCGTCTTGGGGGGGTCGCGCTAGCGCACACACCACCTCACCGGAACCGTGGGAAGCGGTTTGGTCCCGGAGCTTGATGGGAGAAACAGAACAGTCAGCACAGTTCATGCACACTTCAATGACATTCTCTATTTACTCGGTAGCACTCTACTGGTTATTAACACGGCAATCTCAGAGATTCCCACACAGTTAGGCTCAGGTGAAAAGCATACCTTTCAATCGGGGGCTTCGGATAAAAACACCTGCTCTCCAGAGCTATTTTGCCCAAGCATAAGTACATTTATTCATTTTTCAAACACTACCAGAAATTATTAAAAAATCTGCATACACAACAGTCCATTATATACAGCACAGCCTATGTATACTCTGTACTCTCTCTATGTGTGTGTGTGTGTGTGTGTGTGTGTGTATATATATATATTTGTAGTTGTGGTTCTCTCCCCTTTGCTGAGCGAACTTAAATCCAGAATCAGCTCTTGGTAGGTATTAATTAGAAAACCGTTTTTGGGTCCCTATTATGGATCTATTCAAACAAAAGGGGCCTACTACTGCAAAGGGGAGATCTGGACGGAACGCCCCTAAATATTTCCCACAAACACGGATATACATTATAGTGCAACAGCTCTTGGGGAGCGCAAGAGAACGTGGTTATTTCAGACACGAGGGGAGAGCGCAGGCAAGGCTGTCCTCCCTTCTTCCCCTCACCGGCGTTTCTGCACAACGCAGCTGCACTCAACCCTAGAACGTGGGAGCCACGACCATCTGCAGTGACCTCCCTTGGGGTCCACTCCCAGAATTCAGCCCAGACTCCTTCCCACTTAGGTTTAGTCCTCATTCAGGGCCAGCTTTAGTTGGTTAGTGAGGCGGCGGTTTTGCTCAAGTTGCTGGTAGAGTTGATCTGTACAGGTCAGCGAGCAGGTTAGCAGAAGAGAAGAGGCAGAAGGGAGAGAGTTAGGTAGGTGTGCAGGAGAAAGGGGACAGTGACAGTTTGAGCTGACCTTTCCCCTTGGCCATCTGGCTGTGCCTTCTTGGCAAGAGGAGCAAACAGGGTCACAAGGGGAGAGGGATGTCCTGCTTGGCTGGCATGAGCCAGCACCTGCCACTCCGCTGAGCTCAGTGGAGCTCTTACAGCAAAAACCAACCTGGAACATGCTGAGGCCTCTGCCTGGCTTCTTGAGTCACATCCCTGGCCCCTGCATTAGAATTCTTTGGAAATGCAGAATTTGGTCCTTCCCCATCCCCTGGAAAGCTCTGAACTTGCAGGCAGTTCTGATGCAGGCTCTTCCCCCACTCCAATGGTGAGAACATCAGCGCTTCTCTCTACTGGGAACTGATTCAGGCCAGGGAAGCAGCAGAGTGAAAAAACGCTTGTCTCCTGTGCACTGGCCCGGGATCTGATCCTGGCACAAATACTCATACACACTTCAGACTTGACGCTGGTAGTTTTTGGGCCACCCCAGTCGTGCTCAGAACTTACTGCGCTCAGGGATCACTCCGGGAAGGGTTTGGGGGGTCCTATGGGATGGCTAGGACTGAATCTGGGTGGACCATGTGAGGCAAGTGCCCTACCCACTGTTCTGACCCTGTACTGGCTTCTTGAGGAGAATGGGATTATGTCTGCTGCCAGATGTCTTTTAAAGCCTGTGTCTATCTGGAGACCAGGCTGACCAATTTTGCATCACAGGTTTTCCCATGGCTTGGACTCCAATGGGAAGAGTCTGGTCAACTGGGATGGTCCAGGAGACTCTCATCGATGACCAGGAGGAACTGGAGGAGCCCTAAGTGCCTGGAATGACTGAATGATGGTGAGAGCCTGGTTCTACCTGACGCTCTGGAAAAGCTCAGAAGCCCCCGGCACAGCTGTCCAGGGAAACTCTAAGTCTTTCTCCCAGGTGAAAGAGGACAGGAAGAGGCTATGGCGACTATGGTTTCTAGCTTAAACATCTGCTGCCTGGCCTGCTCTGCTCCAATCTCCGGTCAAAAGTAGCTCCTTGTCAGAACTACTTTCCTGGTGGGCCCCGGCAGCTACCAGTTCTTCATCATGTCCCCCACTACACAGCTGGATCAACTACCATCTGGCACCTCTTCCTGTCCTCACCACTTGCTGGAGTCTGGCCTATGGTGACAGCAACGGGCGCAGACAAACCCGCCACTGCACCTTCACTATGACGTGGGGGCTCATGGGGAATGATGTGCAGGTCAGAACGGAAAGGGCTTGTGCCAGACCCTGATGGCCCACGCCGGGGGCACGCTCAGCTTCCTTTGTTGCCCCCGTCTCGCCTGCCTGGGGGCTCTGTGTGTGCGGAGCAGGCACGCTTAAGCATTTGGAAACACCTGCCCCTCCGGCTCCACCTTCTCGGTGTCCAGGATCTCTGTTGGTAGAGCCTGCAGCAATTCCAGTGCCTCCCGGCTCCTGATCTGGGATCCCCAAGTCTGAGACTGCTCCAACCTGCTCCTCCTGGGCCAGTTTTCCTGCCCCTCTGACAGAAGGTATCACACAGCAAGTGTCAAAGGCTCCAGAGGATTTGCAAAGAACAGATTTGTATCCAGAATGATCTGAACATCTGCGTAACAACTTTCAGGCTGCTATGGGAGGCAGCAGGATTAACTCAGAGGGTTCACGTCTGCCACCCAGGGTTTAAAACAGTAGAAGGCAGGAATCGTGGGCAAAGTACCCCCCACCCCGGAGCCTTGGAATAAGAAACATGTAAAGCAAAGCAAAGTATGAAATTACAGAAGTCTCTAAATGCTCAAAGGAGAAACACTGTCCACATCAAGAAGCCTGCAATCCCACTACTGAAAGGCTTTAATCCACAGCCCTCTTGGAGTATTTCTCCTCTGCTCTGGCATCTTTGTAGACTGACTCAGTTTCAGTGTGTCCAAGTTTGAGTCTAGTGGCATATTAACACTCTACCAAAAACTATACACAAGAACAGATATAAATCTTCCATACGGAGGGCACAGGAGAAATAGAGCTGGTGTCTAGTCTAGGGACTAGGAGAGAACATTTCACATCATTTAAAAAGCTGTATTGTGGCAACATGTTCTATTTAATCACAGAATGGTTGTTTCTGAAGTGGAAAAAAAAAGGTCCACATAAAACAAGTGTCGCCTGAACAATTTCTTTTTTTTTTTTTTTTTTTTGGGCCACACCCAGCAATGCTCAGGGGTTACTCCTGGCTCTGCACTCAGGAATTACTCCTGGCGGTGCTCGGGGACCATATGGGACGCCCGGGATCCCGGGCCGGCACAGGCCAGCTGCGTGCAAGGCAAACGCCCTACCCACTGGGCTATCAGTCCGCCCCCGCCTGAACAATTTCTATCAATTCCTTTGTTCAGAGAAAAGAAACAATGAAGTCAAACAAACGGCTGTATTTTTAAGACACCACAACTAAAACAATCAGCTATTAGCACAAAGGTGACATCTACACAACAATCAACTTGGACTTGAACAGTTATTGGGTGTCATGAACGGAACGACATGAAGGTGGCTGAAGGGTGAGTAGTGAGCAAGCCATGACTGTTCTTCAAGCAATACAAGGGCGATCGATGACAGCCTCGGCTGACATGACTGAATCCAACCAAGTTCTTTTCGCCTTGCCCAGGATGTGACGTGCTAGCAGTGTGGGCTGGCTACACCTTCCTCACGAGCCTTCTCGCTAGGGTCTGCCACAGGCAGAGCAAAGCAGCACTGTGACGGGCTCAGTGCAGCAAAAAATGAGACTGCTGGAAAGACGCTGCTTGAGGCTTTAGCCCCAACCAGCCGCATGCCTGCGCAGAGGCTCTCAACCTCAGTACCTACTAGAGCAATCGCAGCAGGCGAAAGAAAAGGCCCAGGGCACACCCTAAGCTTGGGAAACCGAAACTCTTGAGTCCTACTAACATGATTGCTTTAGAAACTCTTGCAATTGATGCATGATGTTCAGAATGAAAACAAAACAAACAAACAAACAAACAAAAAAAAAAAAAAACAAGCAGCAGTGAAAAGTGAACCTTTCATGCAGGAAGCAGATCTGTGCTCAGCATTGAAATGAGAATGGCAATAAGAAGTAAAAAGAATAGCCAACAGAAACAGCTTACACAGTATTTATTTTACACTGAATTACGAGCTTCTGTACAACAGAGAGAGCACGGTGTGTGCCTGGCCCTGAGCAGGCAGGATTCGAGAAGAAAAGAGCAGGGCCAGCTGGAGAACAGACAAACCGCAGAGTGCAAAGAGGCGGCATCCAGCTCGACGGAGGGGGTCTTGGGAGAAGTGAAGCAAAAGACACTTATCTGCATGGAGAGAGAAAGGCAGGAGAAAAAGGGGGGAAAAGTGGCACAATGGAAAGACGGAAGTGCAGAGGGACAGATGAAAGCAGCAGCTGGAGCACGGGGGACACACACGTCTGAGGTCAGGCATTGGGGTCAGTCTCTCAACAGGGCCCAAGGGCTCAGGCACCAGAGCTCAGAGCGACCCATAAACTGAAGTTAGAATTTCACAGCATTAGGCAAAGCCACCTCTTAGAATATCTCATCATCTATTCCTCATGCTAAAGTCTTTTCCAGAGAATCACAGTTTAGCACGGGAAGTCCCGAGAAGCAGGACCTGCTGCCACCCCCTCACTGATGAGGGGGACATGGCTAAGGTTCTCTGGTTTCATGGTGGTATCGTGCCTCTAAGGCAATGTGGGGATTCTACCACTCCTGCCGTTGGTGGGGAGCCAGGGATGGATGGAACCTCACACCATTCTGCCTGGCCAAGGTTTATTTTCCAGGTAGGCCTGGAAAAGAAACTGCAGCTTGTACAGAAAGCAAAGTTATATGGTTAGGAGAGCCCTGCGGGAACATTCCGGATTAGTATTTAGATGAGAATCAGCTTTGTTCAGGCCTGGTTAGTAGAGGCAGGTAGACTGCTGTGTCTGCTCGCGGTTCTCCTGAGACCAGACATTCTAACTCCTACACTCACAGCAGTACAAACTGGGCCATGAAAGCCCACACTCCATTTCTACTGTTTCAGTTCCTGTTTCTTGGACAGATTCATCCAGTATTTCTCTGGTGGGTATTTTAGCTCCCTTTATACATATGCAGGTGAGCAAAGACTTGGTTATTCAGCAACAGACCCCAGTGAGTCTGCAGAATTCCTCAAAGTGCGGGGAATGACCTTACAGAGCATCATTCTTTTAGGTTCTTTTTGGGGCTACACCAGGCAATGCTCAAGGGTTTACTCCTAGCTCTGCACTCAGGAATCATGCCTGGTGGTGCTTGGGAGACCTCGGGGGATGCCACAGATTCAAACCGGGTAAACTGAGTGGAGGCAGGAATCTTACCCGCTGTACTATCTCTTGGTTCCCCGCACTGAACCTTCAGGCTGTGTTGGATTAAGGTTTTTTTCCCCTTTCAGATCATTAGGAACTTTAGGGTTCCTTAAATCTAACTTTTTTGTAAAGGACCACACTGCAACACTGCGTATAATTTAGCTGCAAGAAATAGATTGTTGAGTCCTGGGGGAAGAGGGGGGAGTGTTCCTAGACAAGTGCATTGTCTCCTAAGTTTCACTTGGGTCAGGTTGAATTTATTAAATAAAGAAGAATGCTCAAAAGGCATTTAGAGTCCAGCCCATGGCTTGCTGGAACAAGCAGGTAGAGACGGTGGAATTAACGCACTCTTTCAGGACAATGTAGAAACACTTCACCTAGTGGCTGTCATGCTGGGAGAATGGGAACAAACATGGACTACCCTAGAGGACCGCGAAAAAGGGAACAGAAAGGCGGAAAGACGGACGCTGGAGGGAGCAGCGGTGAGGCAAGAGGTTACTGGCGTGAGCATGAGGCAGGCGGGAGGAGCAGGCAGGCGGGTGGACATTTACATGGAAGTCATGTCGTTGAGAGCGTGGTCCAGCTCCTCGCTGATGGCTTTGTACTTCAGTTTCTGAGCGTACAGCTCGTCTAGGAGCAGGAAGTGGGAGGCAGACAGGCAAGGGCATGGAGAGAGACCAAGAGATGGAGGGTGAGTGCGGGTGGTCGGGCACCGCCCCACACGGCAGCGAGAGAGAGGGCAATGCGTGGAGGCAGCGGAGCCGCAGGTGGCCCGTGCAGGAGGCGTGCATTTGGTTTTCAAATGAATGGGAATGAGAACAAAAAAGAGACAAAACCCATTAGAAAATAAAACAAGGAAGGTCATGGAAACCATAACAAACATGGTGGGACTACAGCAAACCATGTTATGCCCTAAACAAAAACCACACAGGCTGTCTCCTGAGCAGGCTATAAACATCTATTCTTTCACAGAACTACATTTTAATTACCCGGGAGGAGAGAGCCACCTGTACCTATAAACAGTGGGGAAATCCCCAAAGGCAGTGCTTGGGAAGCACCTGACTGAGATCTATAATCCTTACCTGGCTCTGCCATCAAGCCGCCGACATCCCGGCTAAACTAGGGCCCTGGGATGTCGGTTTCTTTGTGCCATTTTAACGACTCCTGCCATCTGTGGGCCCCAGCTGCCCTGCTGCTGGCTGGGAAACGGGAGGCACATCTACACGTTGGCCGAGTGTTGGGCTGGGTTAGGAGCAGTGGAAGGTGTCAACCGTGGCTGCCCTGAGGCTGAGGGCCAGCAACCTCCGTCTTCCTCTTTTCACTGCAGTCCCTCCAGCCCCTTCTCAAGCTCCTTCTGTTTTGCCATCTACAGCTTATGCATCCCCCTCTTCTTTCTTTCCCGCAGTTCAGGCATCTCAGACAGGATGGTTTAGGATTTCTGGGAATGGAATAGGTGCTACCAGACCCACGTCTTCCTATCATCTCAGAATGCCACGGCCTGTTATCCCCTTCCTCCCTCTCTCAGCACCTGGAGCATATGCCTAGATAATAAAATTCCCAACTCTTGCACTGAATCCACGCTTTCTACGAAGAGGGAGTGTGTCTAAAAACAAATCCATAGCATTAGGCGCTATCCTCGAGATGGAGTGCTGCACACCACCTCGCCTAGAACCGAAGACAAACCCGCCATACCCGGCAGGTGTGAGGCAAAGTCGAGGGCCGGAGGGAACGAGGACGACTTTACCGCTGGCTGACAGGAGCCAGGAGCAGTGAAGCCAGAGGCCTGACTGCCTGCAGCCGTGACGAAGGCCCCAGGGAGGGCTAGAATAAGCAGCAGCAGAGGATGACAAGGGGCTGCACCCTACGGGCAGAACTGTTCTGCCCGGTCAAGCTCAGTTAGAAGGCTGAGATGAGAAACGAAACTTAAGATCTTACCTTCTAAGTCATCAATGCTTTTCTCCAATTTAGTTACCGACCGCTCTGCAAACTCAGCCCGGGTCTCGGCCTAGAATGAGTTGATTAGTTTTCACCAGCACGGAGAAGCTTTGGGTCGAGCAGCTACCAATGGGGGAACTGGAGGAGGCCAAGCTGGCGCCGGAGCGCCCAGCAGATGGACCTGAAATGCCTGGCGGGGAGTCAGCACCGTCTCTGACCCATCTCTGCACCCTCACCTGGAAATGTAAAGGCCTGAACCAGCAGCCCGGACAAACAGACTTATTTAAAATCCACCAGGCAGGGCTGGAAAGATACTATGGCCCATAGGGTACTTGCCTTGCATGCATGCACCCAGCTGACATGGGTTCGAAACCCAGCACCCTATATGGTCCCTCCGAGTGCCACCAGGAGTAATTCCTGAGCGAGGAGCCAGGAGTAAGCCCCCAAGCTCCTCTGGGTGTGGTCCCAAACCCCAAAATACTGAAACGCACCAGGCTTTGGCACAAAAGTCAGAATATTACCTCCTTCAGCTTGTCGGAAAGGGCCTTGATCTCTTCCTCATATTTGTCTTCCTTCTGCGAGTACTGTAAGCAGAAACAACATTCCAGATGTCAGGCTGCAGCAACTCTATACTCAGAGGCTGGTCCAGCCAGCAGATGCTGAGAATCCCCAGGAGGTAACGAGACTCGGCCATCAAGCGGCACAGGGCGATCTCTGCGGTACTGCCGCCTGCTTTATACGGCCAACTCGGGATCGCTTATTCAGCCGGCAGCCGCTTTCAACTGGAGAGGACTTAGGAGACTCGACAGTCTCTTCTAAAGGAAAAATTAAAAAGAGGGCCAAGGACACAGCTCGGTGGTCGAGCACCTGCCTAGAGCGTGAGTTGCCCATGAGGGGATCCTCAGTCACCCCACCCCCACCCTGGCCACTGAGTCCACCAAAGGGTGAGGGAGAGTGTCCAGGGACCCATGCAAGGTTAGGCCCTGCTGGGTGCGGCTCCCCAAAGCCAGCGAAAGTCATTCTGTGGCCCACAGCCACCAGGGAAGCACGTAGCAATGATGCGCTTTTACTACAACCTCACTGCCAGGGGCTCAGAGGAGAAACCGAGTCTCTTCTGTGCAGTCTGAGAGGCCCCTGACCCGCGCCTACCTTCTCTCGGCTTGAGCCTCCAGGGACTTGAGATTGTTGGTCACGGTTTTCAATTCTTCTTCAAGCTCGGCACATTTGCTAATGTTTCCACCAGAGGCAGAAAAAAGGGAGGGAGACAAGCCAAAGGGAAGAGGAGAGAAAACAAGGAGAGGGATGGGAAAAAAATGAGAATCGAGTCCCAGAGCACAAAGGGCCGCCTGAAAGGAGCCAAATCATCAAGGGCTGTGGCGCTCGAGGCCGCTGTGGACACTGCTCCCCCTCGCTCCTTACAACGGCAGAGAAATGGGATGACAAAAATCCAAATACGGAGTGTGATCATTTGGCTTCTTTTTCAGCTGCATCAAAGAGCGCTTATGAGGGAAAAACACAGGAGTCTAAAGGACCCAAGGAAAGCACTAAAGGCAGAGATGTGAGTGAGAGAGCAGAGATCAGCGAGGGCGCAGTCTTCACAGCAAACGGACCAGGACGCAGTGGAAGCTGAAAACCGCCAGGGGAGCGTTAGCCCTAGAAACCATCCATGAGCCATCAGTACCTTGTCCTCGGCAGCCATTAATGCTTTCAAGGTCTGATCCATTATTCTTAGCTGCTCTTCCAGCTGTCGAACTTGGCTGTTAGTGGACACAGGAAATGCACAAGGCCATTCTCAAAATCAGTGTGCGGGTGAGGCATGCAGAGACCTATGCATTCGCACACGGACAACCCCACACAAAGCCTCTGTGTGCCAGACCGTGGGGCGGATCCACAGCAAATGGGCACACCGGGAGCCCGGAGCCGGAACAGGTACGTGTGCAGCGCTGAGGGTCATGCTGTTTAGTCACGGCTGCAGAGCCCCACACAGCCTCCTGGACTCAGCCCGCTTACCCTTCTGAGAGCTCGGCCCGCTCCTCTGCGCGCTCCAGGTCACTCTCAATGATGACCAGCTTCCGGGCCACCTGCAGTGGGACGAGCACAAGACAAGCACACCATGGCGCTTGCAGGCGAGGGATGGCGGGAGGGGGCGTCACAGCAGCAGGCCCTAGTTCCTGGCGGCCAACAAGGGGCTGTCCTTTCCTGCCGACTGGACTTCGGTCTGTCTCAGACAACGTCTGTGCTCTCACACAGCGAAGTGAGGGCAGTGAACTGGGGATTCACAACCTCTGATAAAACAGAGGTGAGACATGGGGCTGCGGAGGTGAGCACAGCCCAGGACACAGAGAACGACTCCGTACCCTGCCCCCCGGGCTGTGGCTCCATGTCACCCACATGGAGACTGGTAGCCCCCATCCCGGTATGATGGTCTCGTTCTCCTTCTCCTGACCCAGGGTCTCTGCTCTGACTTTAGATCTTTTCCAGGACTGGTGAAAGGCTTTATGAGACCCTGGCAAAATCCAAACCAAACTCACTTTGAAGAAGACAAGAAGATCCCACCTCTCAGAAGCACCCCGCCTGCCCCGGCGGCAGAGCTTGACACTGCTCCAGCACCGCCAGCACCCTCCAAGGCTCCTCAGGGTTCTGGATCTCACCTCTTCATACTTGCGGTCAGCATCCTCAGCAATGTGCTTGGCCTCTTTCAGCTGGATCTCCTGAATTTCCATTTTCTCTTCATCTTTTTGGGCTCGGCTTTCAATGACTTTCATGCCTCTGAATAGGAAGTGTGGGAAATCCCAGAGTAAGGCTGAGAGGTGGCCCCTGCGTCCCTCCCCAAGGCCGTGTGTGGGGCCTCCGGAGTACACAGAGCTGCTCTTAGCCCTTCAGCCACGAAGCAGGATTGCCCAGAGCAGAGGCAGAGAGAGACATGGCCTGTGGGGAGCCCCCAGTGAACCCCAATGTGAAGGGCACGGGCTCAGGAGACCAGCCAGCTTCACTGCAGTGCTGGGGTCCCTTCCCTTTCCTGGTGGGAACTTTCAGAGTAAAAATGGACCAACATGAGCACAAAAATTGGTCCTCACACCTCTTTGTTGCTGCACCAAAGCGGGCTGTTCTGACCCCAGCGGTCACAAACACCAACACCAGCCTGAGTCTTATCCAACTGGTGTCACTGGACCACAGCACCTCGTAACAAGAGCAAACTCATGTGGCAGAGAAGAAACTGTGCTTTGCCTTTAAGAAACAATTTCTATGACACCCTCTTCTATGTGGTCAATATGAAAGGCCTACGGTACAGTTCTGAGCTTTGAAAAACACTAAACGACTTATTATGTGACTTACTTACTAACAAGGCATTCTAAAATGAGATGCACGTAAACCTGAGCAGTGAGATCAACATGCCACGGATTATTTTAAGCGCTACAGTGTATCTTGGGTTGGCTGTCAAGTCGCTGAGACTTCAGGAAGGCCAATGCCTGCCTGTGGAAGCCAGTTTCCTCCACTGTAAAACCAGGGGACTGGAGCAAATCATCTCTGAATTCCTTTTAATTCTGTTGTCTAACATTAGCAGGGCCGCCTTTTAGGTTCGCCAGCAAGTGTATTTCAGGAGGAAGCCAGTCACAAAGCCACCGGAACGAGTGAACTGAGGTGATGAGTCACTGCAAAATCCCTTGGTTAGAAGTGAAACAATAAGCAGCAGTGAATAATGAGCTGAAAACAGCAGCTCCAAAGCCTCTTTAATCCTCCCTCGGGAGGCAGGGAGCAGTGCCTCACCTCAAAGCTGGGGCATGAACAGATGGCGGCTCGCATTCACCTGCCTGAGCCTTGGTGCGGGGGCCTTTCCGTGGCCAGGAAAGCACTGACCTGAGCAGCTGAGAGCAGAGGGCTGCAGCCGAGCTGCTCTCTCTCTCTCTTTTTCTTTTTGGGTCACACCCGGCAATGCTCAGGGGTTACTCCTGGCTCTGCACTCAGGAATTACTCCTGGCGGTGCTCAGGGGACCATATGGGATGCCGGGGATCGAACCTGGGCCAGCATAGGCCGGCCGCGTGCAAGGCAAACGCCCACCGCTGGGCTATTGCTCTGGTCCCCGAGCTGCTCTCTGAGCCATACTTTTTCTTTAGTGCCACAGAGCGAAATCTTGGAGCCACTGGCCAGGCATGGCGGGGCCCACGGAGTGAGTGAGTGCAAAACGCTTGCGTGTCTGACTACGCTTCTGCCGGAGCACAGGTGGAACAAGGCCCAGGCCAGCTACTTCCGTCAATCATGCTGCTGTGGTAGCTGATGGGGCTCCGAAAGCACCCAGTTTGAACACTGATAGTCTCTTCTTTGATGAGGGGCTACCCAACAGTGTTCAGGGACTAGCCCTGGTGACTAGGTCTGCAGGCCTGAAGGTGCAATACTGAGGTCCGGCTAGACAACGCCCAGTGGTCCTCAGGGGACCACGTGGTGCCAGGTATCAACCATGCAAGCCACGTGCCCCAGCCCTACAGGCTGCTCGAGCTCTCTGGTCACACCTTCCCATCCGGTCCCAAATGTGAAAACACGTTTTTTTTCTTTTTTTGGGTCACACCCAGCAACCATGAGGGGTTATTCCTGGCTCTGCACTGAGAAATTACTCCTGGTGGACCATATGGGATGCCGGGAATCGAACCTGGGTCAGCCAGGCGCAAGGCAACGTCCTGCTTGCAGGACCATGGCTCCGGCCCTGAAAACAAGTATTTCAATGGGACTAGAAATCCAACCTGGGGTCTCGCACACGCAAAGTACACATTTTACTACTGAGCCACATATTTCAAAGAGTTGAGACAAAGTGAAAATAAAGCTGCCTTAAAAAACAGACAAAGCCAAGAGCGCGATGCTCAGTGAGTGACCCTTTGTGGCGTGCGCTCCGGAGGACAGGAGGACGCTCCTCACTGTCAGGTGGGGTGTGAAAGAGCCACATGCGAGGCCCACAGACGTGAGTGACCAACACTGAAGTCATACCTGGGGACAAATGAGGAAACGATCCCACCAAAGCAGGGTCAAAATGCTTAGCACTGGGTGGGCCTGCGACCCTCCAGAGGACAGGCCCATGTCAGGTGGCGGGCGGGCAGGGCCTCACCTCTCGCTTTCGGCGGGCGGCTTTCTCGGCCTCCTCCAGCTTCTGCAAGGCTGTGGCCAGGCGCTCCTGGGCACGGTCCAGCTCTTCCTCAACCAGCTGGATGCGTCTGTTCAGAGAGGCCACGTCAGCTTCAGCCTAGGAGGGGGAGCAGAAGGCAGGGTCGGAAGGTGGCTTTGGGCTGTTCCGGGAAGGAGGCTGGAGCCTGGTGGTGAGCTGGACCAAGCCCAGGTCCACAGTGGGGTCCTTAGACACAGTCGCCCGTCCCTTGATGCTCATGGAGCAGGCGGCCCACCACAGACACTCCCAGTTCTGTAGGCTCTTTCCTTCTGTAGACCTCGACATGCTCCAGGGGCGACGTGAAAGGAGAAGCTCATGGCAGTGCCGTGTTCCTGGTGCAACGAGAGAGGATCTGACTCTCCAACGGTCCTCCAGCTGACCAGCGGAACTGACATACTTCAAAGCTTAGTAGTTCTGGAGTTGGCCCCAGAGACACGCCCAATGTCCAGAAGCAGTCCCTGCCCTTTCGGAGTATCTGACCCTACGAACAAGATCAGGACCAATTTCCCAAACAGGAGTCTACTGGAGTATCTGAGAAGTCAAGGTTAACACAAGAAATGTTTCAAATTCCTTAGGAAGCAGCGCAGATACAGTGTTATTTAATGCCTATCTCTGAACTAAGATGGTGCAGTCTTGGGGTCACAGAGATTGCCTCCTGTTACCTGTTGCCCTGAGCCCTCGATGGAGGTTAGTCACACACCTGCGGTGTGGCTGTTTAACTAAGCATGGAAGTGAACGACAGAATTTAATTCCCCAGTCCCCAATTCAAATTTTTTTAAATTTTTTCTTTTTGGGTCACACCCGAGTAAGCTCAGGGGCTAGTCTTGATGGTACCGATGGGGACCAAATGGGATGCTGGGGATTCAACATGGGTCGGGCGAAGGAAGACATGTACCCTGCCACAGAACTCTCTGGCCCTGAAAGATGGAACTTAAGGAGCCAGAACTACTTCTCCCCTCCTTGCTGCTCAGGTCACTTAGGACCTGGGCTAGTTGTCTACCAGTCTACTGTCCTGCTCATCTTTAAGCTCCTTTTTGTATGTTTAGGGGGTTCAGAGGGCCCCGCAGAATATGACAGCCGGAAGTACCAATGGCATAAAATGAGCAGAACCACCCAACAGTCACTTTCTTAGCTTATGGATGCACAGTACATACTGGGCTAGAGGAGCACAGCTACAGCTCTGAGCCATGGAACATGAGGACACTCGGCTCTTGCATGATGTGTAACGCCAAGTTTTGTCTGGGAAAGTAGTGACGAGGACATCTTCAACCATAGTGAAGGAGTCTAGCAGTCACAGATACTTTTATCTTGTCAAAAATTAACTATGGATGGGCCGGAGCGATAGCCCAGCGGGTACAGCGTTTGCCTTGCAGGCATCCGGCCCATGCCGGCCTGGGTTCGTTGCCCAGCATCCCATATGGTCCCCCGATCACCACCAGGAGTTATTCCTGAGTGCAGAGTCAGGAGAAACCCCTGAGCATAGCCGGGTGTGACCCAAAAAAGCAAAAAAAAAAAAAAAAAAAAAAAAAAAAAGTTAACTATGCAGTAACTATTTGTGGGCAAAGGCAACAGGCTGGGGAAAAAGCAAAATGAATCTCAAAAGGGCAGCAGGAATTGATTTCAGCCCGTGAAGTCCACACAGTCGTGGGCTGGCCAACAGCAGGGTACTACTGGGGGCTTTGGAGGAAGTGCCAGGAATCAGGGATTACACATTTGTTGTTGTTTTGGGCCACACCTGAAGTGCTCTGGGCTTAGTCCTGGCTCTATGCTCAAGGATCACTCCTGGTGGGGCTCTGGGGACCTTAGGATAGAACCCAGGTCAGCGATATACAGAACAAGTGTCCTATCCTCTGTACTGTGTCCCCAGTCAAGCGATTGTGTACTAAGTGTAGAGAAATGCCTTTCTAAAGTTTGTGGCCCTTTTGTTTTTAAATGAGGAGGCAAAGGGGCAGCTTTCTGTATTTTCTATTTCCAGTAATATTCTACCTCTTTAAAAATGGGAGGAAAATCAGCAAGCAAAAACAAAGAGCAAACGACCCCTTCACGGTCCGACCCCTTCACGGTCCGGTCTGCTGCACCTTATTTTTCTCACTACGATTATCACTCTTACCTGGAAAAACAATATCCTTGATTTAGGCCACAGGAACGTCAACAATGTTCTCAAAACATGTCTGGAGCCACCACCTTGGTGCTTCCTGTTCTGTTTTGCTCAGAGCCTGACCCCGGGGAGGCCCCCACCTTCCTGCTGGACCCGCAGGCTGGCGGCCACTGATGCTCCAGGGGAAGAAAGGGCCCCTTTTCCAGGGGCCCCACACTCACTGCCATGCCCCCTGCCATGTCCATCTTCCTGTCCACTGTTCGGTTCCAGCCCTGACCCTCGTGTCACTGTTGCAGGTCCTCAGACTATATGGGCAATGGCAGGCCAGTGCAGACGTGTGTTGTGGAGCTGGGCCGCATGACCCACAGAGCTGAACATCGTTGTGGGAAGGGGGCAAGTGGGGCCTCCACTGTTTATCTAAAAGGGACCCCTTGGTGCTGCCACAACTAACCGGCTGTGGACATCGCACGAAAAATGAAATTCTGGGGGCTGGAGTGATAGCACAGTGGGTTTGCCTTTGCACACGTCCAATAGGGTTCAATTCCCGGCATCCCATTTGGTCCCCTGAGTACTGCCAGGAGTAATTCCTGAGTGCAGAGCCAGGAGTAACCCCCTGAGCATTGCCGGGGTGACCCAACAAGCAGAACAAACAAATGCCGTCCCCAGAGACTGTCTGCACAATCCATTACCAGCTATCCTCCCATCTCCCCCGCCCCACACCTCTCTTCCAGGGTGGGGCCAGGCCTTTGGGAACTCAGTTTCTAGAAGGCACAGGGAGTGGGCAAAGCTCTGACCCAGGCTGTGGGTCTGCTCGGACACAGCTATGTCCAGAGCGCGTGTGTGTGCTCTCCAGGGCTCCTCTCCCCGGGATCCACCTTCTCACTCACCCGCTGGAAGGAAGCAGCTGCCAGGCAGAGCCTAAGCAGGACCAGAATGGTGCTCTCACTCGCCGCACCCCCCAGAGCCCCCCAGGGTCCACTCTGAAATACGGCCCAGGTTCCCTGAGCAGCACTGAATGGACGGTGTGGTCACCTCAGCCCGGAAGCCACACTCCACCAGAGGCGCTTCAGAACAGAAGCTGCTCAGAGGCCAGGCCCAGAGGGTTTCTTAAGGGAGAAGAGATCTGTGCTCATAAAAACATGATCTGTGACAGCTCACGGCACCCAGATAGAGGCTCCTCAAGTGTTACTGACCACCTGAGAGCTAGTCTGTCCCTAGAATTCTGATACAAAGGGTCTCTCTTCTCTCTGTCTCTCTCGTCTCCTTCTCTCTCTCCCCTGCTTTGTGTTCTTCAAGTTCCAACACTGAGTTGGGTATTTGGCTCCTCCTCCCACTGCGCCCCCTCACTGCGGTCTACAGAAGGCTGATGCTGCCCAGGGCCCAGATGCTGCTGAAAGGCAGCTCTGACTCTGGGAAGGCTCGGAAGAGTTAAGCTGGGGGAAAGGCATATGCTTTCCTGGCACAGAAGCTGCTTTCTGCAGATGGACTGGCTAAGGCGCTTCAAAAAATGGCCAAGTCAGTGCCGTTAATTTCCAAAAGTGCTCCAGCGTCCCGAAGAGTAATGAGCCGCTTAAGGAAGGAGCCTCCCAGTCATGTCTTCCTGTAGACCCTGGTGCTAAATGCCCGTGGGGGCTCTGCACTCCCCAGGAGCCTACCTCGTGCCCTCCACCAGGTGCAGGGCCCTACAGGAACTAAACAGGGCAGGTGAGCGAGTTGTCACTGACCCACAAGGCATTGAGGGCATGCCCACCCCCCAGACAGCGAACTATCCCCCCTCCCCCCCCGCCACATTTGAAAGAAAACCCTGACAAGGTTCAGCTTTTTGCTAAGTCCAGATGTTTTCAGCCTTGTTAACAAGGAAAGCTAAACTGCAAAGTAGTATTGGCGCAGACTTAAATGACTATCCCAGATGGGCAATTACAAAGCACTAGTGGTAGACTAAGAATAGTCTTCACCGTGTTTTCACAGCCTTGCCGAATAGGCAAGGCCGAAGGTCAGGGGCTTTTCAATTCCCAGCAAACTGCAGTGGTATGGGAGGTTTCAACCAACTTGCTGCGTGAGGACCAGTAACTGCAGCCAAATCAAACTTCCGCCCTTATATGGCAAGAAACGGAGGAAAAAAAAACACCCCACTGATGACACTAAGGGGCCCTCCCAAGGATAAGAGACCAACACAACCTCCTCGATCCATGCCAGGGCCTCGGATGTCCAAGGCACGCTTGTGTGAGGAGCCAGAGCGGTCAGAAGCAGGACAGTGAGATGAGCCGCCTCTGCTTTGTCTAAGAAGGCGGAAACGGAGTGTGTAGAACCTGGTGGCTGCCACCGGAAGTGCCAGTGTGGGCACAAGGTGCTTTCTCCCTCCCCCAGGCTCAGAAACAGTCACAGGCTCTCAAGGGGGCAAGGGCCAGATTCTGCAAGCTGGTGATTGATTTTTCCATGATTTAACAAACATGCTGGCCACGTACCTGGGCCAGTGTATCTCCCTGTGTGCTGGTTCTGCCAGAGAGGCTAGACGGCTGGCTCCTCCTTGCTAGCTTTCCTCCTTTGATTACGACGGAGAACAAACACAGACCCAGTGGGTCCCCAACCCCAGAGCCAGCCGTTTCAAGGAGCCAAGCAACCCCACTGCTACACCTGAAGGGCCCCCACACTTCAGCAAATGGCGCGGTGCAGCCTTGGTCCAAGGAGAGTGCCTGTTCATCAGCCAGCGAATCCCAGTCTCTCCGAACTCTGGAATCTGAACTTGGGGAAATGATTCAAGACTCTTGGAAGCCTCTTTTCTCTGCTGCAGCTGAAATCGTGGCCACCAGCTTAACTCACATTTAGATCTGACAACCACCACCAAGAAGTTGCTTCGGGGCTGGAGGGTGAGGGGTGACAACCGCGGAGAGCTGGCATGCAGGCTTTGCAGGAGGGCGCCCCAGGCCTGGCCTTTTGATTCCCGCAGAGCCCACCAGGAGTGGCCTCAGGGCACTGACAGGCCAGAACCACTTGAAATCAAACTTAACATTCCAGCTTCACAAGCTGGGAACAACTCAGACCTGACCTGGCCCACAAATTGTCTTAGAAGCTCTGAGTGTGTCCACTGGGCTGGACAAACTGTCCTCGAAAAGACGACGTTAGCACACGTCCATTTACAAACAAAGCTTATGCTCCGGCTCTCTGCTCTTATCATCTCCCTTTGCCACCACACCCGTCCCCAAACTGGAAATTATTTATTCCGCTTCTAATAGAAGGCTTCGGAAAAGAATGACAGCATTGTCTTCAGCCGGCTGCCAGGGAAGCTATTTTTTTAAAAAAATAAAACAACAGCCGCACCCAACTAAGCACCAAGGCTTAGTGAGTACGCAAGCAGCAGAGGGTCCTCCAGGAAAGGAACCATCTTCCAGGCCATCACCCGCTGCCAGGCCCTGGGGAGACTGTCCACACGGCCTGTCTAGCAGGAACTTTGTCCTGACTGCCAGCCAACCTCTAACACCGCCTCTCAACCCACCCAACATTCCTTCCCGGCTGCCCACACCCTCCCTCGAGTCCCCCAAAGAAAACAATAGCGATTTAGATGCCTTTAAACAAAGTGTTTTAGGTTGAAACAAAGTGAAAGGGGCCACTTCTAAACCCTTTCATAGGGAGCTGAACTGAAGGGGCACAGAGGGATTTTAAATCCTTGGACAAGACAGAAACCGGATGTAATTCCCTTTATAATTAACTCTGCTCCCTGAACCTAAGGGAGGTGCAGGACCAGCGGCCTCCCTGCAGTCAGAGCTCCTGGTTCCTGGGATAGTAAGCCCTGACCCTCAGGATTTGAGTCCTGACATTCTGGGCCCAGCCCTCTGAGCTGGACATGAGTCTCCTGTTCTTTCCCCTCCTTGGTGCACGAGGGGCACAGAAAGGGGAAGAATTCACCAATTTCTCTCCCAAATTCAGTGACATTAAGGAACTCTTGCTTACTTGGCTCTAAAGAAAATGATTTTCTGGGGCCTGCGGGTTTACTGGCTTCTAAATTCTACATGGAATGTCCTAGATCTGGGTCCTTTTAGGAGTCTGGAGAGAGAGTATAATGGGTAAGGTGCTTGCCTAGCATGTCACTGATCTAGATTTGAACCCCGTCACCACACAGGATCCCCGAGCACTGTCGGGTGTGGCCCAATCCCACTCTATGCTTAAAAAAAGCAAACTGGTTCGCTGCTATCTTATGCAAAACGCGTGGCTGTGCTTCCTGCAGCCACCACAGACTTAAAGCAGAGCCCATTCGCTCAGCTCTGGCTGTCTAGGCCCTAGACACTTGGCGCGCATCTGCCATGAAGGCCCCTAGTCACTCTGACCCAAGTCCCCATCACTCAGGACCTGCAAAGAGCAGGGCGGCCCGTGGTTGCCGTCCGCAGTGGAAGCAGCAGGAGCGCATTCCGCATGGGGAGGGGACCCTGACTGCCCCGGTGCCGGGTAACAAAGGCGCGGCTCTCTGCAGGGCAGAGCCGGGAGGCGGGCAATGGGTGAGAAGGCGCGGGGCGGCCAGAAGTGCAAGGCCCGGTCCCCGATGCTCCCACAGCTTTAGTCTCGGCCTGTGGGGTCCCTCCACGCTGCAGGGATTCCCCAAGAGGGGAGCAACGGCAGCAAAGCAAAGGGACGGCCCGGAAAGAAGCCCCCCGGGAGGCTGAGGCCTCCAGAACCTTCTCCGCAACCCCCTCCCCGCCCCCAGTGGCTTCCCCTTTAGCCCGGCGTGGGCCGCCTAGGTGCGCTAGGTGCGCCAGGCGCGAACGCGCTTACGGTCTCCCGCAGCTTCCTCTCCAGGTCCAGCTCGCGCTGCAGGCCGCCCGCGCGCTCCTCCGCCGAGTCCGCCTGCTCCTGCAGGCTCCGGATCTTCCTCCGCACCGCCTCTAGCGAGCTGCTCCCCGCCATCGCGCGGGGCGCCGGCTGCTGCGTTCGCCGCCGCTGCGGCTGCCGCTGGAGAGCAACCGAGCCCCGCCTGAGCCCCGCCCGCAGCGCAACGCCGGCGCCTCTGCGGCCCTCACAGACCGGAAGTGGCGGCGCCGGCGAATTGTAGGCGGGTGCGCGGGCCGGGGGCGGGGCCTAGTGGCATCGGGGCGGGACCCGGGGCCTGCGCATGCTCCCTCGCGGTGGCGGTCCTGGGCCGCGGAGCGGCTTTCCCCGGCCGAGCAGCGCCCCGCCCTGGCGCGTCGAGTACCTGGGTCGCAGGGCGTCAGCTCGCGGCAAGGGTGCCGCCTGCCGGCCGCGGAGGGGCTGCAACCGGGTCCCGACTCGAGATAAGGGAGAGCATGGACTTGCACGACGCAGGATGATAGCCACAAGAACCGCCCTCGCGTCCAGGACTCACGGATGCACCGCGCGATACGGCGACCCGCACGGGACAATGCCCTCTTGACTGGGACTCTAGCAAATAACTTGACCAGGCTGCTACTGGGGAACTGGGGTTCCTCCGCCACAGCGCAGGCTTTGCACGTTGGAGCTTTACGTTCGCTCCTGGTTCCTCGGGGTGCTCCCGCACCCCCAGGGTGGCCCTGGGGCCAGTTGGGTTGATCCGCTCAGGACTGTCAGCTAACATGCAGCGAGATACACATACCTGTGCACAGGTAAGGACTGGATCGGTGGCTTTAGGTGAAGAGCAGGCGGCGTGGTCAGGGGCGCCCGCCCGAAGTCTCCACCTTCTATGTCCT
Organism: Cryptotis parvus; assembly: GCA_021461705.1. Taxonomy (NCBI): domain Eukaryota; kingdom Metazoa; phylum Chordata; class Mammalia; order Eulipotyphla; family Soricidae; genus Cryptotis; species Cryptotis parvus. The sequence goes on from JAJIBD010002226.1 coordinate 81,961, forward strand.
TGCAGCCACGACCTGTCCTGGTACCAGCCAGACTGTTCCGCGGAACCACAGAACCTGGGCTGTCTATGAACGCCACGCGAGAGAGAGGCAAGGACCCTGGAAGCACCCTACTGGAGCACTGGGTTTCCCACTTTCTTTCCTCGCCTCTCCCAAGAAGGCCCGCTAGGCCAGTTCCTGGTGTGGGAATAACGTGGAAATAGCGTGGTAAGATTAACGGGAAAAACAAAATACCCCCTGCCTACCCCAACAATGCCAGTCCACCAATTCTGACTCGTATCGCACTCCTGGTTTCTGGCAGTGGGGAGCACTCTTGTGCCCTCACACTCTGCAGGCGAAGGCCTGCCTTTGCTTCTGCAGTCCGGGCTCTGAGGTTTAGCCAGTCTGTGCTAAAACCGAGAGAGCCCATGGGGCGCCTGGGAGCCTCGGGTAGATACCAGGAAGCCCCTGGGCCTTGCAGGGGTTTCAGACACTTGGGAAAGTCCCTTTCAGGTGAGTTTATTTACCCGCTGACACCAATACAGCTTAAGACAGCTGATCTCAGCTGTGTTTCTACATAGGAATTGTTCATTTAAAAAACTTCCGAGATCTGAACTCTGCTTTCTGGCTTCTGATTTTCTTTTTCTGGGGTGCAGGCCTGCCCTATCAGAGGCTTTTTTTGCATTTGTTTTTTGCCTGCTCCCTCACCCCATGTTGCAGACTTACTTCTGGCTCAGCACTCGGAATTACTCCTGGCAGTGCCCTGAGTATATGGGATGCCTGGGATGGAAGCCCTGGGGGCCATGTTCAACGTAATCCCCCACCCCAGCTCAGCCTCCCATCAGAGCTGTAGGAGGCTGACTGAGAGGCAGGCGTAGGGGGCCCAAGAGCCTGGAAGGGCTGCTACTGCAGTTACTGGCGCACGGGCCAGGACAAAGTTGAGTCCTTGGGCCCTTAAACCTGAAGTAACAACAAAAGTTCCAGACATCAGGATGCTCCCTCAGATGTGACCACTTCTGGATTCTTACAGTACAGTGGAAAAATCAACTGAGAAACATAGCTAGTAGGAAAATGCAAAAATTGTTCAGCAGTGATGTCAGTGATATACGCTAATCCCTAACTTAAGTGACTCGTAACCGGATTCTATCTCCCATCTCCCTCTTCCTCTAGTGGCAGCTGTCTCGCCCTCCTCAAGTCTAGACTATTTTTACTAGGTAGGGCTCCCTCTAAATATAGCATTTCTTCATACACTTCTTCAGCATTCCCATAAATTCCAAACAATGTACTGTGTCTTAAAGGGGAAGATGATCGATGAGCTTCCCAGTTCTCCCAGCACCCCCCCAAAAAAAAAAGCCTATTTAGAGTTGGTTTTCTAGTCGGGATAAAAAGAGCCTAGTTTCACAAAGTCCCATCCCCTCTGCCCCTCCCCCTCGGCTGTCTTTAAATATCCTCTTTTCCCTGCCTGCCCCACCTCATTCCAATACTCCCTCACACAAGCCTTTTCAATAAAGACAGTATAGCACTACATAGTTATAATAATTATATCCCCCTTAAAAATTGTAGTAGCAATTCTCTCTTGCCTTCAGTCTTACTGGACTATTTTCAAATTCTCTGCATTCTTTTCCTTATAAGGTCTATCTCTCCTTGATCTATCAGCGGCTCTTTTGAAAAGGCTAACTAGAGGTCCCCGTTGGAGAATTCGGGGCTGAGAGACATTCTCCGGCTCGCCATATATGGGGTAGGCATCTAATCTACATAATACAAGGCAGGCCGAGTTCTATGTTGTTTCTGGCCGTTTTCTGAAGCCAGGTAGTCCATAACTTAAGTGTTTTAACTAAATCAGGGGTTTTCTGAATCCCTTTTCTGGGAATCTTGATTTTCACATAAAATTTCTCTTTTGCGAGCATCTCCACATCCAATGACTGGATTTCTTATTTCTGAAGCAGTCTTTGAGACTACAGGTCTCTGCTGCCATAAACACGCCTGTGCCCATTTTACAACCAGGGACATTTCATCAATGGACATTTCACTGTCAAGAAAAATAAAAGCCTCTTTGCACTGGGTGGTTTTAACTTGTGGACATAACATTCTCCAGTGCTCATACATTCTTGGATTGTTATCAAGTTCCTAAGGAATTTCTTCCTAATTGGGGCTTCTAGGCTTCATTAGCTGCTAGAATGGAATTCCTTGGTGTGAAAAGAAGTTGGTTCTTTGGGAAATCGGAATGCCTGGCTTGACTTGAGGCAACCGACAAAGTGCTGGGAGCGTTTCTGGGTTTCTCACCAGTGGCTCACTCCAGAAACTACTGGTGTCTGTCAAAAGGCTGACGGATGGGGGCGGGGCGAGCAGGAGGGGCCTGGGGCCGAGCTACGGCTACCATATAAAGCCCTGAGCTATATATAACACCGGGCGCCTTCCCTGGACCTGTGCCCCACCACAGAACCAAGCCAGGGTCATCCTCAGACCCAAGCCCAGAGCTGTGTTAAGATCTCCCCTGCGGAGAAGAGGGCCTCTCGCCCCCCAGCACCAACTCCGCTTTCTAAGTCAAAACAGTCCCTGAACTGAGAAGCCGAGCTGAGACCCACAGAGGGAAACCAGACCTGCCACCCGTCCTCAGTGGACCAGGGCAGAGAGGGGAGACTCAGGATGTTCTTTTGACAATCACACCCCAGGGCTTGTTGCCTGAGTCCGGTTGTCGCTGCTCTGTTCCCCCACCTTGTGGCCCGACCCCTCTCCACCCTGAGGGGTGTGGAAAGGAAGAAAAGGACAGAGAAGAACGGATGAAACGTAAATGAACGTGCGTGGCAGCGGTGCAGCGGTGCAGGGGGCCATGGCGGCGAAGTGTGCCAGGAGGCAGTGACCCTGCTTTGCCGTGGTGCGGCCCGCGGGCGGGCGGGCGGGCAGGGTCTACGGGGCAGTGTGTGCTCACTTACGTCGGTGGCCTTTTTTCTCCGCCAGCTCCAGCTTCTCCTGGGCATCTTTGAGAGCCTCAGAGTATTTGTCCAGCTCATCTTCAGTGCCCTTGAGTTTCTTTTGCAGAGACACCAGCTCGTCTTCCAGCTGGGAGTTGGCCGTGGAGGGGGGCAGGGAGGGGGTGCAGCAGGCAGCGTGACCCCGCGGGGGGGTGGGGTGCGCAGAGTCAGAAGGACAGGGACAGGAGACAGAGAGAGAGGGAAGGACAGGGAGGGAGAGAAGAGAGACAGATTAGCACTCGTGCGCCGGCCGCCGGTACCTTGGCGGCCGTCTCGTCGGCGGCCAGGAGGCTGTCCTCGGCCCGGTGCAGCTCCTCCAGCACCCGGTCCCGCTCGTCTTCCGACGCCCGCAGCAGCTTCTCCTTGGCCGCGATGTCGTCTTCCAGCTGCGGCGCGAGGAGCGGCGCGCACCGGGGTCAGACATACACACGACACGGGCGCGGGTTGGCGGCGTCCGTCGTCCCGGCACTGAAGCCACCGCGTACCCCACCCCGCACCCCATCTCCCCGGCGTGGGGCGGTGGGTCGAGCTCCGCTCGCCTCGACCCTAAGGGGCGCCGCAGACTCCTAGGCTCCAGCCCCACAGGTTCCCCCACTCCGCGCCAGGTCCAGGAGAACCGGCAGCGCTTTCTGGGTCGGGCTCCCTGCAAACTCCCTCCCCGGCCCGCTGAGACCCCCGAGTCGTTCCCGACCGATCCCGAGAATCATCATCTCCGGGATGGGAATGGACTAAGAGCCCCCTGGGGCGGAGCGAGGAGGATTTAGCGCCTTAGTGAGAGACTCGAGCAAAAAAGTTAAGGGCAAGTCTCAGTCCCGCGGCTCCGGCGCGTAGGTGCGGGCGGAGAGCGCGCGTGTGTACGCGTGTGTGTCCGTGCATCTGTGTGTGCCACGCGCAAGTGGGTCGTGCGTGTGCGTGTGTGTGTGTGTGTCTGTGTCTGTGTGTGTCTGTGTCTGTGTGTGTCCCTCAGATCTCGGGAGGGCCCCCCCAAAAAAATTCCGGTCTGGGCAGAGCCGGGGAGGGCGCAGACCTGTTTGCTTCGGTCCTCGGCCGCCTTTTTGTCGGCCTCGGCCTGCTCGGCTCGGTCCAAGGCGTTCTCCTTGTCGAGCTTCAGCATCTGCATCTTCTTCTTGATGGCGTCCATGGCTGCGGCGGCGGAGGGGCCCGGGGCAGGCGACGATCGGGCACGGGAGTGGAGCGCGGCGGGGCGGCGGGGCCGGAGTGCGGGCGGCCGGCCGCGCGGCGCCCAGATAAGTACCTTCCCGAGGGGGCGCGCGCATTCCTCGGCGCAGCCAATGCTTTTTGGAAAAGCCGCTTCCTCCGGCCCGGCCGCCCGCCCCCGCCCTCCCGCGGGGCCGCGCGCCCATTCGCTGCCGCGCCCGCCTCCCTCTCGGCGCGATATGACTATATATGGGCCCGTGCCGGCCACTGTGCGCCCGGGAAGGGCGCCCGCACCTCGCCGCTGCCCCGCGACTGTGCGCCCGGAGTCCCGCGGGCCCCAGCCCCGCGTCCTGTCTCCGTGACCCGGTCTCTAAGCCCCAGCTCCGCGCCCCACACTTCCAGCCCCGCGCCCCTGCTTCCGCGCGTCTCTGCCCTGCCCCCTACTACCGTCCATGCCCCCAGGCCCTTTACATCTGCTAGTGGGGCGCTGCTGACGCCAGAGCTGCAGGGCAGATAGTGGGCGCCACTCATCCCCTATTAATTGAGACCCAAGATGGGGGCGCGCTTAGCATCAGCCCACCAGAGGCCGGGGGTCCCTTCCCTGGCAGTCCTGCACCTCTCGGTCTTGGTAGCCTTCACCTGACGTCACCCAGGATGGTCCCACTCATGTTCTGAAAACTGCTGGAGCAGAGAAGGGAAAGCAAGGAAGAGCGGGTAGAAAGGCCTGGGGCCGCTTGGGCACTGTCCCAGCTCCCAAGTCAGAGGCCTGGTGGCTGTGTCCCCCTGTGCCCTTCCACCCAGCAGAGACCTCTCACGCTGACATTTAAGGGATGGGACTCGGGAGCTTGCTTCTGCGATGAACGGCAGATTGTGCTGGGATGTCAGGTTGTGGTGAGTGGGAGTTTAGAGGAAAGCACAGGTGGGGAGCTGGCCCAGAGCGCTGGAGCACAAGCCTGGCATGTAAAGAACCTTGGCATGGCCTCCTGAGCACCAGGGGACCACTTTAGCACCCCTGGCGCCACTGGGAAGCCCCCAGCCCCTCAAAATATTAAAGGGAGAAGTCACTGACTGACCTTAGCTACCACCTTAAGCTATAGCTCAGACTTGCTACAGTTTCCGCATCACCTTTAACCACCCCTCCCAGGAGGGTCGAGGGGAGGGGTGATTCTCAAGGTTTCTCAGACATAGTTCTTTTTCTTGCACTGCTTTTAGGCAGTCTGACTCTGTGGTGGGTGTGCAGGTTCAGGGGACTGAAATGTGGGATAAATGTTATTCCAGGTAAATAGTTTCTTCTGTAACCTAACTCCAAAGAGGATACAGGACCAGCTCTGTAGTGCCTAGAGCCGGGGAGAATCTGTCCAGCTCTACTCAGAGCCTGTGGGAACAGGAGGAGGAGGAGGTCACCTCTCACTCGTACTGGCCATGGGCTGAGGCGGAGTTGGTTAGGGTTGTTCAGAGTTCCCACAGGATCATTCACAGCCTATATTACCGATACTGATATGCCAGCAGCAGTGCACATCAGGTGTGCCAAGCAACTTGTAAGTCCTTCAGAGAATGATCAAGTTCCCTGCAGAATTTTATCCCATTGCTGTCACTAACCCACCTGCCTAGGAAAGAAAAAACCACCCTGAGCACTAGGTCTGCGGGCGAAGGGTTGCATGGCACAATCACCAGCATCCTTTGATGAGCCCATGCCTGCCCAGCCACAGACTGACCAAGTCCGTGGCCATGGATAAGGCACAGCTAGCTGGATCCCCAGGGAGCTAACTCCCAGGTCTCGAGCATCGCTCAGGGACAACGAGTGAAACACAGGGTTAGATCCTGGATCCAAACCTGGCCTGGTCGCCCCTTGCTTATGGTCATTGCCAGGCCCCAAACATATGAGGCCTCAGCTTTCCCTTTTAGGGTCATTGTGAGGATAAAACGATATAAAGAATGAAAAGCATTTGTCTGGCATGTAGCGAACTGCTCCGTCAGCCATGGCTGCTGGGAGGGCAGTGGGTGAGTCTTTTCTGCTCTCAGACTCAGTTTTCTTATCTTTATAATGGGCATCTAAACTAGAGGAACTCCTGGTGGGACTCTCAGCTTCTGACGTTTCCCTGTGGTGTGTGAGTGCACAGATGAACTCTGACGTTTCCCTGTGGTGTGTGAGTACACAGATTGACTCTGACGTTTCCCTGTGGTGTGTGGGTGCACAGATTGACTCTGACGTTTCCCTGTGGTGTGTGGGTGCACAGATGACTCCTCATGGCTTCCTTTGATGAAACAGTACAAGAGAAGACTCCCCATTCCAACATGTCCTGTGGAGGGACTCTTGTCCCCCCCAGCAAGCACTAGTTTCTGTGACCTCAAGTGGGTGACACACATTCAAACTGCTGGGGACGAACATGAACCTAAGAATTCAGAGAAGGCAGAACCATAACCAACCAGCACAGAAAAAGTGGCTTTAAAAAAACAACAGCCATTTTGGAGGATGGGCAGTGAGCGAGCTCAGGAGTGCTGATGTGGTTTATCGGGCGTGGACTGGGCCAACAAACTGGGCAGGTAGCTCCAGGGTATGTGGCGGAGGGACTCAGGTGCAGCTCCTGACATCCAGGTCACACTGTGTGGGGTTAAACACGCCTTTGCACACCTCCTCAGCCCTCTCAGGTTCATGCTTCCAATGTCTGGAGACGAAGCACCAATGTTCAGAGTTTCTTGGTACCAGACAGTGGCCGCTAACTCATGGGCCAACTTGGGAAGTCCCTGGAATTCAGTCATTTCCATCATGTTCTCTCATGCTCTGTGACACTCTGCCCCACAAATTCCTCGAGAGCCAGCCCAAGCCTAGCAGCATCACTGACTGCTCCACTCAGGACTTTTCTGCCCTCGACGGTCAGGACAAGCAAGTAAAACATCACGACTTCCACGTGTTGGTCCAAATGACAGTTTCAGATGCACTGTCTCAGATAGGCCTAGTCCTGGCCCAAGAGGGGAGGACTGTAAACTCCCAGGCTGAGGTGTATATATCCCTGTTGTCCAGTCAGCTGACCATGTCTCAAGGACAGGTCCACAGGTGAACCAGGGCCTCGTGCTGTGACCTGTCAGGCACACTTAGACTGGGGCGCTCAGCTTCTCTCTCATAGCAGTTTGCACTAAGGAATGTGGAAATTATGAATCATTAGCTGGGGATGCTCAAACAAAAACCTTTGAAGTCTCGGTCTAGAGATGCACATTGGGTGAGGGTCATATTGGCGATTCACACAAATTTAGACTTTTTATCCCCTGTGGGGACTGTTAGGGATGTATAATGCCACCTAGTTAAGTGAGGTGTGGATATTTGACTTTTTAGTCAAGGGAATGAGAGCAGGAGTGACTGATGGTGGACACTTCAAAAGTGAGCTGAAAACTTGTCACGCCATTTTCTAAGACTATGACTGTTTTGGGTCCCGAATGACTCAGAGCAGAACCTCCTCTGTCTTGCAACTAACCCTCATGAGATAGGGAGCCTTGTCTGTTTTGTGGCCTCCTTTGGTTGTTATTAAAGCCTAACTCAATTGTGCAGGCCAGTACATCCCAGTAGGTCATAAATTTGGGAGCTATGATGTTCTGCAGCATCGGTTAGGAAAATACCATGAAGTTGGCTTTGAGAAAGGAGGAACAGAGGAGGTATTAGCACCAGGAGGAAGAGAGAACATGCCCATGCTTGGGTTCGGGGCCTTACAGAAAACCCTTTTCTCTCCCAAGGCAACACAAGAAAGCCTGTGTTCCTAGAAAGTAAGGAAGTCGACCAGATCGTGGTGGGGAGGGGCCCGCCCGCCATCCTTGGCCCTGAGCATCATCTGCGAACACTGGAAACGCCCTTGGACTCTCCAGCCTTCTCCATGACTGTATTCAGTCAGTTCTCAATGGAGGTTTGTCCAAAAACTATTGGCAATTAGCCAAATAAGCCAGTCAGAGAAACAGCATCTGGGAAGGGCAGATGACAAAACGAGACACTTTTTATTTATAATAGGGTTCCTTTAGGTGCTTTATAAGACGAAGAATGAAAATGAGGACTTGATAGGTAGGACAGAGGCTAGTCAATGGACACATTTTGTATATAAGGGTCTTCACTAGAGTTTACGGTTTGGGAAGGTGGGTAAGAAATGGACATCGGCTCCTTTGGGAAAAGTATCTCCTTGATGTGGGGTTTCAGCACATCATTTAGGAGATCATTGCACAGAACTCATTTTCCCTAAGCCCCTATAGCTTGTGATGAGGTTTTAAAAAGAGCTTTTTAATTTTTGGTTTCTTTGTCACATCCAGGGGTGCTCAGGGCTTACTCTTGCCTGTATACTCAGAGAATGTTCCTAGCAGGGCCCTAGGGAATATGTGGGGTATTGGAGATTGAACCTGGGTTGACTGCGTGCAAGGTAAGAGCCATCCCTGCTGTACTATCTCTCTGGCCCTGAGTTTTGTAGGAGAGCTTTTATGTTAATAATGTTGCCCTCTTTCCTCGTGAGGGCACTTGTCTGCCATACTTTCCAATATCTGGGTTGAAAACAATGTAGACATGAGCATTGCTTAGTGATGCAAACTGGAGCCCTCCCCTGGATATTCACAATGAGCTTATTCATTGAAAGGAACCCAACCCCACCCTCGTTATGCAATAATCACCCCTTGCAGAACAGCTTCACTGCTTACCTAGTGTACTGTGATGCCCCTGTCAGTGGCGCTGACTTGAGCATTAGAGAAAAAGGGAAGAATCTATAATTAAACCCTAAGACAATTGTTTCTTCCCCAGGTGGTGGGAATGTAGAGTGTCATGCTCACAGGGACCCAGGAACAAGACGCAGCGTGCCTTACTCAGGGAAGCGAGCTTGCTTTCTTGAGTCTCTGTGGCCAAAGAGGGCTGAGATTTTCTCGCCAGAGAGGCTTTGGTCTCTGAAATGGGGCTGGTGGCCATCGCGATGGTGCCGTGACCCAGACTGGCCTGGTATGCTGGGGAGGTCCCACAGGTGTGCTGCCCAGACTCTTTGCTTAGGTAAAATGTGTCTCCGGGTTCAAAAACAAAATGTACACATGGGAACACTCCCCTCCCCAACTCCTTCTCTGCTGGTTCTCAACAGCAGCCGCTATGGACAGGCTTGGTCAAGGGGACCCTGGGGCATGTCGCTGTCCTCTCTGTCCTCTCGTGTCAGTTTGCGGCACGTATATTGTCTCCTCTGAGGATAATCCCAGCAAGTGTTATTATTATCCCTCTTCAGATGAGAAAGCAAGAGCTGTGGTGGAACCAAGGTTCCCCCTGCTGTCCAGGGAAGGCCAGGGAAGGTCTAGCATTCAGCAGAGGTGGGGACCACCATGTGTCTTACTGGCTGGACCATCAGTGACGCAGCCCCTAATGGTGTCTATTCTGGGGAGAACTAGGGGAGGAGGCTTGTTGGGGCCCAGGAACTGTTTTCCTCTGCGTGTGTTTCTGGCCCTTAAGATCTTCACAAGGACAGAAAATCAAAGGGCAGGTTGATTTTATTTCTAGTAACGTATGAAGATGTTATTGGTGCCTGCTTGAGCAAATCGATGATCAACAGGAAGACAAGTGACAACTTCACAGGGGACTAGGAGGAAAAAGGGAGAAGAAGACCAAGGCTGTGAAGTCGATCCTGATCATGGGGAAGAGCAGAAGGAAAGGGAAGGACATTGAGAGCTTCAGTGGAAACCACCCTGAGGTGGTGCCCACAGAATGGCCAGCAGAGGGGTAGGGCGTGGGGTGGGGAGCTCAGTATGCGGGGGGAGTGGCAGCAGTGCTGGGCGCTGTGTGGCAGCCTTCAAAGAGAAAGTAATATGGATGTCATTGTCCATTGTGCTCTAGCGATAGCAAGAGCAGGTTCAACAGAAATAAATCTGGACAAAGGAAGGAAAGCTATACTTGCTTTTGTAAAAATAGTGTGTGTGTGTGCTCCTGGGAATCTACTCTGGGAAACCAAAAATACGCAGCGGAAACACCATCCCTACTTTTATGTTCATAGCAGCATTATTCACAATAGCCAGAATCTGGAAGCAACCAGAGTGCCCGAAGATCGATGACTGGATAAAGAAGCTTTGGTACATCTACACAATGGAATACTATGCAGCTGTTAGGAAAAATGAAGTTATAAAATTTGCCCTATAAATGGATGGACATGGAGAAGATTATGTTGAGCGAAATTAGCCAGAAGGAGAGAGACAGATACAGAATGGCTGCATTTATTTGCATGGCATAAATATATATGTACATATTATGATACCAATATCCAAGGCCAAGTGAAACATATATCAGGAGGTCTTGTCAAAAGTGGAAATTATCACAAACGTGTGGGAGTCAGAGGTTAGGTAAGACAGAAAATGGAACAGTGTGCTAATAATTGTCGAGGGTATTAATGCCAACCTAGAACTGAGCATTAAATAGAGGCAAAAGGATACAGATGACAACCTCTTAATGTATGCTCTGTAATCCATAGTCTGGAAGGGAAGGAAAAGAGAAAGAGAGAGAAAGAGAGAAAGAGAAAAAGAGAGAGAAAGAGAGAGAGAAAAGAGAGAAAGAGAGAGAAAGAGAGAAAGAGAGAGACGTTGGTGGTGGGAGATGGGCACTGGTGGAGGGACGGGTGCTAGAACACTGTATGACCAAAACCCAAATATGAACTTTTTTAATTGTATATCTTTTTTATTTGTATATCTCATGGTGGTATAATAAAATACTTTAAAAAAGTGTGTGTGTGTGTGGGGGGAGGCTGGAGCCGATAGTACAATGGGTTGGGCACTTGCCTTTCGCAAGGCTGACCTGAGTTTGATCCCTGGCACAACATATGTCCCTACCCCAACTCAAGCCCACCAGGAATGATCCCTGAGTGCAGAGCCAAGAATAAATCCTGAGCACAGCTGGGTGTCCAAAGCCCAAAATGCACCAACCAAACAAGCAAAGGTGGGAGGAGGGCCCAGTTGGGAGGAGGGTCCACAGAGGGAGGTCCTGGGAGGGCTTTGGCATAAGGATGTTGGGGGGATAACCAGGAAGTGGGTCTCCTTGGGCCTCAGCCAGGTGGGGGACCCCAGGGTCCATCTCTGAGCTTCACCATGGGTGCATTAGCATCCTCTGCAGACCAGCGTTGCCTGTGAAGTGTCATACTTGGCCCCTCAGGTTCCACGGCAGGGACACACGTGAAGGAAACTTTGAGAGGCCAGCAGGGTCTGTCTTGGAGTCCCCTGCCCACCATGAAGCTGCTCCCCTGCCTGGCCTCCAGCTGTCCTGACATGGCTACAGGGGCGCCAGCTTGAGTGGCAGATTTGAGACCCAGATTTCTAGAATGTTCTGCTCAGGCCTGCGCTGTCTCCCACAGCTGACGAAGTCAACATCAGGTGGGGTGACTCAGCTTGAAATCCACGGGTGGAGACAGTGAGGGCTCGGGCTTTGTGGGGGGCCTCTCTGGCTCCTCACTGCTTCCCTGCTGGGTCCCCAGATGGCACAGGCAATGCTTCCCGCAAAAACAATTGCCCGCAGAGGCCCATTTCCATGTCAGTGAGGGCCAAGGAGCTGGGTGCGGGGCAGAGGGAGCTGTGGCCCCTTCCGAGGCCGGACGCTTGAGGAGAGCGCCTCCAGAAGAGATGGTATTTTTAGCATGGCCTCTCTCCTCCCAGCACCTGCTCTGCTCTGTAACTCAAGGGCTACTTAAATAAATGCCAGTGAGATGACCCGGGACAAGGCCGCCTGAGCTCATGTCTGAAAATACCAGCCAGGGAGGCTTTTCCGACTCAGTCATCCGGAGCTCTGGGCCTTTGCTTGTTGCTCCAGACGAAGCAGCTGCGGCAGGTGGAGCTCGCGCGGGCATCTCGATTGGGGAGAGATTGGAGGAAGCCGCATGCTTCGTCTATGCGACGGGCCCAAGTTCAGGACCTAAGGGGGTCCCAGCTCCCAGTTTTCTCTGGTCGTGCCTGCTAGAGTCCACAGGGAAGCGCCTGCTGGTTTCCCAGAAACAAGCTTTCTTTCGATAGCCGTAGGTGAAGATGCTAGGTAGCATCCTGCTGGCAGGGAACGGGAGATGCATCTCCTCTTGCAGCTAGAACCCCAGGCACCTCATTATCCCCTACAGATGGTATGAGCGAGAAATAGAAATGTGTCCTCAAGAAGCCTAATACGTCTGGGGAGGGCAGATGCATTCTGGGTAATGAAGGAGAAGCAGAATGTCTCAGGAGGTCACTAATCCTGACATCTGACATCAACGCCGCACCACCACTGCCAGAGACAGTCCCCAGCAGAGAAACCCCAGTATGGAACTTTCTGACACGCTCCTCGTTTCTCTGGCGACTCTCATATCTCCTGTAGGCCCCAAGACCTGACTTATATAAAGTCAAGAGCTTGTTTCCATGGAAGTGAGCAGAACTTAAAGTTGAAACTGTCCTATTCAAAGTGGCCAGTTTTCTGTTACATGAAAACGCGCGAGCAGTGACCATACTTCGTAAAAGTGACACAGCTGATCTATATGGTTTATGTTAATATGTGGCATAATGAATCATATGATATATTATAAATATGCATATGTACAAACACGAAGATTTAGAAAGTTACAACCTGGTATGATGGCGATGTTCAACCCTACTGTAGAGTTTCTGAGGGTTGGAATTAGGTAGGGACGTGATCAAAGGGTGCTATAGCCATACCTTTAATTTTTCAAAGAATTAAAAAAATTCTATTTATTTTTTATTTTATTTTATCACACAACGAGAGTGATAAAAAATCTCCATTTCCCATCTTTATTTATAAGCATATTTAAATGGCCATATTCTAGAACATTCTGGAAGCCATATATATTGTCCCAGTGTTTTAGGGATGGAGAATCCACATTGGCCTGATTGCTACCCAAAATAATAAATATCCTCTGCCTCTGCCCCTACTATGCTTATCATTTTTCCATCCTAACACTGGGCACTAGAAAATAAAAAATTGAGTAGCCCCAGAATTCCTGACCTATAAGATTTTTGATTTAATTTAATTTCTTGTTTATTTATTGGTTTGAGTACCTGCTTTTATTCTAGTACCACACTGCTTTTATTTCTATAACTTTATAGTATAAAGTTTGGGAGTGCTTTAGAACAACAAGCCTCTTACTTTTTTTTTTTCTCAAAGTTCCTTTGGTTACTTGATCCCAGCAATGAATGCAGTCACTCTATATCTGTCCTCCTGACTCATTTCACTCAGCATGATGTTCTCCATGTCCATACATTTATAAACAGCTTTTATGACTTCATTTTTCCTAATGGCTGTGTATTATTCCATTGTGTAGATGTACGATGGTTTCTTGACCCAGTCCTCTGATGTCAGGCACTCAGGTTGTTTCCAGATTCTGGCTGTTGTGAGTAGTGAGTGCTGCGATGGACGGAGAAGTGCAGATGACATTTCTGTTGTGTGTTTTGGGGCCTATAGGGTATATTCCCAGAAGTGGTACTGCTGGGTCAAATGGGAATTCAATTCCTAGTTTTTTGAGAAATGTCCACATCATTTTCTAAAAAGTGCTGGACCAATCGACACTTTGGTTACTGGAATGCCAACAAATTTTAGTGGTGTTTGTTTTATTATTTCCTTGAAGAAACCCATTGCAATTTTGATAATGATTGCATTAAATCTGTGTGCTTTGTGTAGAATGGTTATTTTACCAGTGTAAATTTTCCAGTTTCTCCAATGGAATATTTTCTATTTATTTGTGTCCTAATTTCTTTATAATAGTGACATTTACTTTTTTATATAATCTCTTTCACTGAGTTGTCTCCTAGATACTTGATTTTTAGGGGGTATCACAAATAGCAAATAGTATCACATGCCATAGTTTTATCCAAATGAATATTGAAACTTATCCAAAACTTTCTCTGCTTCTATTGATATAATCATATGATTTTTTAATCTATCATTTTGTTAAGATTTTTAGTGTTAAAGTTGCTGTATCTGGTAAACTAAGATTGCTCCCTGCCCACTAGGATTGCTGTTGCTGCTTATTTTTTTTACAAGGCACTCAATAAAATTAGCTTCATTAATTTTACCATGCAGTATTTGGATCAAAAGCAACACACCCTAAGCTTGTTAATTAAACAGATCTCTCTGGTTGCAGACAGCTTGGGATGAGCTGGGCAAACAACCCCTTCCTTACTAGAGTAAGAAAATCTTGCTTACTCTTTTCTTCCTGCCCCTTAAGTTATTGCAGGTGGGCTGTGGTGCTAGGCTGCATCGGCAGGTGGCAGACAGGAGACAGGCTTGTCTACACCGAGGGCTCTGCCCCGTGGCCCTGGATGGTTGATGATAACATAGAAAAAAGACTGGGCCCCTGGGATGAACCCAGAGCCATGGCAGAGCCTGGCAAGCTACCTGTGGTGTATTCGATATGCCAAAACAGTAACAATAATGGACCTCATTCCCAATGAATGGAGACGTTACTGGTACCCACTCAAGTAAATTGATGAACAACAGGAAGACAAGTGATACAAGTGATACTCTTTTCTTACAGAGTCAAAAGCATGTGCTGCAGAGACCAAGGGGGAGAGGTGCCAAATGTGAACTCCAGAAGTCCTTTGGGGCAAGTGCAATAACAGAACAACCAGCAATCTATTGCCTATAATGTCGAGGATGACAGATCAAGAGACATTTTGGAAGTACTTCTTATGTTTTGCAAAGTTTCAAAAGGAATGTTTTACTTTTATAATAAGGGTCACTTGTCACTTGTATCACTTGTTTTCCCGTTGAGCATTGATTTGCTTGAGCAGGCACCAGTAAAATCTCCATACGCCCTGTCACATGCTAGTGTAGCCCAAGGGTATCTGCTCGCTTCAGGAACATAAAGAGCCTCAAACCATTCCATCAGGTCATGGGAATGAGGGTATATCAATAAAAGTTCCAAAATGTCTTTGCCCATCAGCAAACACGCTTTGAGGGTGTTAGGGTGAGATCTCCCGGAGGGACAGTGTCGAAGGGGTCATGTTTATCATGGCCTCATATCCTTGAGGTTGCTTGTCCCAGTATGCTTGCTTCCTGTTTGGGTGTCAGGGGCTATTTGTGTGCTTGTCTTCATCCTCCTCCCAGCAGGAATACTTCTAGAATGCTATCCAGACTCTGTACCAGGGCTGAGCCTGGGCTTCTCCTAGGGAATGATAGCTCACTGAACAGACTCTCAGTACAGACAGGGGCCTGGATTAGCCACTGGACAGTCTTGCCCCTTAAATGCCTAATGAGTAAAGCCCCCACCACACTTGTTTAGAGGGAACTGATGGTTCATGGTGTTGGGGAGAGGGAGAGACATGTCCTAGAGGGTTTTGGCAAGGTGCAGGACCTGGCTGATCCTTCCAGATCTGATAGTCTAGTAGTTACTTTTCTTCCCAGGTGTACATAAACCAATTATTATTGTTATTATTATTATTTTGGGTTCTGCCCCTCGAGGTGTTGCAGGTATGGCTGTGGTGCCCGGCTGCATTGTCAGGTGGCAGACAGGAGACAGGCTTGTCTACACCCAGGGCTCTGCCCCTTGGGCCCTGGATGGTTGATGGTATGGCATAGAAAAAAAGACTGGGTCCCCTGGCATGGACCCAGAGCCACTGCAGAGCCTGGCAAGCTACACACGATGTATTCCATATGCCAAAAGCAGTAACAATAATGGACCTCAATCCCAATGAATGGAGACGCTACTGGTGCCCACTCGAACAAATCAAGGAACAATGGGAAGACAAGCGACAAGTGACATTTTTTTTGGGAGAGGGAGTGTTACATCAGGTGATGTTCATGAGTTACTCTTGACTCTGTGCTCAGGAATTATTCAGAGTGGCACCTGGCTTTGAACCTGGTTAGCTGCATGCAAGACAAGTACCAGCTGTACTATTGCTCCAGCCTCGATAAACTGATTTATTCACTCTCTGTGCCAGATTTGAACTGAAGCAGTTAGTGAACATGGTTCATGGAGGACTAAGGCAAATACTCCACAAACTACCAGGCGAGGCAGTATTCCCATCTTGGGAATAAGGACCAACCACTCAGGATGCAGCAACTTCAATGTGGCTCTGAGGACCACAGTGATTTTATAGGCACACATGCATTGCATTCTCTCCTGCAGGGAGGGCTCCGTTCTGTCACTGCACAGGCCTGGCCCTTGGAAACTAATTTCCTGGATGCAGAGACCACCGACTGTTTGTGATTACCACTATTATTGCAGAATCTTGAATTCCAGCCCAGGTCCCAAACACGCCCACGGGGGTGTTTGCAGTGGATTCTGCATTCTGGGCCCACTCATGGGAGAGGGAGAGTAAGGGAATGTCAACTCAGCTCTGCCTGTATTGTGGTGGGGGGGTGATGTGGGGGCCAGAGATGGAGGCAGGGAGCTGCCTCTTGTTTGCTTATAACATGGACACATTTAATCCTCACTTCTGCGCCGTGTGTGTGTGTGTGTGTGTGTGTGTGTGTGTGTACATGCGTGCATGTGTTTGAGTTACCTGCTCAGGGCTTACTCCTGTCTCTATGTTCAGAGATCACTCCTGGCTCTGTGCTCAGGGGTCACTCCTGGTAGTGCTTCTGCTTGGGGAACCAAGGCAGTGCCTGGGAACAAACCACAATTGATCATGTACATAGTAAGTATCTTAACCCCAGACCTATCTCTCCCACACCCTCAGTTTTATGGATAAAGAGGTGGTTGATCATAACAAAAGTGGAATCTTTTAGCATGTATAATGTGATTTTTAATCCATTTCATCCTCAAACAACTCAATTTTGCAGATAGATTTTCTATAGTTCAGTTTCCTAGTTTTACACTATGCATGGCATGGGTGGGGCACAGATTCAGAATTCTGCTCTCATTCCCTGAGTCTTCACCAGTTCACAGACATCTGCAGCCTCCTGGCCCTTTGCACCAAGGCTACTGCTTATCGCTGGCTGGTCCTGGCACTGTGGCAGGGCAGTAGCATGCATTGTGGATATTATGCAGAGGTCACTGCATAAATAAATGCAGCTGGGGCAAGACTGGAGAATAGCGCAGTAGTAGTGCACTTGCCTTGCATATGGTCAACCAGGGTTTTATCCCCCTCATCCTTTATGGCCCTCTAAGCACTTCCAAGAGTGATCCCTGAGAGCATAGCCAGGAGTAAGCCCTCAGCACTGTCAGTTGTGGCCCAAAAAACAAAAATACGAAAAATTAATGCAGCTGGGAAGAATGCTTATAGGTAAACCACAGGAATTTGGAAAGCATTTCTGAGATTGGGGAACTCACATCCAAAGAGATGGAAGTAAGAAAGGATTGAAGGAGGTATTGGTCAACTCGTTCTTGTGGGTGGGTTTGGTGGACAAGCAGAGTCTTTACAATTTTATCTTTTTAATTTAATTTCTGTTTTGTATTTTGGGCCATAACCAACTGTGCTTAGGGCTTTATCCTGGCTCTCCACTCATAGGTCACTGTTGGTGGGCCCAGGGGACCATATGCGTGCCAAAGATCAAATCTGGTCTGGACAAGTGCAAATTAAGTGCCTACCCTATGTACTCTCTTTTTTTTTGGGGGTCACACCGGAAACACTCAGGGGTTACTCCTGGCGGTGCTTGGGGGACCATATGGGATGCTGGGGATCGAACTTGGGTTGGCCACGTGCAAGGCAAATACCTTACCTCCTGCGCTATTGCTCCAGCCCCCATATGTACTATCTTTCTGCCCTCACAAGGCATAGTCAAAGAAAGGACAGAGAAGGGTCCATTTCTTGGAGAGCAGGAGTGTCTGGGGAAGGGGGTCAGGTCTTGTTGTGTAGGAGATTGTGGGGTCGTGTAGCTGGGGAGCCTGCAAGGCAAAGGTCTACCTGCAGAGCAGTCTCACAACCCCTGAGAATGACCTTTATGAGTCACTTCTGTAAATCATCCAAACTTCCCTCATCTGGCCTCAATTTACCCCCTTTCAGAGTAAGTCAGAAAAAATCATTAACCTTGAAAGAGAGATGTCAGTTCATCATATTTGCTTTACAACTGCGGAAACTAAGGCACGAGAAGAATGACTTGGTTAGCAAGAAAACATTCTCCTGCTCTCCTCCGCCCCTGGGACTGGCTGTGACTTTCTTAGCCCACTAAGTCTCTCCTGGGCTCCACAGGGTGTTGCGAGCTGGTCACTGGATGGTGGGCAGGAGGGGTGTAGTGCACAGGCGAGAGTGGCCTGATGAGGGGGCGTGCGGCTCCCCCCTGGCAGGGTGCTGGCACCTACCGCCCGGATAGTCTGCATGCCTTTCTGGAGACTAAACATTTTCACAGTTCCATTGACCCAAGGGTTATTATTTTCTAGTTGGAAAAATGGAAAATCCTTACAGATGGTAAGAAAAATAACCAGCTGTACTCATCTCGAGACAAAGGTTCCTCAGAAAACGAAGAAGGAGAGAGAGTCAGGGGGAGCAAATATTTACTTTAAGTAAATACAGAAGGTTCCTTCTGGGATTTTTTTTCACTGCTCACATCAGTGAGCCTGTAAGGAGAGTCCCAGGTTCTCTGGGTTCCCCTGGCTGGCTAAGGCTGTCAGCAGCTGCACCCCGCAGAGAATGAGCTGAAGAGAGGAATACACCCCACTAGTCCTCATGAACCCCTCCCTAGAGACAAACGCCAACCGATTTGGTCACCCTATTCATTACTTATCTTTATTCTTCTGGTTTGGGGGCCACACATGGCAGTGTGAGGGCTAACTCCTGGCTCTGTGCTCAGGAGTCGTGGCTGGTAGTGCTCTGGGAACCATATGTGATGCAGGGAATCAAACCAGGGTTGGCCGTGTGCAAGGTGAGTGCCTTAGCCCCTGTCTTCTCTACCTGGCCCTCGATGACTTATGTTCCAAACACTCTTTTAAAATGCATCTGCGCACCCCTGCCCACCCCAGCTGGCACTTGTCAATATGTGCTCACACCTGCTGGTACCTGCCCACGCCTGCTGGTATCTCCCCACATCTGCCCATAGCTTCTGGTCCCTGTCAGTTCCTGCCCACACCTGCCCACACCTGTCAATATGTATCTGCCTTTGTGCCTGCGATGGCTGCTACAAAGCAGGTACCATCAACTGAATCTCGCTTCCCCAAACTATGGGCCATGACCCCACTTGGGGTGGCAAAACTTTAAAAAAAATATTTGCTTCAAAATAAATTCTTTATGATGCATGATTAGTAAATGATTAAAAAAATCCTATTCCATGCATCTATAATTACAAACATTTCCCTGGTGGAAATGTTTCACTCCACGGCGCCGCCATTTTCCACTTCTGGACTTCCCTCTCGTCAGAACTCCACCCAGCAGACCAGCCCATCACAGCCTGGCTCGCGGCCGCCGGTTCATCAATAAATGCTTTATTTGGAGGTGTTTAAAAGAGTTTGCCTCCCGCTCGACAAGCCTGGCAAGCTTCTCGTGTTGTATTTGATATGCCAAATTCCAGTAACAATTATATTAGGTCATTCCCATGACCTAATATAATGTTTTGAGGCTCTTTATGTTCCTGTAGCAAGCCAATGCCCCTGGCTCTACTGGCATGAGACAGGACATATGGAGATATTACTGGTGCCCGCTCTAGCAAATAGATGATCAACGGGAAGATCGTGATCGTGATTCCCTGGTGGAAAAGGTTGTGGCAGACAAAGCAACACAAAGTCGCTGTAGAGTCCATTGGGAGGGAGTGGGTGAAGCTGCAGGAGGCTGGTCTTCCTATGTCCAAGGGTTTGGGATTGCGTGAAGGGCTCGTGCAGGTGCCACTAGCTTCACAGCAAATCTCCTTTATCAACAAGGGCGACCCAGCAGCCCCGGGTCTTTACCTGTACATTGAAATAATGGATTCTAAGTCAGTGGTGCAGAGAGGACTTGGTGTCTTACTCCCCACACTCCAACCCCCCCCACACACACACACATGTATTCAGGCAGGTGGTCCCAGCTCAGGGGATCCTTGAAAACCAGAGAGGCAGACTGGCCCCAGGAAGTGTGGGGTGAGCTTGCTGTGACTGGCGGGGAGGAGACTCAGGAAAGATGATGAACAGGGCCAAGAGCTGGATCTGAGTGGGGACTGTGGACCTAGACAGAGGAAGCCAGGGCCAGAGGGCTCCTGTGGCAGGGAAATGCCTGATGTGCAAGTAGAACTGCTCCCATGTGGTCATGCGAAGCTCAGTTTTGGGGTGTTTGGCTGTGGTGCTCCAGCATCAGGCAGTGTGGTGCTCTGGGCTTCCTGCAACTCCTGGAAATGAGGGTTTCTCATCTCTCCCCCCCCCTCAAACCCTTGGCCCCCTTTTCTTGAGGACAATCAAACCTCACTACTAACTAGCGCTTCCCTCTGCCACCCCTAAGTCCCAGATCACTGTATCACTGTCTTCCCGTTCATCATCGATTTGCTTGAGCAGGCCCCAGTAACATCTCCATATGTCCTGTCTCATGCTAGTAGAGCCCAAGGCATCTGCTTGCTCCAGGAACATAAAGAGCCTCAATCCATTCGGAATGAGGTCTATAATTGTTACTGGTATTTGGCATATCAAATACAACACGGGTAGCTTGCCAGGCTCTGCCGTGCAGGTAGCATACTCTTGTAGTCATCTCTAAGTCCAGCATTTATTGATGAACCGCGCGGCCGCTGCTCAAGCTGGGCTGTGATAGGCTGGTCTGCTGGGTGGAGTTCTGATGAGAGGGAAGTCCGGATGTGGAAAATGGAGGCCCTCATGGAGTGGGGGGGGTCGTCTGGCTTGTTGCGAGGCTCTGCTGGGATGGTGGGCCAGGGCTAGAACCCACCATCCCTCCGGGGCGCCTCGTGAGCGGCTGGTCACAGGGAGAGCCAGTAGCAGCTCTGCCCCCATGTCTGCGAGTCTAAGTCCCAGATACTTTTCCTTTTCCCCTGGAATTCTTGTGGGAAAACGCTTTCCATCAACACAGGTCAACCCAGGAGTTCCAGCAGGGTGCAAGGTCAGGAAGGCAGGCGTCTGGTCACTGAGAGGGCCGGGGCACTGCTATCCTTGCATCCCGAGCTGCAGCCCCAGGAAGGGCAAAATCTTTTCTTTCAGGGACTGGAGCAATAGGGCATTTGCCTTGTGCACAGCTGACCTGGGTTTGGTTCCCGGGATCCCATATGGTCCCCTGAGCACTACCAGGAGTAACTCCTGAGTACAGAGCCAGGAGTAAGCCCTGGGGGAAAAATTCTGTTTCTTTCAGTGCTGATTGTTTCTTCTACATCACCTTCTCATGCTCTTGACTTTAAACAGATATACTGCCCAGGTCAATGTACCGGGTGAACATCAAGCTTCCTGAATGTTATGGGTAGCCCAGCAAATGCACACAGCAAAGGCTTTGGGTTTGTTTTCTCTTGCAAATGCTACACGAGCACCTTATGATCCTGGCCTTAATTTTTTTTTTTCTGAACCAGGGCCCCCCCACTCCACCAGGCCTTAATTTGTAGAAGCCCAGGTGTTGGACTACACACCCTGGTCATAGCTTCCCAGAGCCTCTGTATCTTGCCTAGAGCTGTCTCCTGCAGGCCACATTGTAGATAGAGGTCAGGAAAACAGCTGGATCTGTGACTCTTGATATATGGACGAGTATCTTACCGTGTATTCTATGTTAGCTGTTCAAAGTATTTCCTCTCATACTCCCACAGATTCCCCGTGGGACGGACAACTCTACCAGAGTTTACCTGGCTATGCTGCATCCTCCTTTTAAATAAAATAGCCATAATTAAATCAGAGAGAAATGCTGTTTGTCTCATGGCAAATAAGTGTGGCTCTCAGTAATTCTAAAGCCTAGTACCCAGAACAACCCTGAAGTAAAGATTAGGATCTTGTAGAAGTTTGGAGAACTATATACCTGGCTGTAGAATTTTTATGGTATAGATATATGCCTTTTGTATTAATTCTGAGATACATTTAATCTCATATGCCTTTCCCCCATCTCTGCAAAGCACCTGCAGGAAAGCTGAAGCCAAGACCCTGCTGTGGTGAATTAACATTTGAATGGCCTAGGCCAAGTTCATGCACCTGATAGAATTGGCCCTGACTGAGACCCATTCTGCCTGATTGCCATCTACATCTCCTCTTGGGCCAGAGCACCTGGTACAGGGTCCAGCGGCCTTCTTGGCCTAGGATCTTAAACCCACCATGTGGCTTGGGCCCAGCTAGGAAGTTTGGGACTTTCCTGATATTGAATTGTACTTTCAGAACTTGTGTGAGTAAAAGCCTTTTGGAACTGCTGGATTCTTGAGTCTTTGTCTGTCCACCGGCCTCCAGTCCCCTTGGGCAGAGGGGGATTTATTCCTGCTCCCCAATACTGCAGGGGAACAAAAGTGTTCTCCCACACCCGGGGACCCCCATGTTGGGCAGGAAAGGAGCAGGAAGTAGAGACTCTCCCAATGCAGGGGCAGGTTGGTTCCGCATGATTGCTCTGCTTATATAGGAGGAAGAATTTAAGCCAAAGTGACTCTGCTCGTCTCTCATTGCTTAGTCTGGCCCAGGCTGCATGGATGAGCCCTTCACAGGTGTGGACACCTGCACGCCTTTGGCATTGGGCCCATCCTGAGGTGCATTGGGTCCTTCCCACTGATTCACAGATATCCAGCGGGACCTGCTGATCTGTTTCCCCAGAAACTCTCATGTTCTAATGAGGCTCAGATTTTGCCTGGTCTTGCCCAGTTGTTGAATGGTTTGTCAATAGATGCCAGTGCAGATGGATGAGGCCAAAGGTTGCACTTTCAGAGTGGAAGCATTGCACCATAGATGAAATTTCCTTTTAAACTCTCTTTTGGACAGCTTTCCTTAATCTCACCCACTCCCTTACATTCACAGAACAGACAGAATTGATCACTGATCTGTGAATGACTTGAATATTACACACGTAGCATTGCAGTACATAATTTTGAAGCATGTTAATGTTTGTTTCTGGGTTAAACTGAAATCTTGATTGTCCAGTTGACAACTTCATTGACCCTCTGCTCTTGATGTTTCTAGGACTGCGGGCAGAAGAGGGCTGCGGGTGGAGCACCCTGTGCTGGGGCTGGACTGGTCTGGATGTGAGTTTGCACTCATGGCTCCCCGCTCCCTCCTGGGAACTCTCAGGTCTTAGTTCACGGCCGAGGAGATGCTGTGCTTGTGACCGCCTTTGCGGCTCCTCAGTCTTTTTGCTCCTTCTCTCCCTCTGCTGTTCTCTAGACAAAGGAAGTTTCACATCTTCTCCTTTTATTTTTTGTCTTTTTGGAGTTTCACCCTGTGGTCCTCAGGGCTTACTCCTGGATTTGCACTCAGGAATTACTCCCAGTGGTGCTCAGGGAACCATATAGAATTTCGGGGATTGAACCTAGGTTGGCCACCTCAAGGCAAATGCCCTACCCATTGTACTATCACTCCGGCCCCAATTTCACATCTTCTGGTTGGGCTAAATGCTGTCCACTGGTCTTGGTGTCCACTGAGGAAGGGTTGCTGGCCCAATGGTCCTTGAGCAGGTACAGCTCTATCTTGAAGGGTCATTCTCTCTCAGATAATTCTTCCTGCACTAATGGACAGGCGGTGCCAGCCTGTTCCCATCAACCCTGGAGTATCCAAGCAGGCATGTAACCTGAGACCCACTTCAGGGTTTGGAATCTCTGGGGCACCCCCACCCTGGGGTGTTTAACTTCCTGGAATATGGGTGCTGGCTCTCAGGGGCTGCCCGGTCACTGGGCCTCTCAGCCAACTGTACCAGCCCCAGCATGCACAAGCCTCTACTCACCTCTACTGATGCCACATTTGCTCTTTGGAGCTCTGCAGCTGTCATTCTGGGCCTTCAATGCAGCAACCCTCTACACACACTTTACTCCACATTTAGTGTCCACTAGTGGCCAATGAGTTGGTGCTTCATGCTTCCTCCTCTCCCTTTCATGGTTCTTGTGTCTGTTGTTGGGCTGTTCTGGGGAGGCGTCTCCACCTGACTGGGTGCTCACATGCTGTTTAATGCTGTGATCATGGGGTGCACAGCAGGCTGTGCTGCTCCCAAACTTGACTGTGGTGCCCCCAAACTTGACTGTGGTGCTCCCATGCTTGACTTTGATGCTCCCACACTTGGCTATGCTCAGGGAATCACATGACAGGTTGCATGTGGATAGGAGCTGACTGGACAACCACGCGAATGAACCACTGCATTTTGGAGCTAATTTGCTAACAATAGTGAAGGTGAGAATGATGAGAGATGATATGTATGAGAGTGACAAACACTGGAGTAGTTTCTGGCACACTGTCCTCAGGGTGGCATGGACATTGCAGGGCTTTCCAGAGCCTTCCAACACCCATTTCCTACATAATATTCCAAACAGTAACATTTGCCGGTCCCAAGCTCCCAGCAAACCTGGAGCTCCCTTCTCTCTTCATGCCCAGTGGTGTTTGCAAGAAAGCCTTCTGGCTGCAGACTTCCATGTAGTTTCCTCTTGTGAAAATCAGGGATTTGCAGACCACCTTTTGCAAGCAAAGCTTCATTAGGAGTCAGCCACGTTGGTGTATGCTGGCTCATCCATAACTTGCCTAATGCTAAGATAGCAGAGTTGAGTAGTTGTAACATGTTGGATGTGACTCGCAAAGCTGAAAGTACTTGCTCTCTGGCCTTGTAAGGGAAAGTGTGCTGGCTCCAGGCGGAGACAGGCAGTGCATTGTTGGGTAGCGTGCACGCAGAGCCAGAGACCCTTTCGGCTGTCTGTTCTCTACAGAGTGCACAGAGCTCTGCGGCCTCTCTCTCTCTCTCTCTCTCTCTCTCTCTCTCTCTCTCTCTCCTCTCTCTCTCTCTCTCTCTCTCTCTCTCACACACACACACACACACACTAAGGACTTTCCAAGAAGACAGAAATAGCTCACCAAATTCTGACACAGTAACCAACAGAGGCTTATCCTCCTATATTCGTTTTCTTGAGCAACACTTTGCTCTAAAACTCAGTATTGAAACCAAGAGTAGTCTTGATTTCAAGCTTGAGTTATCTTTATGTCTCAGATTCTAGTTAATCCTAAATTGATCTAAGTCAGTCTGGGATGACTTAGCTGGTGGCTCTGGCTTGGGTATTTCTTGAAGTTGCCATCATGAGGTCATCTGGCTCTGTGGCCACCTGAAGGCTGTGCTGAAAGATATGATTCTCAGGGGCTCACTCACGGGGTTGGTGTCCGTGCTGGCCAATGACTGGGGTGTCCGCTTTTCCCGTGGGCCTCTCCTTATCTTGTCTTAGAGTTCCTGCAACCTGGCAGCTGACTTCTGCAAGAGAAAGTGTAGCAAGATGTTTCTGGGTCTTTTTCTTCGTCTCTGTCTTGTCTCCCCCTCCCTTCTCTCTTCTCTCTTGAATCACCATGAAATAGACCATTACAAGGCTGTTCATGATTGGATTTCAGGCATAGAGTGTTTCAACACCCATCCTTCCCCCAGTGCACATTTCCCAACACCGGTGCACCCCATTTCCCTCCCACTCCCCACCTGCCTTTTTTGGCAGGCACTTCTCTCTCTCTCTCTCTCTCTCTCTCTCTTCATCCTAATCAACTGGTTTATTCTCTCTTTAATCATTCTTCTATCCCACGGACCCTAGAAGCCCAGCTCTTTCCTGTAACTTTGGAGAACCCCAATTTCTCTCTCTCTCTCTCTCTCCTTTTGTGCATATACAGACACTGAAGGGTTACCATGTATATCCCTTTATCTACTTTCAATACTCAGTTCTAGTCTAGCATTACTATTTCCAACTATTATTCTTAAACTGGTTCCTTCTCTATCTTACCTACACTCTGTTCCTCCTCACACACACACACTTGTGATGTATTCCAACCATTGATCAGTACTACTAGCCCCTATTTTCCCAGGCTTTGGATATTAGTCTCATATCATTATTTTTTATATCCCACAAAATGAATGCAGCCATTCTATATCTGTCCTTCTGGCTCATTTCACTTAGATTGATACTCTCCATGTTCATCTATTTACAGGCAAATTTCATAACTTTGTTTTTCCTAACAGCTGCATAGTATTCCATTGTGTTGGGGCATCTTTATATTTCAATGTTTGTTTAGGGCACACCTGATGGTACTCAGGGCTTACTCCTGGTACTGTGCTTTGGTATCACTCCTGGTGGGCTTTGGGGGATGATATGGGGTGCCAGGGGATCAAACCTGGGTCAGTTGTGTGTAAAGCAAGTGCCTTATCCAAAATACCATCTGACCTATGGGACGTCTTATTGGCCACACAGTCAACAGGACAGGGCTACACACAGGATAAATAACTGGAGGCTCTTTTGGAAGTACCCAGAGATATCACAATCTCACCCCCAAATCAGGTACTTGAGATGCAGATTATTGTTGGACAGAGAAAGTGACAGCTGCTCCCCTTGGTGCATGGCTGGAGGTAGCAGCCTGGAGACTGGAGCTCTTCCTGGATCTGTGCTTGACCTCCTGTGTGCTGCTGTGGCCTCCGAATCCTCTTCGGACAAGAGGATATGGAGGTTACAGCAGCACAAGACTTAGGAGTGTGAGTCTGCGCATCAGGGCCCACTGCCTGCCATTTGGAACCTTCCTGTCTGTAAGGGTCTTCGCTTTCTCATCTGGATCCAGAGTACTTATAACTGTGTATCTTATAACTGTGTATCTCACAGTGATTTGATTAAAAAAAAGAATATGCCCATCCTCTCCCGGATAAGATGAGGACCACGGAGTTTGCCCATGCACCATTTCCCGTGCAGGGAAGGAGCTGGTTGTACAAACAACACACTACCTCCAGCCTTTAGAGCTTCCATTCCACTCTCTGCTCTGAGCTCAGGACGAGGCGCTTTTAGCTTTATCCAGCCCTTGCTTCAGACATCTCCTGAGCCCCGTGAGGCAGGTTTTGGGCAAGTCCCTGGGGCAGGCCAGAGTGTCTATTTTCTTTCTCCCCATCTGGTGGTCAAGACACTGGCCTGTCCATGACTACTGCCTGAAATCAGAAACCTGGTGACCAGAACCACCCAAGTTGGGGCCAGTTGGACAACTGTCCAGGAGTGTGTGATGATGAGGAGGCAGGGAAGGACTTGGTCCATCCTGATCTCCCCCAGCCCCAGGCCACTGGCCCTCCCAGAAGCCGGTAGAACAGCGGTCTAAAGATTCCACCCTCCAGCATACTGCCTATGGGAGCACTCTCAGTTGCTGCCACCCCAGGCCTGGCTACGCTTTTTGTTTTTGCTCCCCAAACCCACCTTGTGGCCAAATCACGGTGTGACCCTTCCAGCTTCAACTCCTCACCCCAGCTACTAGAGAAGGTAGGGGTGGGGGAATCTGTCACCCCATTCTCCTCAGCCTGCGCCGGGAGCCCTGAGGTCTTCACATTCCCACTGGCCCCTGACTGTCCTCTATTGCACTGCTCAGTGGGCCTGGCCTCCGCCAATGTCCAAATCCCTCAGTGCTTCGGGCACAGATGCCCCTGGACGCTCCCCTTTCCCTGCAACATTCCCCAGACCACTGAGTCTCAGGTGGGGTGACCCTTCTCCATCTTTCTTCTCCCGGGGCATTCCTTCACTCTCCCTCATTGCCTGCAAGCCCTGCTCCATTTAACGCTCACACTGTTTATTACTTTCTTCTTACTCCTCACTCTCCTGGGCCTTCTGGTTGGTTCTCTTCCTACCTAATCACTGGGATCCTGGACCACACCAGCCGCTCTCAGCGTTCCTGAGCCATCGGCACCCATGAGCATGACTTCCCTCAGGGTATCAAGCCTCATCTATCTTCTCTCTGCCCTTGTGTAGACCCCAAATCCCAACCTTACATATGCTACCCACTGACCATCATGCTCTATATTTCCACAATAATTTTTTTTTGCGTCAGCATGAATGAATCCAGATCCCATCAGTGTACTGACTTCATTGGGCTTTATCTCTGTCTCAGGTCAATGTTCTTCAACCTTTTTTACACCTGTGAACTGGCACCTGACCTGTGTGCACGATCCGTGGGCCGGAGAGGATAACCACCGTGGTAGACCAGTAGCTTTCACCCTTTTTCTTTCTCTTTTTTTTTTTTTTGGGTCACACCCGGCAATGCTCAGGGGTTTTTCCTGGCTCTGCACTCAGGAATTACTCCTGGTGGTGCTCAGGGGACCATATGGGATGCCGGGGATTGAACCTGGGCCATCATGGGCCGGCCGCATGCAAGGCAAACGCCCTACCTGCTGGGCTATTGCTCCGGCCCCCTTTTCTTTCCTTTTTTTTTGTTGGTTTGTTTGGACCACACCTGGCACTGCTCAAGGGTTACTCCTGACTCTGTTCTTAGGGATAACTGTTAGCAGACTCGGGGAGACCATATGTGATGCCAGGGATCGAACCCAGGTTGGCCGCATTCGAGGCAAATGTCCTCGCTGCTGTTCTGGCCCCAGCTTTCACTCTTCCTGCCCCTGCAGACCAGCAGCTGGTGGTGGACAGGTGGGTGAAGGACTCTGTCTTAGATTCACTGGACTCAGCCCAGACTACATACCTCCAGCCCCTTATTCCTCTACTTATTCCTCCATTGGACTCACCCCAGCGTAATACCTCCAGCTCCTTATTCCTCCACTTTGTCCAGTTATGTAGGAATTTAGTAGCGGGCAGTTTGGACAGCGGAGGTTTTGATATGCAGGATTTTGTCTGGACATGTGAGTGATGACTCTAAATACTGTAGAGTAGGAGCGGGGCTCATGTTCACATTTCTGCTTTATAGACAGGGTCCCAATGCTCCAAGGACTGTAATGATCTTTTAAATTGTTTTTATTTTATGTTTTGCTTTTTGGGTAACACCCTGCAATGCTCAGGGATTCCTCCTGGCTCTGCACCGATAAATTACTCCTGGTGGTGCCCTGGGGACCATATAGGATGCCTGGGATTGAACCTGGATCAGCCACAGGCTATCGCTCCAACCCTGTAATGGCCTTTCCAGTCTTGTCCAAGGCAGACTCTCAGACTCACTTTGCCAGGCCCCAAGCTCAATTCATCTCTTGAAGGCAGCCCTCTTAGGAGATTTGGGATGTGAATGTGAGTGGGGTGGGGCCCCAGCAGGGGGTGGGGGAGAGTGGTCTCCAGCAAGGCTGGGGGCAGGGAAAAAGGTGGACCAGAGGGAGAGGGCCCATGGTGCTCCCAGGCACCCCGTAGAAACTGAGAAATCCCCCAAGGCCTCCTTGCAAAGGTATGCAGGCTTCAAACTACAAAACCAGATGCCTCTGGAAAAGCATCTGAAACCAAACTCCAGCCGCCTAGCCCTCTGCAAACCCCATTTCTTTCCTTGCTGAGGCTCAGGACTCAGAGGGTCTGCCCCACTCTACACATCAAAGACGCCACCGGGATTCCCCAGCCCCGCTCTCAGAGGCTTTAACCAGCCGCTGACAATAAAATCACTTTCAAATAAAAACCAAGACTCAATATTCGGCAGGAAAGGGATTAAGGGATCAGGCAGCAGATGACATCATGCTATTTTGGTTGGCCCTGCCCCAGCACAAGTGTGGGGAGTCTGGGAGGCGGAGGGAGGAGATGTAAGTTTTTCTTTTCAATGGACCTGGCTGCTCTGAGTCCAGGTCTGGAAAAGCCAGAAAGCTAGACGGAGGAGGTGGAGATGGTGGGGTGGTGATGGTGGTGATGGTGTGGTGGTGATGGTGGTGGTGATGATGGTGGCAATGGTGGTGGTGATGGTGATGGTTGTGGTGGTAATGATGGTGGTGATGGTGGCAATGGTGGTGGTGGTGTGGTGGTGATGGTGGGGTGGTGTGGTGATGATGGTGGCAATAGTGATGGTGATGATGGTGGTGATGGTGGTGGTGATGATGGTGGCAATAGAGGTGGTGATGATGGTGGTGATAGTGGTGGTGATGATGGTGGCAATAGTGGTGGTGATGATGGTAGTGATGGTGGTGGTGATGGTGGAGGTGGTGATGGTGGGGGGTGGTGATGGCGGTGGTGATGATGGTGGCAATAGTGGTGGTGATGGTGGTGGTGATGGTGGTGGTGGTAATGATGGTGGTGGTAGTGATGATGGTGGTGATGGTGGTGGTGGTAGTGATGGTGGTGGTGATGGTGGTGGTGATGGTGGTGGTGATGGTGGTGGTAGTGATGGTGGTGGTAGTGATGGTGGTGGTGATGGTGGTGGTGATGGTGGTGGTGATGGTGGTGGTAGTGATGGTGGTGGTAGTGATGGTGGTGGTGATGGTGGTGATGGTGGTGGTGATGGTGGTGGTGATGGTGGTGGTGGTGGTAGTGATGGTGGTGGTAGTGATGGTGGTGGTGATGGTGGTGGTGATGGTGGTGGTGATGGTGGTGGTAGTGATGGTGGTGGTAGTGATGGTGGTGGTGATGATGGTGGTGGTGGTGGTGGTAGTGATGGTGGTGGTAGTGATGGTGGTAGTGATGGTGGTGGTAGTGATGGTGGTGGTAGTGATGATGGTGGTGGTGATGGTGGTGGTAGTGATGGTGGT
Source organism: Cryptotis parvus (assembly GCA_021461705.1). NCBI lineage: Eukaryota > Metazoa > Chordata > Mammalia > Eulipotyphla > Soricidae > Cryptotis > Cryptotis parvus. The sequence continues at coordinate 112,434 of JAJIBD010002226.1, forward strand.
GGTAGTGATGATGGTGGTAGTGATGGTGGTAGTGATGGTGGTGGTAGTGATGGTGGTGGTAGTGATGATGGTGGTGGTGATGGTGGTGGTGGTGATGGTGGTGGTGGTGATGGTGGTGGTGGTGATGGTGGTGGTGGTGGTGATAGTGGTGGTGGTGATGGTGGTGGTGGTGATGGTGGTGGTGGTGGTGATAGTGGTGGTGGTGCTGCTGGTGATGGTGGCAGTGGGAGTATCTAGCAAGGTCAGGCGCGCACTTGCGGGAGGGATTTACTGTCCTGTTTGTTTATCTGGGACCTCAAACCATGAGAAAGTCCTTGCTTGCTGACAGCCCCTACCCTTAGAAAAAGGTCCCGCTAGAAGGGGTGACATTGGATACAGTGCATGTGTGGTGGCTGGCCCAGAGGCGAGGCTTGACCATAGAGCCCAGACCCCAGCTGATGGCCACTGGCAAGGCTGGGTAGCTGGGCTCTGAGGGCCCGCAGATGCCTGCTGCAGTTTTGCCAGCGCTAAGGATCTCTCACTTCTGATCCGTCCGTCCGTCCATCTATCATGCCTTAAATAATTTTTATTTATGTATTTATTTATTTATTCTTCATATTCCTTGTGCACATTTATCTATTTATTTGGTCTTCCAAGCAGTGCTCAGTGGCCCAGATGTCTTTCTAATACTATTTGGCCAACCAGGCACACGGTTCACTGCTCAGGCTGGGTGTGGGGGTGCTGCTTGGGCCAAATGATGCCTGGGGACCCGCAGGGCCACCCCTAGAGGTGTGTGGGGGGTAAGTAGTACCAGAGATGGAATCTGGGACCTTGTGCACATGAGACCTACACTCCAATCTTCATGCTGTTACCCAGCCACTGGAAATCTCTGCTAATTCATTCCACGAATTTCAAGCGGCTGCTCCTTTCTGAGTCCCTCAGCCCTCTGTGATAGGTAAGCCTTGATTGAATAAGACACACATACACGTTAGCGCTCTTCTCTCCTGACAGGGGTGATGTGCATGATGAACTCTTAGTTAGCTCTGGGTAATCCAGACCCAAAAACCTTCCCAAATATCCTACTGAATCCATTAGACCATCCAGATGCTGACACCTTTCCTCCAGGATAATTTGCCCATCCCCTGGGCTACCTCTTTTCTTTCCTCCTCCCTGCATCATTTACCTGCACCTCTGTCAGAAATCCTGTGACATGCCACATGTCGGGAGTTCCCTAAGTGAGGAGCTCTGCTAGGTCTTCTCAGCACCCTCAATGGGGCTTGAGAGGTGGGGTGCAGCCTGCATTGTAGAGGAGTGAGAAACCAGGGCAATACTTAAGACAAATGGCCAAGCAGATAACTCCAAAGGCCCTAATCTAGCCAGATCACTCTGTAAAAATCTTGCCTTTTCTGTGACGTTCTTGTCCAGTGGGTAAGTGGCACAAAGATACAGTTTTTCTGAGGGAGGGGGGGAAGAGAGAGACAGAGAGAGAGACAGAGAGAGACAGAGACAGAGAGAAGCGGAGAGAGAGACAGAGAGAGAAGAGGTAAAGTGCCTGCTATAGAGGCAGGCTGGGGGAGCAGGGAGGGAATCAGGGGGACACTGGTGGTGGGAAATATGCGCTGGTGGAGAGATGGGTGCTGGAACATTGTATGACTGAAACCCAATCATAAACAGCTTTGTAACTGTATATCTCATGGTGTTACAATAAACTTAAAAACACACATGACACAGTTTTTCCTATTAAACACACACACACACACACACACACACACACACACACACTCTAAGCCATATCTAAATTAATCCTATACTAAATTCCTCCCTGACTGGGGAGTTTCCTTCTTTTCTACCTTTCATAAACTTTTCTATTTTCTAACTCTGAATTTGAGTATCTTTATTACTCGAAGTATTTGTTCTTGAGAATATTTAAGAGCCCAGGAACTGCGGATGGACACAAAGACCCACCGTCCACTGCTCCCGCCTCATTGCTGGCCTGGCTGAGCCCTGCTCTCCCTCCCTTTGGTAACAGCAGCAGGATTTAGTTCCAGTGGCTCCAGTCTAACCTCCAGCAGACAGAAACAGGACCTGAACACAGGACATTTGACCTTTCGCCTCACCTACAGATATTTATCTTGAAATAAAAAAAAATTAGGAACCACACCTGGAGGTGCTCAGCGATTATTCCTGGCTCAGAAATTATTCCTGGTGGTGCTTGCGTACCATGTGGGATGCTGGGGATCGAATCTGAACCTGCCATGTGTGAGGCAAGTGTCCTAGCCTCTGTACTCTCTCTCCGCCCCCCCAAAGATATTGGTAGTTGTGAAATTGTGAAAGAGACTCAGCTCTGCCTTTGCTTGATAGTCTTGTTTTCAAAGAAAAAACTTCAGGGCTGACTAATTTATTTCTAACATTCCCCTCTGAATTGCGTGGTCTTATCTTTCTTTTTTGTCTCTGGACTCCATGCTCTTAGGTGGGCCTGGAAGCCTGGAGGCTGAGAGCCCTTAATCAGGTGTGAGGCCCACTAACAATGTAGAAGACTGGCCCCTAGGCCCTGATCTTCCAGGGTCTCAGCATGTTCATTAGCACGTAGTTCTGTGTGCAGCAAGCATCCGTTTTCACTTGGGACTTGTTTCTGGTTTCTGCTCCTTTTTAAGGACACAGTGGGGCTCTGCTCAAGAGACAGACACGTTCCTGCTCTGCGTTTCTAGCTTTTAGCTGTAACTTGGACAGTCACAGCTCTTAACGCATAGTAGTTTTTCTCATCCACAAAACACTATTTACGGTTTATTTTGGGGCCACAACCAGGGGTGATCAAAGACTACTCCTGGCTCTGGGCTCGGGGAACCATGTGGTACTGAGAAGCGAGCACCCCAATCCACTGAGCTCTCTCTGGCCCAAGCACCCAGTCCACTGAGCTCTCTCTGGTATGAGCACTTAGTGCACTGTGCTCTCTTTGGTACGAGCACCCACTGAGCTCTCTCTTGTCTGAGCACCCAGTCCACTGAGCTCTTTCTGACTTAATCACCCAGTCCACTGAGCTCTCTCTGTAATGAGCACCCAGTCGAGTGAGCTCTCTCTTTTCTGAGCACCCCAGACAAGTTCGCTGAGCTCTCTCTAGTATGAGCACCCAGTCCACTGAGCTCTCTCTGATCCAAGCACTCAGTCTAGGCGCTTTCTCTTGCCTGAGCATCCAGCCCACTGAGCTCTCTCCGGCTCAGTCAACACACTTAAGCTTGTACTCTAAACAGTAATATTCTTAGAAATATTGGGTTTACATTTATGGTTTTCTGAAACTTTTAAAAATGAATTTTTGGGCTACACCTGACTGTACTGTCTAACTCCTCAGGGGAGTAAGCTCAGGGCTTACTCCTGGCTCTGCACTCCCAGGTCACTCCTGGTGGACTCAGTGGACCATAAAGAATATTGGGGGATTGAATCTAGTCAGCTGTGTGTAAGGCAAATGCTCTACTTGCTGAAGTATTGCTCAGGTCCCTAATGTGTTTTTAAAAGTTTATCCATTTATACCCTGGTGTACCTCTCCAGTCACGGGAGTATCAATTTAAGTGACATTGAGGATGCTATTTTCCTGCAAGCCAAACAAGGAATCTGCTAAGGGTTATTAGGGCAGGAGGGGGTGGTGGTCCTGTCAGTGAGATAAAGGCTGAAGACTCAAATAACTGAGATAAACATTTTTTTTTCTCTTTGGGTCACACCTGACAGTGCTCAGGGGTTTCTCCTGGCTCTGCACTCAGGAATCACTCCTGGCGGTGCTTGGGGGACCATATGGGATGCCGGGGATTGAACCCAGGTCGGTTGTGTGCAAGGCAAATGCTCTCCCTGCTGTGCTATCCCTCCGGCCCCTGGTATATATTTTTTAACGAAATGCTATGTAATTATTAGAATTCTGCTTATTTTGCAATCAAATGGAAGCAGGATATGCACAAATAAGAACTGAGTAATAGACAGATCATTACTGTGTCAAATGAATTGCACGTAATAGAATCTTGCGAGATGCTACCAACTGTCAGATTTTCCAAGAACTAGAAGCTCTAGTGCTTCCTTTCTATGTTTTACCTCTTCATTACATCCAAGATTTTTTGGTTTTTTGGGCCACCTCCAGCAGTGCACAGGGGCTGCTCCTGGCTTTGTGCTTAGGTATCACTCCTGGTGGGCTTGGAATTACCATACGTACTGTTGGGAATTAAACCTGGGTCAGTCCCATGCAAGGCACACGCTCGACCTATTTACTATCAATCCTGCCCTTGAATGAGAGTTTCTACTGTTTCACATTTGTGCCAACACTTGGAGTTGTCCTTGTTCAGGATTTTGGCATCTCTAAGGTATGCCATGATATCTCTTGCTGCCTTCATTTTCCTGATGACATTTGATGCTGGCTGGTCCTCATATGCCTATTCACCACCCATCTGTCTCTCTTTCTTGGTGAGGTGCCTATTAAAGCCTTTGCTCACTTTTTTATTGCTTGTCTTTGTATTGTTATGCTTTAGGAGTTGTATATTTTGGATAGCAGCCCTTTATCAGATATTCTTTTACAAATATTTTTCTCAGTCTGTGGTCTGTCTTCTGTCTTTTTTGAGAGGGTGAGGTTGGGCCACCCTCATTAGAAGAGCTGATCACAGCCTGGCTTGTGCGACTGCATGCAGCCGCTGCGTTCATCAATAAATGCTGGAGATCAGAGGTGACTAAAAGAGTATGCCACCCGCATGGCAGAGCCTGGCAAACTACCCATGTTGTATTTGGTATGCCAAAAAGCAGTTACAGTTATAGACCTCATTCCCATGACCTGATGGAATGGTTTGAGACTCTTTATGTTCCAGGAGCAAGCAGATGCCCTTGGGTTCTACTAGCACGAGACAGGATATATGGAGATGTTACTGGTGCCCGCTTGAGCAAATCGATGATGAACGGGAACACAAGTGATACAAGTGAGTTTGGGCCATGCCTGACTGTGCTTAGGGCTTACTTCTGGCTTCACTATTGGTAGGGCTCAGAGGGATCCTTTGTGGCACTGAGGATTTGAATTTGGGTTTGTGGGATGCAAGTCAAGTGCCTTGACACCCTGTAGTATTTTTCTTGCCCTCTTGGAGCATTAATTTTTAGTAAAGAATGATCTTTTGTTGGCAAACTATAATGAAGAGGGAATTATGATGAAGAGACATTTGGGAATGTGGGCTTGAGGTGTGGGAGAGGGGTGCTCCCTGTGTCCTCTGCTCAGATCCTGGTGCTTAGTGTTTAGTGCTTGGAGGTGGGGAGGAGTGCTCCCCTGGGTCCTCTGCTTGGCTTTCAGTGCTTAGTGCTTGCCCATCTTGTCTCTCAGTGGACAAGTAGGATGGGGGGCATGAGGGGCAGCTGGAAGCCACTCCAGATTGCATGTAGGAAGCATTCAGACTGACTTTCTGCATTGGAAATAGAAAAAGTACGATTAGGACAGCCCCAACTCCTCACCGTTTTTCATAGCTCCCCTTCACAAAGCAGATTTCAACCAGGGGTACATACTTAGGTTCAAATCATTGACCTCTAAAGGTTAAGAATGAGGAAGCTAGAATCCTAAATGTGTGTATGCCTGTGTACACACACACACACACCACACACACACACACACACACATACACACACACTCCTCCACGTCATAATCATTTATGTGATAGCACCTAATTGCTAGTTGGAAATTGTGATAATGATGAAAGTTATAATAAAATATTATTCTCTAGAAATTCTGAGCATTGGTGCTACACCAGCTGTCCAAACTATTCCCTACAACAGAATGTGCATTTTAAGATTCAGCCTACAGCACGCAGGTAACTCTTTAAGGATGTTTTCCCTAGCCTGTGTGAATCTGACTACTTAATGCAAAAAAAGCAGGTGAACACCAAATTCTAGGCAAAGTACACACCTGCAGACTGTCGGGGCAGACTGGAAAATAAAATATGTGAAAAATCTTGTTTTTGGTTCAAAGTGGTCCCCTGTGTCAGGTGGTTCAGTGTTTTAGGAAAGCATGGCCACGTCTCAAAAAAAAAAAAAACAAACGGAGACTAAAGCTTCCACAGGACTCAGCAATTGCACTTCTAGGCATCTTCTCTAAGGGTCCAACAACTCTATTCAGAGGCTTACATCTGCGCTCCTGTGTTCATTGTAGCACTATTTGCAATTGCTAGACCTGGAAACAACTCAGTGTCCAAGAACAGATACCTGGATAATTACTTGGCTCTAAGAAAAGATGAAATTATGCAATTTGCCTCTATTTGGATAGATTTGGAGAGTCTCATGTGGAGAGGTGAGAAGGAAAGGGATAGACAGACACAGAATAATCTCTCTCATATGTGAGATATAAACAAACACAGTAAAGGCATAAGTGGTTCCCCACTTGGGTGGCATTGCAGTTTCTCTCTGGCTTACGTGGAGGCCATTCTTATCTTCTGTGTGGTGGCGGTTCTCTTGAGCCTCTGGCACAGAGACAGGAGCATGTGGAAGCCAGAGAGGATGTTTCTGTTCAGCCATGGCATGCAGGCCACAATCTGAAATGCTGTGACTCTACCCTTGAGACTTTATAGGCAGTAGAGGAGAAGAACGTGGATATAGATCATTACTTGCAATCAAAGGTGGACTCTAGAAAAGAGATGCTTTGGGAACTAATGGTAAGGCAGATCCCTGATGATTGACAGTGACTATTGCACTGGCACTAAAACTAAGCCCAGGAGTGGCTAGGCAAGAGGGTCAGGGAAGGGAGTCAGGTCCTCACCAGGGTACACAGAGGGAGCAGTATCCAGACAGTCTATGGCAGAAGCAAAACTATGGAGGGTTAAATGGTGAAAGAGAAATAATGTTGACTAGCATTGTTATAACCACTCCTGTGTTCACTCATTCAGATTTCCTTTATGGTTTGGGAAGAAAAGGTGTTGGAGCTACATGTGGCAGTGCTCAGAAGCTACTTCTGACTCTGTGCTCAAGGGGACCCAACCACTCCAGACCCACAGCAGCAGCGCTGCTCAGCCCCAAGTGGAAACAACCCATGGAGCTCTGGAGTGTGTTCTAGGCAGGTTCTAGTCATGGTCCATCATCCCAATGAGCCTAGCAAGAAGCCAGAGGAACCCCCAAACCACGAGATCAGTCATTCTGAACATCCAGACTCCACAGCTCCTCAGAGCTCCACCAAAGAGAAAACCTGATCTTTCACCGTGGAGTTTCATCAATAAATTCTCAAGATGAGAGCCTTCTACTGACAGTATACCACCTACATGGCAGAGCCTGGCAAGCTACCCGTGTTGTATTTGATATGCCAAAAACCAGTAACAATTATGGACCTCATTCCCATAACCTGAGGGAATGGTTTGTGGCTCTTCCTGTTCCTGAGTGAGCAGATGCCCTTGGCTACATTTGCTTGCAACAAGACATATGGAGATGGATGTTACTGGTGCCCCTCAAACAAATTGATGAACAACGGGAAGACAAGTGATACAAGTGATACTCAGAGGACCATACCTGGAGTTGGGGATTGGATTGGCATCTGTTGCATGCACGGGAAGTGCCTTACCCCTGTATCTTCCCCGGACTCTGCTGCTTCTTGGCTTCTGCCGTCTGACCTTGCTCTGCTCTCTCCGAATGTTCTGGTCCTTTCAGCTGCCCACGGGGTAGCAACATATACTTATGTTGTTCTTTGCTATATATTTAGCGCCAACTTACAGTATGTTTAAAATGTTCTTGATTATTATTATTTCTTTCTTTGACCCATTAATTTATATGTATTTTTCATTTGAGTTTTGGGTTTTGGGGTGACAGCCAGCAATGCTTAGGAGTTACTCCAGATTCTGCACTCAGGAATTGCTCCAGGCAGTGTTCAGGGAACCATATTGGGTGTGGAATTGAATTTGGGTCAGCTGCATACAAAGTAAACACTATGTCACTGTACTATTCAGCTTCACTCGTGAAGCTGAAACATATATGCATGCATACATACACACACACGTGTGTATGTATGCATGCATGTACATATGTTTATCTCAACACAAAGGTTTAGTGTAAAAATATTTGTTACTAACATATTTTTTATTGCATAGACATCAGAGAATGTGACTTGTATTCACTGGCTCAATTCTTTCATGCCTTTTGTTGTTTCCCTTATGGACTAAGGTGAATGATTAATTTCTGTAAACATGGGCTTAGAAGTTATGTGTGCCTTGTAGGAGATACAGGCCTCATAAGTAACTGTGGTTTAACTCTCCTATGACTTTCACAGCTCTTTCGTCTAAATACTCTGAGTAAAATAGATTAAAACTACTGGTAACTTAAAAAAAAGGTCATGGATTGCCAATATATCATTATAAAGTTATCAATTTTTGCTTTATGTATATTTGGGGGATTCCCACGTAATACTTAGGGAGTCCAGGGAGCTAACCCAGCCATGCTGGAGTGGATGTGTCTGGTTCAGCGCTCAGGTCAGTGAAGAATTGTGTCTTTGGGCCCAAAGGTGACCTCCCTACCCTCCTCTGGCAGTACTTGGGACTCTTAGGTCTCGCAAAGCACCATCTCCTGCTCTCCAGGTCAAATCTCCTCAGCTCTTGGCTTTGTGTGTTTTGAGGCTAATTTGTAAGATACATACAAATTCAGGAGAGTGGTTTTCCTGTGTGAATTATTAATTTTATAAAATCTTTTGTGGCCAAATTTCTGTATTGAAGTCTCTGTTGTTTCAGAATATTGCTAAACCATTCTTTAAGTGGTCTTTAGCCTGGTTTATTTTTGTTTTGATTTTTCTGTTTCAAACCTTTCAGTCTTTGGTTTTAGGTGGGTCCCTTTCATTTTGACTCGGGGCTCAGTTAAGTGTGGGCGGCAGACAGATGCTCAACACTCATTTCTCAAATATTCAAATAAATCAAGAAGAATGAAATACAACCTGCAAACGGATCCTTTTGCAGATGAGCTTATTTATTTAATTTTGGCTGTGATGCTCAGGGCTTACTTCTGGTTCTGTGCTCAAGGATCACTTCTAATAGTCTTGGAGGACCATATGGAATGCTGAGGATGGAACCCGGGTCAGCCATATGCAAGGCAAGCATCCCTACATGCTGTGCTATCTCCCTAGGCTTTGTAGATGTGTTACATCTATTTATGTTTGTTGTAATGACTAAGATATTTGGCTGACTCCTCCCACTCTTTGTTTCTTTGTTTTCTAGTTACCTGTCTAGTCTTTTATTCTTTATTCTCTCTCTCTCTCTCTCTCTCTCTCTCTCTCTCTCGTTTCTTTTTATGCTGGACTGGTTGAACATGCTCTGCTTTATTTTCTCTTCTTTGTTTGAGTCATCACTTCCCGTTGTTAGGGAAAGTCCAAGGAATGGAGATTGCCTCCCAAGGTGAGTGGAAGAGAAAGGAGATTATTTCCATGGATTATTCAAGTTCAGGTAACCCTGGCAACTCTTAGCCCAAACAAAGGGTCCTCTCTGCTTTTATGTCTTCAGATGTGAACTGGCTAGCAAGCAGGCTTACACAAGCTCACTGGCACTTAGGCTGATGCGGTTATGAAGAACAAAGGGTTTTGTGGAGAAATGTTTTGCTCCGGCTTCCCGCTCTGGTGGTTTCGGGCCTTTCTGTGCATGCAATTCATCATCACCTTTCTTCACACCTCCATGTCCATAAATCTCCACTAGTTTCCCTCACAGCATCTCTATTTTAACAAAGAGAGTTTAAGTCAGTTACTTATTGAATGTCTTAAGATGGCCATTAATTTAGGGGAAATCGTTGGCTGCCCCCCAAAGCCCTATACATTCAGTATGAACAACTCTTTTTGTTTGTTTTAGGGTCACACCTGGCAACGCTTAGGGGTTACTCCTGGCTCTGCACTCAGGAATTACTCCTGGTGGTGCTCAGCGGATCATATGGGATGCCCGGATTGAACCTGGGTCAGTCGTGTGCAAGGCAGATGCCCTCCCCGCTATACTACACTCTGGCCCAAGCAGCTCTTTCATATAGACAGAACAGCAGACTCAGAGAGGGAGCTAAGCTGCCGGAGCAGCCCCAGGCATGGGGCTCCTGAAGGCAGAGACTCTCCCATCAAGTCCAACCCCAGATGGCTAAAGAAGGTGGCCACAGTGCTGCTTAGTTCTCAGGGCTACATTCTCATCAGCACATTGTTATCTGGGGTCACTGATAATTCGGAAACAGAGCTGAATGAACCTAGGCCCCAGTATAAATTCTGAGCCAAAGAAAGTAAAAAGTGAATATTTTAATAGAACTCTACAAACCCTCCTGGAACTAATCCTTTGAAAGCTGGGTGACCCCTGCTGAAATACACACAAGCACACATTTATATATATATATATATTTGCGACTGCAAAGCTGCCCTCCGGTTCTACTTGGGGACATTTTCTCTTCTCCTTAGTGCCTGATTGTCCACAGCCGGAACCTTTGTAATAGCAGTCACAAAGAAATATAGTTCTTGCTGCTGCCTTCAAACACTGTGGTTCAAATATTTGCTTTAAATTGGTTTGCCCTGATTTGATTCTCTCCTCTGTAAGGGGCCTGGAGACATGGATTAGTGGGGACCTGGAGTGCTAAGGTCACTGCTGTAGGAAAGGAAAGACAGCATCCTGGACACGCAGGATGAGGTCACCCAGGGAGGAGGGGGTGCCCTGAGCCAGACCCCCCAGCGCCCCTCAGGCTCCCAGCTTTCCTGCAGTGAGCACAGCCCAGAGGAATGCTAATCCCAGGGTGGGAGAGTCCCGCTGGCTGGCTTGTGGGGGGTAAGGTGCATCTTTGTCTGAAGGGCTCCTTTTCTGAAAGAATGCGACCAAATTCCTGAAATACCAGCACAAACCACAGCCAGGCCCTAGTCACTGCACTGGCAAAGGTATTTCCGGGAGCAGCCCAGGACTGGGGGACTGGTGGGGGACAGTTCCAGACGATTGGGATTTCACCCCCTGTGGGGCTGGCTGCAGGGGAGGCCTGTGTCCAGCCTGCTGGGGAAGGGGGCAGAATAGTGGCCACTGAGGGGAGGGCTGGGGACTGGGGAGGTGGGTAACAGGCTGAGCACAGACTTGGCACCAGGAGACTGCATTAGCTGCCCAGCTTTGCACTGACTTCTGAGCACTGTGGGGAGAGCACAGATGCAGGAGCAGCCCGAGCACTGGCCCCTGTGTCCCAACAAAGCGGAGCAAGCTTCAAACAGAAAAACACTGATTCCTGATTCCAGGCATCCCCAGTGGATGAGAAACCAGCAGCGGCCTCAGGAGCGATGTGGTGCTGCTGGGTCTCAGCTGCTCTGTAGGCACCGGGCTGCCCGTGAGGGAAGTGTGAGGGTGGCGGAGAGCCCTGGGCCCTCCTTCTTCTTCCTCCCCTTGGATGACCTGAGAGAGTAATTCCCTGTCCGGGGTCCTGGTGTAGGAGCTGTGACACCGGTCTCTGTGTCCGACCACAGTTTCTGGGTTCTTCAATCTGTCCGAGAATAAAAATGACCCCCACCCCCCCAGCTTTTCTACATTGGTTCACCGTGAGATACTCAGTTACAAAGTTGTTCATTATTGGGTTTCGGTCACAGAATGTTCCAATACCTGCCCCTTCAGTAGCGCACATTTCACAACAGCAATGTCCCCAGTTTCAGGGCCGGGGAGATAATACAGTGGGGAGGGCATTTGCTTTGCATGCGGTGGACAACCTGGGTTCAATCCCCGCCATCCCATATGGTCCCCTGAACACCACCAGGAGTGATTCCTGAATGTAGAGCCTCAAGTAATTCCTGAGCATTGCCAGGTGTGATCCAAAACAGAACTTAAAAATATTCTCAGTTTCCCTCCTGATGTAGCCCTCTCCAGACTGCCTCTATGGGAAACACTTTCCTCTCTCTCTCTCTCTCTCTCTCTCTCTCTCTCTCTCTCTCTCTCTCTCTCTCTCTCTCTCTCCCTCTCTCTCTCTCTCTCTCCTTTCGGGTGTTATGTTTCACAGTACAGGCACTGAAAGGTTATCCTATATATCCCTTTTTTAAGAATAAAAATGTTGAATGATAAAGGTACTCAGACTCAGAAAATCGAAAAGTTTACTGGAAAGTAGAAGAGAAATGAACTTTCGGACAGCGGAGTAGCTTAGGACAGGGCAAACTATGTTTCCTTTTGTTTGTTTGTTTTTATAGGCAAACTGGGTCTTTGTGGTCCTTGTCAAGTGATCGCTGTAGAGAATGGGCAGCTTGGACAGACTGAACAGTCAGGCTCGCTCGGGGCCTTGAGGGTTATCTGACGTCTTGCCTAGGTATTGCTCATTATCTCCGTTTCCTGTGAGCCTAAGGTCCGGAGCAGTCTGTGATCTCGGGAAATTGTTAACTTCCTCTTCTCAGAAAGAGCCCAGCAGTTGGCAGGAGTGTTGAAAGTGTGAGCCGGAGACAGCCAAGGCGGGGCTTCCTTCTTCACGCCTGTTGCTTTCCCAGAGGAGCCAGGATAGGCCCAACTCTGGGAGCTGCATGTGGACAGGAGCGTCCCCGGGAGCTGGACTTCTGAGGTGTTCAGGGGCCTCTGGTCAGTATAGCTGCTGCTGAGACTTTTCCTCCTCACAAAACCGTGGGGGTGCAGTGGGTGGGGGCCTCTATCCTGTTCCCGTCTCACACAAGGAAGGTTGAGGCCAAGAGCAGGAAGGTGACCAGGGCAGTGACAGCAGGGACAGGCCGCCAGCTCTCTAGAGCCGAACTCCAGAGCTTTGCTCTATACCCAGAGACTGTCTCTCCACAGTGGGCAGGCTGCTCACAGGCACCTGTGCGGGGCCTGTGTCCAGGCCAGCAGAGGAGTGTGAGAAGCCCAGAGCCGGTGCGGTGTGTTGATAAAATCCTGCTGACTCCAGGCCCGGTCCAGTCCCAAGTACTTCCCGGGGCTTGTCTGGGTGACTAAATATGTGTGTGTGTGTGTGTGTGTGTGTGTGTGTGTGTGTAAGGCTCATTGGGAGGCAGAGCGGGGTGACCCACAGTGACTCCCCACAGTGTGAAGTTCCATCTTCCTCTTCCTCTTCTTCAGTATCTGCTGACTTGTCACAGCTTAGGAGAAACACTCAGGTAGTCACAGGCTGCTTTGTAGTCGCCCCCAGGGTCCCCGAGGGACCTGCTGCCACCTGGTAAACCAAGGCCTGGCTTGGTCTCAGTCAGTGGCAGGCTGGCATTGAGCTCCAGTCTTCCCTGGGCCTCTCATTGGAGCACAGATACGCAAAAAACTTTGTGGCCGTCACAATCTCCACTTGTCCCCAGGCAAACTCAAACTGCTGTCCCTTCGCCTGTCTGCTCTTCTCTTCCACCCGATGCTGTGGCTGGTCCCCTCACTGAGAAGCCCCCAATGCTTCCCACCCATCCGCCTGGCCTCTCTGGTTTCCTTTCCCTTCCTCTGCTTCCTCCCGCTGCCTTTTATTCACATCAGAAAGCGACTTTCTGGTGCTGGCAATCTAACTGAGTTTACTTACGCTTTGTTATTGTTCTATTTTTGGGACCACACCCGGTGGTGCTAAGGGCTCACTCTTGGCTCTGAGCTCAGGGGTTGCTCCATGGGGGACCAAGTGGAGTGGTAGGGATCAAACTCTGGTTGGCTGTGTCCAAGGTAAACATCCCACCTGCTGTACTCTTGCTCAATCTAGGTCTGCCTCATGCAAGGCAAGCACCCCATCCACTCTCCAGAACCCCTTCCCCATTATTCATTTTGATTGGAGACCTTTTTTCAATGGATGAGATTTAAACTGACCAACTGAATTAACTCTAAAGCAGATGGTCACGGTGTTTGTCTGGAAACTGGCTGGGGGCAGGCTCAGGATGTGGGATTCCCCCAGAGGGACCAACGATGCAGCCTTTGGGCCTTACCGGTGGCCACTTCTCCAGCACAGCACAGTCTGCCGTGCCTTGTCTGAACTCACGGCTCTTCCTCTGCCACCCTCTCCTAGGCTGGAGGACAGAGGGGCCCTCACTGGGGCGGGAGTGTGGATAGAAACAGCTGGAGTTCATGACATGGTTGATCTTGAGTTAATTTTTGGTGCTTGTCCGGAAGCTTTCACTCTTGTCAGATTGTTTATGCCCCCATGTTCAGTTGCCCCATGTTACCCTATTAGCCATTGAGTAAGGACTCAGGCGGAAACAGCCGAGGGAGAGATGATGGGCTTTTCCACAGATTCACCAGGGAAGCAGAGCTAGGCCAGAGAAGAAGGAACCAGATAGCGTCCGTCTGTCCCTGGAACCTAGAGCTGTTCCTGGAACCCCTCATAAGGACACCTGCTCCTGACCCCATGCAAGACCATGCCATGAATACGCAGCAGCTCTAGAACAAGTGCCTGGAGTGAATCAATCAATCAATCAATCAATCAGTCTGTCTGTCTATCAATCATCTATCTATCATCACCTGCCTACCTATCCATTTGCATTCCCACCTACTTATCTACATACTGTTAGCAACCTATTATTATCTATATAATATTCATTGTAGTGAATATTGTATAGATGATACAATAAATAAAATATTTATTATCTGTCTATCTATCTACCTGTCTGCCTTTCTATCTACCCATCTATCATTATTGGCTATGCTCAGGAGCTGCTCCCGTGCAGTGTTCAGGGTCACTTTTGGTGGTGCTTGGGGGAGATGGAGCCTGGGAGCTTTGGCAAAGGCTCCAGCACTTTGGTCAGATATGACCCAAGTGACCTGCTGGCTCTCTCACCGCTCATTGTCCTGGGTCTAAGGGAGCTAGGAGAGACACGTGTCCTGCTTCTTGCCTGCCTCAGAGAGCTCCATAGAACACATGGAAGACCCAGGCAGGAAGACATCCTGCTCGCCAGGTGCTCATTCTCTCTTGAGTCTCTTCGCCTCTCACCCCAAGGGATTTTTCTTGGGTCCTGAAGATACATTCCAGCCCTTTGAGTCACCTCCCTGGCCCAGGAACCTACATTTTTATTTGGACCCTTGGTTAGTTTTTTTTTAACTTTGTTTCTGGATCATACCCAGTGATTCTCAGGGGTTACTCCTGGCTCTGTGGTCAGGAATTACTCCTGGCAGTACTCAGGAGACCATTTCGGATGCCGGGGATTGAACCTGGGTCAACTGCATCACTCTGGCCTTAGCTAACTTTTACTATTTTTTTTTAAGTCATTGGGAAAATTTATTGTTTTAAATAAATTGGGGGAAATACACAAAAGCTTAGGTGCCAAGTAACAAATCAAACCCGTTTCTGTGAGCTTGCCACGTGGGAGAGGAATGCCGTCACCATCATTTCACAGTGAAAGCATATCGGGCACTCACTAAGGGACTGGCATTGTTTTAAGCCATCATTCATGTCTGAAATTGTTCTCAATAACATTCCTGGGAACTAGATACTATTATTATCTTCATCTAACAGTTGAGGAAACTGAGGCACAGAAGTAATGTGACTCAAGGTCACCCACTGGGCTTAAAATCTACACTACCTGGAGTCCAAGTCTATGCTCTTAACCTATGGCACGCAAAAGACCAGCCTGTCCCCATCTCACTTCTCCTCCCCACGCAAAAGACCAGCCTGTCCCCCATCTCACTTCTCCTCCCCACGCAAAAGACCAGCCTGTCCCCCATCTCACTCCCTCCTCCCCACGCAAAAGACCAGCCTGTCCCCATCTCACTTCTCCTCCCCACGCAAAAGACCAGCCTGTCCCCATCTCACTCCTCCTCCCCACGCAAAAGACCAGCCTGTCCCCCCATCTCACTTCTCCTCCCCACGCAGGGAAGAAGACAGTGAGAGAACAGTACGAGAGGAGGAACTGGAAACAGACGTGATGGGGAGATTTGGTTTATTAGCACTTCCCTGGGTGGGGTCCACACTGGCCTGTGCTATGCTCTGCTCGCCATGACTTGTGCACATTTAAGACAGAATCAGGGAGTGCTCTGGGGTGTGATGGTGCTTCTGCCTCTGCAGAGGAAGGGGGCCAAGAAAGAACCCTCCCCCGCCGTCAGCAGGAACACCCACCTCCGTCTGGCTCCAGTGGAATTTGCCTCTGCAGACAGAGCTTCATCTGGAGGGCGCTTCTCCCTGTTACACACTGACTCCGGGGGTCTAACGCAATCCATCACGTGTGGAAATACATAAATCTTATAGCGGTGGTGATAGCCAACCCCTGAATACTAGCCTGGAGCTGGCTCCCTGGGGTCGCAGTCCTGATGACCCCCGCAGCCTGTGGGCGCGGTCCAGGGCCTTGTGTCAGTGTCCCTTCTGTGTCCTCTCAGCTGCCCCGGAGAATCCAGGTGGATTCTAGAATGCTCCTTTATGGAGGGAGGTGCCGCCTTCCTTGGAACACAGCAGAGCTTAGGGCAGTCTGGGCAGACTCCATCTGGCAAGGGAGCCCAAACACACGGGACCAGCAGGCACCTTACAGTCTTCTTCAGGTCCTGAGAAAGAGCCCAGGGGCTGAGGGGGAGAGGGAGAAAGAGCGCCTGGCTGGCAGGGAGCCTTCCCGCCTCGGGGTCTGGGTGTCAGGGACCACTCTGACCCTAGGCAAGAAGCTTAGGAAATGAATCTCTACTAGCTCCTGGAGACCTTGAGGTGTGAGGGGTGGGAGAGCCGGTGGCCACATGGGCCTTCTGACCACCACAAGCACCACTGTCATCCTGTAGGAGGTCTGCTGCTTTGGGAGGTGGCCGTGAGAAGGCAGAGCCTTGGTGGTGGTGAATCCAGGGCCTGTTTCAGTCTCCTCAGGGCAGTTGCTACTCTTGGCCCTGGAGGGTGGCTGGTACTGGGGAAGGAAAGAGAACCAGCACCTCAGAACGGAGCCGCAGGGCAGACTCTGCTCGTAGCTTCGGCCACATTAAAATCAGGCTCAGCAGGCAAATCCGCCCCAGGGCAGCCCCCTTCCTTCCAAAGCAGGTTCTGCCTTCAGTATCTGCAATAGGCCTGGCCCAGGTGTCTTTGTAGCTGTGTTGGCAGTGCAGGGGGCCAGGCCTTTCCCTGAGGGTGGCAATGGTGCTTTTTCTGGCTCTGTAGGTGTTTCTCTGCCACCTGTGTGTGACTGCAGGGGTCCCTGAATGGGGAGTGGCATCGGTGCAGCTGGTGCTAAGGAGGGGCCAGCATGTGGGAGGAGCGATTTACTCAGTGCCATCACTGGGGACAGAGCCACGGGGACAGGGCTCTAACCCCCAATGTGAGAATCCCCACATTCCTTGCCTATTTCCCTGGGACCTCGGGACCCTGAAAGAGTGCCCTTATTGGGGTGCTGACACAGCTCCTCAGGCTTTCTGAAATCTTGAGTCAGGAAAACACCCTGTGATCTGCAGTCCTGAGGTCTCTCAGTGGTGACTGAGTTCAGCAGTTACTAAGTCTCCCCTAGAGGGCTGCGAAGGGCCAGTGGAGCTGGTGGCTGTGCTCTATCATCTACGCTAGATGATAGAGCCGCAGCGGCTGTTGGAGTGGCCTTGCTCTGTCCTGAGTGCTGGTTCCACTTTCCCCATCCAGTTAGCAGGTCACTTCTGTGGGTTCTTCAGAAAGTGAACCACACATCACACACACGTCATGCCGCTATCCCTCTAGGTCCCACAGAACGTGAGGCGATGTCTCCTTGACTGTTCTCGCAAAAGTCACTGGCTGATCCATATCCAGCTTCCTCCTCAGAGCTACAGTTCCGCAAGGGGATCCCGTGTCTCTCCCATGATGCCCAAGAGAAGTTTCGTGTCTGGGAGTTCTCCCAGAAATGACGGGGAGTCTCAGTGTTTGTGGGGCTGAGTAGTGGGTAATTAGGAGAGGCTTAGAGCAGAGGTGGGATTGGAAGAGAAGTGTGAGCAAGGGGACGGTGAGTGGCTTCTGTATGTTTAGTGCCCAGGCCATGGCCTGGAGCAGTCCTCTGGGTCCCATGAAGGCACTTCACGGTCAGGGCTGGAAAGATAGTACAGCAAGGAGCGCCTGCTGCGATCCGAAGGCAGCTGGAGGCAGTTGTTTCCACATCCTGGGGATTCCCCAAAAAACCCAGTGCAGTGAGACAGTGCCTCAGTGCCACTAACTGAGAGGCACGAACTTGGATTGGAAGGTGGCGACAGAAAGCAGGTGGTGGGCTCTAGGCCTTTCACAAGGTGTCATGAGTGGGTAGCACTTTCCAGTGAAACCAACTCTGAATCCTGAACAGAAACCCTGAGGTGGCTGCCTCTGACACCAGCTCTGTGGGAAGCTAATAGAAGTGACGCCCAGTAGATCCTGTTATGGGAGCTGCTGGATTGTTCTGATGGAAGCACATGTTTCTTTTCTTTTGTTTTTGTCTCAGGATCTCAAGAAATGGGAAGGATGGTCCCTTGTATGTTTAATGGGACATGCTGCTGCAAACCAGCCTCACATACACAACAACGGTGGACATCCTAAAGGTAATAGTAATGCAGCAAATTTAATAGTACTACAATAATTTCCCCATGGGCAGACAGATAGTACAATGGAAAAGACACTTGCCTTATATCCCACTGACCCTGATTTGAACCCACATCTGATCCTTGACACTTCCAGGGATCACTCCTGAGCAGAGGACCAGGAGCAGCTCTCAAGTTGTGATCCCCAAACCAAATCAAGCAAATAAAGAAGGAAACAAAAATCATCTCTGTAAAAAGAATCCATTTGAAGAAAATCTTTGTACTTTACTGAAAGACATCAAAGAAGCCTCCAACTAAACATTCAGTATTTCTGCACGGAAAACTAGAATGTTGTCGAGATGCCAACTTTGCCCAATTTATAAATTTCATGGACTTGCAATTCAGTAAGCTGTGGGCTTGCTTAGTTGTCTATCACAAGGACTCTAAAACTCATCAAGACAAGAAATAGTTGAGAATTGATTTTATAAACACTGGGAGTGGGGAGTGATGATAGAGTAGTTGAGTCTGCAGGGCTTAAAGTCTGTAAAACAAGAGCCATGATGATGTAAGCATGGTGGTATTAGGGCAGGTCCTGGGAGCTGTGTGCGTTTATGCATACCTGCACGCACGTGTGTTATACAAACACGCACACAGGTACACAAAGTGCTGAAAGGAACACGGTGACAAGACGATGCAGGCTTGCCTAGGTGGTGAGATTGTGGGATTTAAACTCCTTGTAGTGTTCGTGCTTTTCAATTTTTCTGTGATGACTGTTTAAATGATCTCATGAGAAAAACAAATCAACGGTGTCTGTGTGCAAGTACATCTATGTTGCATGAATGCGTGTGCACACATGTGTATGTGAGCCTATATATGTGTTCACATGTATGTACACACATGTGCATCTGTGTTATGTGTATTACATGCCCATGTACTCATGTGTGTAAGTGCACATACACCCTCACATGCACACACCGAAGGAATGTTTGTTCAGTGTGCTGGTGGGAAGGAACCTTTCTGCTGTTCTGCTGATATTGACTTTGTCCTGGGTGGCCCCTGTGAGAGGGGATGCTGTTGAGGACCTGGGGGTGGGCAAGCGAGGCCTCTGAAGGGAGAAAAGGCATCTAGCGGAGCATTAGGGGAGGGAGGGTGAACATTGCTAGCTCCCCACTTTTGCCTTGAATTGGGTATTCTGAAGCCAAGCAAACAGCAGAAAATCAAGTGCTGTTTTCCTTGGCATGGCAGCTCGTGACCCTGTGCTGAAGCGGCGGTTTGCAGAGAGGAGGGAGATGAGCAGACTTTGACTTTGTCTGCAAGAGCCGCCACACCCTGTGATTTCAGGTTTGGGGGGGTATTTGTGGAAGTTGGCTCTGGGCCCTGTGTGGGAGCTGGAGCTGTAGGCAAATACTCTGTCTATGAAGAATTGCTCCCAGAACAAGCTGGAGGGCAAGGGGGAGCCTTGGCTCTGCCGGAGCAGAGGTCTGGCCCTGTTCAACCCTTGGTGGGTGGGCTCTGTGCCGCGGCACTGGGCTGCCTTCAGGCCCGTGTGAGCTCCTTGCCATGTGCTGCCCTGTGCTCCTGGTAATACCAGGCCCTGTACACCAGACGCTGTGAGTCTCTTCTCGCATGCCCCAGGGACAGTGCCCTGAAATGCTACTTGGGGGGTTCTGTTGGCTACACAAAAGGGGGAGAAACTCGAAGACCAGTTATATAGTACTGAGCAGTTATGCAGTACTGAGTAGTTATATAGTACTGAGCAGTTATGCAATACCGAATAGTTATGTAGTACTGAGCAGTTATGTAGTACTGAGCAGTTAGGTGGTACTGAGCAGTTATGTAGTAGCGAGCAGTTAGGTAGTACTGAACAGTTATGTAGTACTGAACAGTTATGTAGTACTGAACAGTTAAGTAGTTACTTGATCACTAGATCATTTGACATCCCATTATTTGTCGATTTGCTCGAGTGGGCACCAGTAACGTTTCCATTGACCCTATCACATGCCAGTGTAGCCCAATGATATCTGCTTGCTTCAGGAATATGAAGAGCCTCAAACTATTCATTCAGGGTCTTGACGAAGAAGTCTGACCAGCTTGTAGGTAGGCGGCCACATGATCTTTTGACGTCCTGTGGGATGCAGTAGGTAACGGCTCTAGTCCAGCGGTTGTCTGCAAATCGCATTACATGTCCAGCCCATCTGATTTTCTACACCTTGGCAAGTGAGACATTGTCCCTGATTCTGGATCGTTGACGGAGGTCGGAACTCCCGAATTCCTTCTCTCACTTGAGTGAGGCGTGATATTCCAAGCATAGCTCTTTAGATTCCTCTTTGGGAGACCCGAATAGCGTTCGGACTTTCATAGGGCTCAGGTCTCTGAGGCATATGTTAATGCGGGAGAATGGTGGAGTTGAAGAGATGTGCCCGGAACAAGAGGTTCATTGTCCTTTTAGCTATTTCTTCAATGCTCTTGAAGGCGTTCTGTCGGGAAACACTGCCGGGGTCCCCGACAGTGTCAGGGCAGAAGTTTTCTTCTACCTCTGAGGATGCCGGGAGAACAGATGAAAAACTCACGAGTCGGTGCAGTTCCAAAATATGGCTTTTAATAGTACCAAAGCTCTTCCACAGCACTCCAATATAATGAACAAACTTTAGCTCTGGTCTGAACTTAGACCATACAAAAGAGCCCTAAGTCTCCTACCAGAGAGAGAGAGGATCTCACCCGAGCTGAGTCCTACCCAGAAGAGGAGCAAAAGGCCAAAGAGCAAAAAGCAAAAGGCTGAAAGCCGCAAGGCTGAGGAGCCAAAAGCCGAAAGCTAAAAGGCCCAGAAGGGGGCCTCAAGTCAGCCTCTTATATACACCAAAGTAATCCTATCAGGAGGGTCATGTCAACAAAGAACTCTAAACAGAGTGTAGTGCCACACCCTATTGCAGGTATAAACAAAGGTTATACCAAGGTCTAATCCTTTCTACCAAGATTATCTCTTATGTAAAACACTGGAGAGAGAGGGCTGATATAAAGTAATACATCTTAACTTCATGAGCTTCATGTAATCTAGATGGTACCCACAAGGTCCTTATTATTATCTGCACCAGGGTGATTCTGAGTATCTTGTTCTCTTGAACTGAAAGGGTCACACTCGCCTGCTTAGAGCAAACTAGTATGAGCCTTCCTATAGTCTTCCTATAGTCTCAGCGTAGCCAGGGTGGTAGTCTCCTGGTAAATTCTAACTGTCCCATGCTGGGTGCAGTGGGTATAAAGAGGAGCTGTGCCCAATCTAGAAAACATAGAAGTCTTAGTAGATGTATAAGTCAGAAGTTATTCAATCAAGGTGACTTCTGTAACTACCACACCCTCTAGCAGTGTTTACATAGAAGAGAAGTCTCATTAGAATGAACCTTGTCTTAAGTAGATTAACTGGGAGTGGGCAAAACAACAAAACTCCCAGAATAGCTAAACCTGTCCTCCAACAGCGTTCCACATTGCTCTCTTCCTCCTGTGTAGCTCAGGTTTTAGGTTGTTCATCATGTTGAGTTCTCGACCTAGGTAAACATAATTGCTACATTCGGAGAAGTTTGCTCCATTGAGAGTGAATGGGGCCTCTGGAACTAGTTCATTTTTCAACAAAACAATGAACATTGTTTTGTTGAGATTCAGCTGTAGACCTATCTTTCCAAAGAAAGCAAAGCTCCCAAACTAGCTAAGCCTATCGCTGGATTCATTACCATTTATTTTGCACCCTAGATGGGTCATATATACAGCTGTAATATACTGATCGATCAAAGGTATGTGTGTGTGTGTGAGTATGTGTGTGTGATACACAAGTGGCGCACGTGTGTGATAGCCACCATTATGTTTGTGATTAATGTTATGTCTACCTTCTCAATTTCTGACCACAACAAACCTTTATTGGATTCATCAGCTCCTTGCTGACCTATTAGACTCATCAATTTTGGATTCGCCAATTCTCATACTTATCTCACTGCTCCACTTGCCTTGGAGCTCCTTTATGTTCTTCTCTTCATTCCAGACTTGGATTCCTGCCAAAGCCCTAAAAATCTCTATTTGTGATTAATTTCTTAAAGTGTTTTTGTCTCGCCTAAAATTAAGTTACAGGTATGGTTACCGGTGCCAGTGTTTCCTTGCTGAAGATGCTTTGCGAAATGCCTGTCCCACTGTTCCAGACACCTATTCCAGTGCTTGAGACCTTTGTTCCAGTGTTCCTGAAACCTTCCAGTGTTCCTGATAATTCATCAAACTCCTCATTCCCATTTTCACCAAAGTGGCTGTTCCAGAATCAGTTCTTCAGACCTTGTTCCAGACATGTGACTTCATATAAGACATGGGAAATTGATTCTCACTAATTTAAGACAATATAGGCTGTAGTCAGTTATGACCAAACAGCCAGAGACATTTTACTATGAACTTAACTCTTGGTTCAAAATGAATTCGGTCATGGGACAACATATATTATCTTGTGACTGGAATTGTTCCTTTTCTGTATCACTCTTCCGTATGTATTATTTAGAATACTTGTATTTTTATATTTTGTAAACAAAAAGGGAGAGTTGTTGAATGACAGACTTAGCTAGTATGGGTGCTTTGCTCTTTTACCCACTCACAGCTTAATCTACTTTCATGTTCTTAAGCCAAGGTTCATTCTAATTAGATCTCTCTTATATGTAAACACTGATAGAGGGTGTGGCAGTTACAGAAGTCACCTTGACTCTGAATAACTTCTGACTTATTATACATCTACTAAGACTTCTTTGTTTTCTAGATTGGGCATAGCATTGCTTTATACCCACTGCACCCAGTGTGGGACAGTTAGAATTTACCAGGAGATTACCACCCTGGCTACATTGAGACTATCTTTTTTTTTTTAAATTTTTTATTATACCATCGTGAAACATACAATTACAAAGGTGTTCATAATTGGTTCTTGGTAATACAGTATACCAGCACCCATCCCTCCACCAGTGCCCCATTTCCACCACCAATGTACCCCACCCCTCCCCCCCCCTGGCTGCCTTAATAGCAGGTACCCCAGTTTCCTCTCTTTCTCTCCCTCTCTCTCTCTCTCTCTGTCTCTGCATCTCTCTCCCTCTTATTTTACACATTGTGGCTAGCCCTGCAGATATTTAGAGTTTATCACTTAAGTCTCTTTGTGTATATTCAATGGTGAGTTTTAATCTGCCATTACCATTTCCCATATTTAGTAAAACACTGGTATCTATTTATATCCTATTAATGAATGCAGTCATTCTATATCTGTCCTTTTCCTTCTGACTAATTTCACTCAGCATGATAGACTCCATGTCCATCCATTTGCAGGTAAATTTCATAATTTCATCTTTTCTGACAGCCGGATAGTATTCCATAGTGTAGATGAACCACAGTTTCTTTAGCCAGTCCTCTGTTCTCGGGCATTTAGGTTGTTTCCAGATTCTAGCTATAGTGAATAGCGCAGAGATGAATAAAGAAGTACAGATAGTGTTTCTGCTATGTGTTTTTCGGTCTCTCGGGTATATTCCCAGGAGTGCTATTACTGGATCAAATGGAAGCTCAATATCTAGCTTTCTGAGGAATGCCCATATTGTTTTCCAAAAGGACTGGACCAGCCGGCACTCCCACCAACAGTGGATGAGAGTCCCTTTTTCCCCACATCCACGCCAGCACCGGTTGTTCTTGCTGTTTTGGATGTGTGCCAGTCACATTGAGACTATCTTTAAGATTATAGGAAGGATAGTACTA
Organism: Cryptotis parvus; assembly: GCA_021461705.1. Lineage (NCBI taxonomy): Eukaryota > Metazoa > Chordata > Mammalia > Eulipotyphla > Soricidae > Cryptotis > Cryptotis parvus. The sequence continues at coordinate 136,466 of JAJIBD010002226.1, forward strand.
GTTTGCCCTCATGCAGGCGAGTGTGACCCTTTCAGTAATGGAGAACAGATATTCAGAATCACCGTGGTGCAGATAATAAGAAGGACCTTGTGGGTGCCATCTAGATTACATGAAGTCCATGAAATTAAGATACATTACTTTATATCAGCCCCCCTCCAGTGTTTTAGGTAAGAGATAATCTCAGAAGAAGGGATTAGTCCTTAGCGTAATCCTTTGTTTATGCCTGTAATAGGGTGTGGTACCACCCTTCTACACTCTGTTTAGGGTTCTTTGTTGACAGGACCCTCCTGTCAACAGATAGGATTACTTTGGTGTATATAAGGGAACTGACTTGAGGCTCCTCTCCCCTTCTCCTTCTTTGGGGTAGGTTTCCTTTTGGGTGAGATATTCTCTGTGGATGATATTCTCTGTGGATGAAATTAAATTGACCACATCATCTTCAATCGACGGTTTTGTCTGACCGATGTTGCTGTCGTCCCCAAATTCCAGACAGGATCGGACCACCGTCTCCTTCGTGCAAAATTCTACTTCCCGCAACGGGGAGAAAAGGCTGCAAAGTTTAAGAAGAGAACTCCCAGAACGACCACCAACTGGGAACTCTTTAGCACCATTGCGGCAACATGGGAAGATACCATCATTGATGACATCGATGAAGAATACAACCGACTGGTTCAGCACCTCCATGATTGTGCGAAGAATGCCGAGAGAGAGAAAAGACACAAAAGGACGCTTTGTCTTCAGAAACTCTTGAGCTCATTCGCCAACGTGGCAAGGCGCGAGCCTCAGGAGACCAAATGCTAACGTCCAAGCTTGCTAAACAGGGCAGAGAAGCGATAAAAGCAGACCTCAAAGACAGAAGAGCAGAAATACTGGAAGATGCAGCAGAAGCCGGGAAAAGTATTCGCACTGCCCGCCTGTCCTTCGCCAACTATAAGACCAAGATGACTGCCCTCCGACGCCCTGATGGATCTATCACATCTTCCAGAAAGGCAATGGAGAAGATTATCCAGGACTTCTACTCAAATCTCTTTGATAGCCACATCCACCTGCCCACATACCAAATTCCACAGGATGGATACGTCATTCCCAACGTTCTCCCTTCTGAAATAAGACATGCCATCTCATCGGTAAAGAAGGGAACAGCACCAGGCCCAGACAAAAGTCAGACCCGAACATCTGAAGAATCTGCCGTCGGTGCTCATCAATACACTAGCTCGGCTCTTCACACGCTACCTGTCCGAATGCAAGGTGCCCTCCCAATGGAAAACCAGCAGGACAGTTCTACTGTTCAAGAAGGGAGACATTCATGACATCGGCAACTATCGCCCCATCTGCCTGTTGTCTGTCATCTACAAGCTGTTTACACGAGTTATCCTGAACAGGATTAGCAGAACACTAGATGAAGGTCAACCATGCGAGCAAGCAGGTTTCCGGAAAGGATTCAGCACAATCGACCATATCCACACAGTAACCAAGCTCATTGAGGTTTGTAGGGAGTACAAGATGCCGCTGTCTCACGTTCATTGATTTACAGAAAGCCTTTGATTCTGTGGAAACTGAAGCAGTCATCGAAGCCCTAGTCAAACAGGGTGTTCAAACCCAATACATCAAGATCCTTCGTGAGCTGTATTACGGATTCACCACCAGGATCTCACCATTCTACAAAGAAGTGATCATTGATGTCAAAAGAGGGGTTCGACAGGGTGATACCATCTCACCAAAACTCTTCAGTGCCACCCTCGAGAACATCATGAGACAATTAGAATGGGAAGGAATGGGAGTGAAGATAGATGGTTGGCAACTACACCACCTCCGCTTCGCTGATGACATCGTTCTAATAACACCAAACATTAGCCAAACGGCACAATTGCTGGCTGACTTTGACCGAGAATGTGGAAAGGTAGGTCTACAGCTGAATCTGAAGAAAACTATGTTCATGAGAAATGAACTAGTTCCAGAGGCCCCATTCTCTCTCAATGGAACAAACATCTCTGAATGCAGCAGTTATGTGTACCTAGGTCGAGAAGTCAACATGATGAATGACCTAAAACCTGAGCTGCGCAGGAGGAAGAGAGCGGCATGGAATGCCTTCAAAGGCATCGAAGAAATAGCTAAAAAGGACAAAGAACCTCCGGCTCCGGGCACATCTCTTCGACTCCACCGTTCTCCCTGCATTAACATACGCCTCAGAGACCTGGGCCCTACGAAAGCAGGATGAGAATGCTATTCGGGTCTCCCAGAGAGGCATCGAAAGAGCTATGCTTGGAATATCACGTCTCACTCAAGTGAGAGAAGGAATCCGGAGTTCTGACCTCCGTCGCTATTCCAGAATCCGGGATGCTGTCTCGTTTGCCAAGGCATCGAAAATCAGATGGGCTGGACATGTAATGCGATTTGGAGACAACCGCTGGACTAGAGCCATTACCCACTGGATCCCACGGGATGTCAAAAGATCACGTGGCCGCCCACCTACAAGATGGTCAGACTTCCTTGTTAAGACCCTGAAGGAACGGTTTGAGGCTCTTCATATTCCTGAATCAACCAGATGCCATTGGGCTACATTGGCACGTGATAGGGTCCAATGGAAATGTTACTGGCGCCTGCTCGAGCAAATCGATGAGTAACGGGATTCAAGTGATCAAGTGATCAAGTGATTCTCTGTGGTGGGAGACTTGGGCTCTCTTGTATGGTCTAAGTTCTGACCAGAGCTAGGGGAGTTCTTTTATTATATTGGATTGCGGTGGTAGAGCTTTTGTACTATTAAAAGCCTTTTTGGAATTGCGCGGACTCATGAGTTTTCATCCGCTCCCGGAGGCCTCAGAGGTAGGAGAGAACTTCTGCCCTGATACTGTCAGGGACCCTAGCGGCTCCCTGACAGTAGATGACGTCCAACAGGTAGATGGGGTGATAGTTGCCAATGTTGTGGTTATTGTCTCCATTCTTGAACAGTAGAACTGTCCTGCTGGTTTTCCATGGGGAGGGCACCTTGCATTCAGACAGGTAGCGTGTGAAGAGCCGAGCCAGTGCATTGATGAGTACTGATGGCAGATTCTTCAGGTGTTCGGGTCTGACTTTGTCTGGGCCCGGTGTTGTTTGCTTCTTTATCAACGAAATGGCATGTCGTATTTCAGAAGGGAGAATGTTGGGAATGATGTACCATCCTCAGAATTTGGTATGTGGGCAGGTGGATGTGGCTATCAAAGAGATCTGAGCAGAAGTCATGGATAATCTTCTCCATAGCCTTTCTGGACGATGTGATAGATGTATCACATCTTGATCTTATAGTTGGCAAAGGACAGGCAGGCGTTGTGAATCCTTTTCTCAGCTTCTGCTGCATCAGCCAGTATTGCTGCTCTTCTCTCCTTGAGGTCTTCCTTTATCGCTTTTCTGCACTGCTTTGCGAGCTTGAACTTTAGCATTTGGTTGCCTGAGGCTCGTGCCTTGCCATGTTGGCGTATGAGCTCAAGAGTTTTTGAAGACAGGCATCCTTTTGTGGCTTTCTCTCTCTCAGCATTCTTCGCACAATCATGGAGGTGCTGAACCAGTAGGTTGAATTCATCATCGATGTTGTCAATGATAGCATCTTCCCATGGTGCCACAATGGTGCCAAAGAGCTCCCAGTTGGTGGTCACTCTGGGAGTTAGGTAGTACTGAACAGTTATGTAGTACTGAGCAGTTAGATAGTACCCATCAGTTATGTAGTACTGAGCAGTTATTTAGTACTGAGCAGTTATGTAGTGTTGAGCAGATATGTAGTAACAAGCAGTTGTGTAGTACCAAGCAGTTAGGTAGAACTGAGCAGCTAGGTAATACTGAGCAGTTACGTAGTACCTAGCAGTTAGGTAGTACTGACTTGCAATTCCCACACAAAGACCAGCAGATTTTCTGAAAAAACAGCCACAGAAGTGGGGCTTAGGTGGGTATGGGTATTTGAAAGTTGGGGTTAGGTAAGAGGGAAACTCTCTGGACTAGGTTCCTGCTCATGGCACTCAGGCCACATGGCATTGTGGTTAGGGAGCCAGGGACATTTGGGACAGGAAGAGGCCTCTGTTTAATTGGAAGTGAGAGGACACTGAATAACCAGCTCTGGGAGCATCGGGCATTGGGGCAGATTCATCCAGATGGTCCAGCTCAGGGCGTGTGACTCTGGCTTTGGGAAAAGTCATAACAGGTGCTAGGGTAGAGTGGGCCACGGATTCCTTCTCCTGGTTTCTTAGGGCTAGTGTTTAAGTGCTGGGAGAAAACAGGGAACTTCTAACATCCGTGGCTTTCATTTTCTTTCCAACATGCTTTCAGGGATAGATGTAAATCAAGCGAGTTTTGTGGGATGGACTCTTTAGGACCCTCTGTTCTCTAAATGCAAAGTAAAGGATAACTAGAGACAAGTGAACTGGGAACAGCCCAGAAGAGTCTGATGCAGAAACATCCCCATGTTCAACATGCATCAGATGGAGCTGGGTGTGAGGGGTAGGGATAAGGCCCAACAGCCCCCTTTCAGGCTAGTCATCCTTGAACTGGACAATCAGAACTTTTCTTGCACCTTAGCGCCCCAGGACACATCTGGGAAGACCATTCTGATTCAGCTTGTCTGCACTGGGATCTCTGGTCTGCAATGAGAAGTCTCTGAATACTATTTAAATACCACGGAGACTTGGGGAAATCTTACAATTGGCCTGTGGGGGCCGCTTTGCTGTGCATAAATGTTTTGAGCTGCGGCAGGCCTTCACCATGCCCAGATTGTCTAAGTGAATGGAGTTTTGAAGCCCTTTCTCCTTGCCAGAGGTGAAAAATGCTCTGGGTTTGCTTTTCCCCCTGGACCTGAGAGCCTGCAGGAGGGTTGGCTGTGAAACAACTTGTTGATCCCCAGGAGTGAGTGAAAGGCCTTCCCCAGGAGGGGACTGTGAACCCTCTGCTGACAGAGGCGCCCTCTCTGTGACCCCATCAGGGCGCCCCTCCTCAGGTCAGGGTCTCAGCTCGGACGCCTCTTCCGCAGGCATCTCTCAGTCGGCGAGATTAGATTTGAGCCTCTCCAGAAGCAGATTTCTTTCTTTCTTTCTTGTTTATTTGTTTTGGGGCCACACCAGCTATTGCTCAGGGGGTTATTTCTGTCTCTGCACTCAGGGATCACTCCTGGTGGGCTTGGGGAGCTCTATGGGATGCCGGGATTAAGCATCCCCATGGAATGGAGCTTTTACTTCAATCACACCTGACAGCAACATGACTCAATAGTGTTGGGAGTGTCTGTGGCCATCTCATCAGGAGATCTCATACAATTTTTGTTTTGTATCTCATAGAGTTAATGTGAAAACTCAAAATGTCCCTTATTTCAGTCCAGCTTCATTTGCAGTGTAGAATGATAGTGGTGGAAGTACAAGAGTAATTGCCATGGGGTCTTCTTATTGGCTGCATCCATAAACATTACTGTCATCATGTCCAGCATACAGTCTATTTCAGTAATGCTGCAAATCGTCTCAGTTTAACTGGCCTCTTTTGTAACCCTTTGTATTGTTCATTTAAAACCTTTTCTTTCCCCTAAGTGAAAGAAAATGTTATAGGTTTCATCAACTGCCAAAGGGGACACCATGCATAAAAGGTTATGAGCTCAGATCGCTGCCCAGAAGGGCTTGGTTGGTCTCACACACATTGCAGGAACTCCAAGAAAGCAAAGACGCGTCAGCTGCAGTGGGAAAGTGAACTCAGATAAGGGCTGGGGAGAGAGTGTAAGGGTTAAGGTGCTTGCCCCACACTGCGCTAGGGTTCCTTAGCACCGCCAGGAGTGACCCTTGAGCACAGAGCCAGGAGCAAGTCTTGCGCAATGCTGGGTGTGTCCTCTAACTCCCTCCCAAGTGAAAAACAGTGTTTTACATACACTTTACATATATTTATGTAGGGACTGTTTGCAGGCACTGGGGCTCCTTATCCTGAGTCCCCACTCCAGGAACATTCCATGAGGAGAGGCCCAGCGTGGTGGGTCAATGGGGTGATCTGTTAGGATGAGGGCAGGAAGTGCAGAACCTCGTTCAGTGAATGTCCTGGGGTAAAGCTAGGAGGAGGGGGAGGAACTGTCCCTGCTGACTGCAGCTGACCTCAAAGTGATTCCCGCCACCAAGTGGGCAAAATGACACGTAGGAACTGCGTGTGTAAAGCTGGGAAAGCAAAAGGTCAGCACCTGGAGTCGAGGCCCTGCCAGAGCTTTATGTCATGCCCTGCAATGCTCTGGGGACAGTTTTATGTCTTTTCCCAAACAAATGGGATGCCCATTAGCAAAAAGGACTTTCGACAAATGCCTGTCAGTGACAGTGTGGGAATAAATATTTAGAGTCTTGGCTTGTGGAACAGCACACTGGCGTTCCTGAGAGCCCGGAGCCAGGCCTGTGCCAGTGAAAATTAATTTGCACAAGAATTTCTTTTCAGTTTATAAGAAACATGTGTCTGCATTTTCTTCTGGGAACCCTAACAGATCACAAGCTCCGTCAAACTTAGAAAAATTAGCTGGCTGTGGCAGAAAGACACAAATCAGACTTGATTTCCCATTAATCAACTTTTCACAATGTTGGAGCAAGGCTGAAAAAATCACCCCACGCTTTGCTTCCTTCCCAGCCCCATGCAAGCCCTCACTTCCCCACGGCCCCTGGAGTGCTGGACACACCGTTTCATCCTTTTAGCCCTTGGCTTCCCATTTTTCCACCCATTCACTCACTGTACGAATTATGGCCTCTTAGTGACTATTCTCAGCTGGGGAAGTGTCAGATGACGCTGATTGGGCCCCTTCCATGTGCTGGGTGTAGAACTGCCTTTTCTCAGCTAGCCTCATGCTCCCTTCTCTCCTTCACGTTGGACTACGAGAACTCTCATCCCAAGTGCTTGTATGAAGAGACCAAGCTACAGAGATGTAATTTTTTTTTCATTCATTAGCCAGTTAATAACAAATAATGAACCACCTAAGGGATTCCCTGGAAAGGAAAAAGGATTCTGATTGTTTAGGAGTTAAGTCTACACGGAGAGACAGTACTGACCTAGCTGAAGCGGTTATTGCTAGCATGACCCAGAGGAGAAACAGTCGAGTGCCAGTGTAAGATGGCGTGATGACATTTGACAGGAGAGAGGAAAGGACAGTGAGTCACTGGGCAGGGACAGAAGTGAAGGTGGGCCTACCAGCCAGCATAGAAACAACGTGGCTTTTGGGAGGATACGGAAGGGACCTTTCCCAATGGCTTAAAGGCAAGAATCAAACATAAGTTAGGACTTGGGTGGAACATGCCAAGGGAGTGCTGATGGCTTCAGGGTGGAGATGCTTTAGCACTAGTCCTTCCGTACAGCTGGTGCGGCAAATACTCGATGAAGGACGTGCAGCAATCACTGAGGGGAATGCTGGCTTAGAGGTGGGCATGAGGCAGTTCAACCTGGTCAGAGTGGGCCAATTCTTTTTATTTTTGTCTTTTGGCCACAGCTGGTGATGCTCAGGGCTCACTCCTGACTCTGCACTCAGAAATCACTCCTGGTGGTGCTTGGGGGAGCTAATGAGAATCAGGGATCAAACCGGAGTAAGCTGCTTGCATGGAATGAAGTGTCTGACCTGCTGTAATATTGGCCTGGCCCCTAGAGTGGACCATGCTTTTGCTGGTTGTGCTGAGGTACGGTGCAGGAACTCATGGACGCATGTGGAAACCTGTTTTTCTGGATTCTAGACTACACAGGACTTCAGAGGTAGAAAGGGATAGGAGGATTTATTTCTCATTGTTTATAACATCAAATATTAAAATCATGAAGGGAAAACCCCACAAAAACAACTCAAGTCACTTTTGGTGACTTAAAAAATGTAACCTTAAGGGGCGGGAACGATAGTCCAGCGGGTAGGGCATTTGCCTTGCATGCAGCCGACCCAGGTTCTATCCCTGGCATCCCATATGGTCCCCCGAGCACCTCCAGGAGTAATTCCTGAGTGCAGAGCCAGGAGTAACCCCTGAGCATTGCGGGTGTGACCCAAAAAGCAAAAAAAAAAAAAAAAAAAAGTAACCTTAAAAAATGTAACCATGTACAAAACCACTAAACATTCTGTGACATAAGGATGCTGGAGTGATTCAGGGTTGGATCCTGGGGTCAGAGCAGGGAGAGCTGTAGTGGTGATGCCAGTGAGAGACAGTAGAAAGAGACAATGGAGAAAAATGGGTCTAGAACTATTGGAGCAGAATTCATAGGAGAAAAGGAGCGATGGATGTGAAAGTTGAAGGAGAAGGTGGTACGAAAGGATAATTAATGCCTAGATTTCTGGCGTGGGCCACTGAGTGGATCAAGGTGCCATTTACTGAGATGGGGCAATGTGGGAGAGGAGTTGTCCTGGGAGGAGAGATAAATCTTGTTTTCAACAGGTTAAGTTTGAAATCTGTCAACCATAACTTGCTATTATATAGGGATAAGGGAGGGAACACATTATAGTTAGTATACAGGGATAAGAGAGAATACACAAGTGGTGGAGCCAAGCTTAGAATGTGAGAGGCTGGACTGCAGTCCTAGACGCTCCCTGCCTCTCAGTCTTCCTCTGCGGAGCTCAGGGGAGACCTCTGGGTCAGAGTGCAGATGAAAAAAAAATAACTAGCTGCTTAGTGAAGGTGTGGGCAAGGACCAGACTGCCTGACAAGTGTGGAGGAAGAAAAGGACCTCAGTCGCTGGGGCCTCCACCATGTAAGGGGGTAGAAGGACAGGGACTCAGAGTGGACCGTGAGAAGGATTGGTCTGAGGAGTAAGGGAAGAACAGTGGAGAGAGGTCATAGTCAAAAAAAAGTTGGGGCCAGAGCGATAGCACAGTGGGGAGGGCATTTGCCTTGCACGCAGCGGACCTGGTTTCTATCCCGGCATCCCATATGGTCCCCGAGCACCACCAGGAGTAATTCCTGTGTGCAGAGCTAGGAGTAACCACTGAGTATTGCCGGTTATGACCTAAAAAGCAAAAAAAAAAAAAAGTTGACAGTAACAGTGCTCAGGTGAGAAAAGGTCTTGGCAGTGCCTGCTGGATGGAGCAAAATGGCTCTTGGTGACCTGGCAGGAATATTTTATCTGAATGTGTGGGACTGAAGCCAGATCAAGTGGGGCGAGAAACCATGGGAGAAGAGGAATTTAGCTGCTTGGAATTCAGTTATGCAGCTTAAGCAACTAGACTGTGAAAGGGACAAAGGAGAAATAGGCTAAAGAGGAACAGATGCAAAGGAAAGGAAGGGAACAGATGCGTGTGTCTTAAGTGATGTTGGAAGGGAAGCCAGCAGGAAGACAGGCAAGAGCTGGAGGTGCGTGAGTCAAGAAGAGAACAGGGTTTCCTATGAATGGAACAGTCTGAAGGCCTCTCAATGGTCAGAAACAGGCCCCACGTGATGTTAGTGGAACTCTGGTATGATTTATCATACTGCTGCAGAGTGCTCTAAATTGTATCTACTTACTCAACTATGCAGAGACTTGAAGACTGTGGAGGGTTTGGCTTGATGCTCTTGAGTCTGAATTCTGGTTGACAGCATTTAAGATGACCCCCACTGAGCCACAGCTTCTGGTGTTCAAACCTTTGTATAAGCCCATTCCCATATGGAATCAGGAATGAAGAGAAGGCCATGGAATGGCAGTTAGGAGCCAGACTGGTTCTGAAAGCCATTGGTGCACCAACCTTGACCTTCTGTGTGACTCCCGCTGCACCAGCCAAGGGCTCTATCTCAGCATGGCAGCGACAATCACGGAAAGGTCATGGTAGAGAGCAGTAGTGGAATGGCACCTTCCCATCTGTCCTGTGAAGGGCCCCTCTCATCAGTCCCAGAGGCAAGCCCAGAGGGCAGGGAGGCTCACAGAAGACTTGGCCCAAACTCCAGTTGGGCTGTTCCTTCATTTCCATCCTGCAGATATGATGACTGTTCTGACATATGACTGTGATTTAGGACTGTTGTGTTCTGGGTGACTTGTCATGCAGCGATAGATAATGAATGTGGGGCACTGCCCACTAGTCTGGGAAGACTCTATACTCTGTCCATGTTTCCTAACATCCTCCTACTCTGGCCCTTTCTGGTCTTCCTTCCTGGGGATCCCTGTCCTACTGGTTGGCTGTGGCCACCTACTAAAGCAATTTCATCTGTGGCCCCTTGTGATTTACAGGGGTCCTGTAGAGGGCCTTATCCTTTCTCTCCAGTTGAAAACATTGCCCTATACTATGGCATGGATACAACAATACTTAAAGTGGCACATCAAAGTAATGTGTTAGCTTTGAAGGCAGGTCATGGGTACAGAAATCTGCCATGTGCAAATACGACTTCCCTAGCCTTGTCACACATATGCACACCATGCATATATGAGCACCCACACCACTCAAGCAAAAATCACACACATATCACACACACCAAGCATACGATACATCACACATACATATACACTACACATTCATACTGATACACCACACATACATATACACCACACATACAGATACACCATACAGATACACCATACATACATAAACACCATACAGATACACCATACATACATAAACACCATACAAACCTGCCACATATGTACTACACGAATATACACACTACACAAACAAACAGCACACGGCCCCACAAATATAAATAATTATACGCAACCTCAGGGAAATGCTGAGGCGCCCGCACAAAAAATCGGGAGCAGGGTCAGGGATCCCCTTCTGTCCCAGGGGATTGGCAGCCGGCGGACGGAGAAAGATGCAAGAATCCGGCGAAGTTTCAAAATGTTTTACTTAACATAGGTTCTGGCATCCCACTGGATCCCACGGGATGACAAAAGATCACGTGGCCGCCCACCTACAAGATGGTCATACTTCGTCAAGACCCTGAATGAACGGTTTGAGGCTCTTCGTATTCCTGAAGCAAGCAGATGCCATTGGGCTACACTGGCATGTGATAGGGTCAAATGGAAATGTTACTGGCACCCGCTCGAGTAAATCGATGAATAACTGGATGTCAAGTGATCAAGTGAAGGTTCTGGCATACAAATCAGCAATAGGAAAAACCCGAACTTAGTGTTCCCAGCTGGGCCCTGGCCACATGTAGGCCAAGATTGCTGCCACCACATATTAAGGCCCTGCAGAAAGGAGACAGCAAAGGGAAATGCCAGCAGAAAGGGGGGAAAAGGCCAAAGAGAGAGGAAGCAGGCTAGTTTTATATCTCTGCAGCTAGACCTCCCACGCCAATGAAAAGCCATCATGGTAAAATTCCCTCAGATGATTTCTCCCAGGACCTCACCTAGGCTCTTTGAGACGTTAATGTTGCCAAGCCAAGATCTGCCTTGGAAGTGCCCCTGCAAGGTTGAGTGTAGGAGTGGCTTCTGAGGGGAACTGTATCTCAGAGTACAAAGGATGCAATCTGTACCAATGAATATTCTATAGCCAGTTAAATATTTCTCCAAGCCTTCACGGAGTCTCATTTTTACTTCATGGCTGTTCTGTATATTATCTGCCTTTGAGTTATCAGAGGCAGATTATATATCAGAGGCATATAATATACTTCACTGATTTAAAGAAAGCCTTTGACTCTATTGAGACCGAAGTGGTCATCGAAGCCCCAGCCAAACAGGGTGTTCAAATACAATAATACATCAAGATTCTTCGTGTAAAAGAAGGGGAGAGAGATGCAGAGAGAGAGTGAGAAAGAGAGAGACAGAGAGAAAGAGAGGAAAAGGGGGTACCTGCTATTGAGGCAGCCTGGGGGTTGGGCTGGAGGGGTGTGTGTACACTGGTGGTGGGGATGGTGGTGGAGGGATGGGTGCTGGAATACTGTATTACCAAGAACCAATTATGAACACCTTTGTAACTGAATGGTTCACTTTGGTAAAATAAAACATTTTAAATAAAAAGATCCTTCATGAGCTGTATTATGGATTTACCATCAGCTCTCACCATTCTACAAGGAAGTGATCATTGATGTCAAAAGAGGGTTTGACAGGGTGATATCATTTCACCAAAACTCTTCAGCGCCACCCTGCGAACATCATGTGACAATTAGAATGGGAATTAGAATTCTAATTAGAATTAGAATGGAAAGGAATGGGAGTGAAGATAGATGGTAGACAACTATACCACCTCCGCTTCACTAATGACATCGTTCTAATAATACCAAACATTAGCCAAGCGGCACAAATGCTGGCTGACTTCGACCGAGACTGTGGAAAGATAGGTCTACAGCTGAATCTCAACAAAACAATGTTCATGAAAAATGAACTAGTTCCAGAGGCCCCATTCACTCTCAACAGAACAAACATCTCTAAATGCAGCAATTATGTGTACCTAGGTCAAGAACTCAACATGATGAATGACCTAAAACCTGAGCTGCACAGGAGGAAGAGAGTGGCATGGAACGCCGGTTATTTCTTCAAGAACATTGAAGAAATATCTAAAAAGGGCAAAGAACCTCTGGCTCTGGGCACATCTCTTCGACTCCACCATTCTCCCTGCATTAACATATGCCTCAGAGACCTGGGCCCTAAGAAAGCAGGATGAGAATGCTATTCGGTCTCCCAAAGAGGAATTGAAAGAGCTATACTTGGAATATCATGCCTCACTCAAGTGAAAGAAGGAATCCAGAGTTCCGACCTCCGTCAATGATCCAGAGTCAGGGACGCTGTCTCATTTGCCAAGGCATCGAAAATCAGATGCGCTGGACATGTAATGCGATTTGGAGACAACCGCTGGACTAGAGCTGTTACCGACTGGATCCCACGGGGATGTCAAAAGATCACGTGGCCCCCCCACCTACAAGATGGTCAGACTTCTTTGTCAAGACCCTGAATGAACTGGTTGAGGCTCTTCATATTCCTGAAGCAAGCAGATGCCATTGGGCTACACTGGCACGTGATAGGGTCAAATGGAAATGTTACTGGCACCCGCCGAGCAAATTGATGAATAACGGGATGTCAAGTGATCAAGATATCAGAGAGCCATGCTTGCTTGCTTAGAGGCAAACAGCATCTCTCTCTGGTCTAATTACTTAGAGATCCAACATGGCCAGGCAAATATACTGCTAAGATCTAGCTAGTTCCACGTTGATTGTGGCATCATGAGAGAATATTTATGCCAGCCAGTATGAATACATGGTCAGATAAAATGCCACATTCAAACTGTCCTCCTCCTATCTACAAAGTGACATGTAGGAGGCAACTCCAGGCCAGATGCAGAGGCTCTGGGTAGCAGTGTACTGCTACACACAACTACACCACACACATGCACATGGTCCATATACACACCACAACATACTACAACACCACACACGTCTCATATATACATACACACACCACAGAAACACACCACACATGCATGCACACACATGCTCACACCACATACACACATTACTGTTCTGTAGGTCATATTTATTGTGTTTGAGTTACCCAAAGCTCCACTGTGAATCAGTATGTGGGGCAGCTTTCTCATGCCATAGTTTCAGGATGTAATTTTGGTGGAAGTGGACTTGAACAGTTTCGGTTGTATAATTAATGACATTCCATTTCCATGACAACTGCTAATTAATCATGCCTGTTAGCATGAACTTTTAGCCTGTGGGAGTTTGAGTCCTTGAGGCTCACATGAAAGCGAATAATGTGAAGTTTTCAATTTTGAGAAACAAGCGTGTGTGGAAGGTAGGGGGGCTGCCCCCTGGGCATGGGCACTCTGCGTCCAGCATGGGCTGGGGAGAGCCTGCAGTGAAGGACCTGCTCTCTCACTGTCCATGTCTCCACACAGCCTGGTGCCGGGTGAAGACTGCTCTCTCTCATGGGTCCACATTTCCAAACAGCCTGGGGCTGGGTGAAGGGCTGCTCTCTCACATGTGCCCGCGTCTCCACACAGCTTGGACCTGGGTGAAGGGCTGCTCTCTCACATGTGTCCATGTCTCCACATAGCCCAGTGCCCGGTGAGGGGCTGCTGTCTCTCATGTGTCCGTGTCTCCACACAGCCTGGTGCCGGGTGAAGGGCTGCTCTCTGTCATGTGTTCGCATCTCCACACAGCCTGGAGCTGGTTGAAGGGGGCTGCTCTCTCACATGTGTCCATGTCTCCACACGGCATGGTGGTGCCAGGGAGAGACTCATCTTGCAGTCATGTCTGCAGAGGGTCTGGAGCAGCTGAGAAAAGGCGAGGTGAAGAAACTCACATTCTCACCCAATGAGGCTCTTGTGGTTCCATTTTGTGGCCAGAGTTCGACTGTGGTCCTATAGTGTTCTTAGCTGGCTCTTCCTTGGTCCTCTGAGAGGGGGCAAGGAGGAAATTATTCTCAGAGACAATGGAGGATTCAAGCCTGACCTGATCAATGTGCTCATTTCCAGAAGGAAAGAAAAGTAATTTTCTACCCCTAAGCATGGTTACTGCCAGGCAGAAAGAGCCTCGTCTAGCCAGTCAGCGCCATCCCACCTGAGTTTTTCGCCTGGGCCTGGTAACAAGACAGTGAATGTGGGATGGCGGGTGAGTGCCAGGAGATCTCAACTCTGCTGCTGGGCCAAGGCAGCTTTCAGGTGCTGGCGCTGCGGGACAGCAGCCTGGGAGCGAGTTGCTGGAGAGGGGCAGGGACACTCTGGGTAACCAGGCAGCATGCTCTATCTGTCTGTTAAGAGCACTTGTTTCTGCGACGAGAACAGTCAACTTATAAAGGAGGGGGTTAGAAATCAGAGCCATGGTGCACCCAGAGTGCCCCACAGGCTCTGGGCAGGCGGCACACATTTTGCTGAGCACATTTGTGTTTATGGGTGCTCACTCTTTCCACGCTCTGTCGAAGTCTTCATTCAAGAAAGAATCTGCTATTGGTCATGTACACACGGCGAGAATGGAAACCACTGAAGACTTCTCTGATAGGGACTCATACCGCATGTCTCCTTGGATTACTCAAAGAACAAGTTGCAAATCTTGCTGGAGTCCAAGAAATTCTGATCTTGCTGTTTTGGCAATATTAGGTTACATTTTTGTTCTTCTGAAGAACCTTCCAAATACGTATTTTAGAGAAAAAAAATTGAAGTTTTTTTTTCCTCTTCCAAAGGGTGTTCTAAATACATTAACCTTTTCATGTGCTTGTAAATTTGAGAATAGTAACTGGGCTGCTACTTTTTTTCTTTTCTGGGGTCACACCAGGCAATGCTCAGGGGCTACTCCTGGCTCCGCACTCAGGAATTACTCCTGGCAGTGCTGGGGGGACCATATGGGGTGCTGGGGATCGAATCCAGGTTGACCCCCATGCAAGACATGCAAGACAAATGCCCTACCCACTGTGCTATTGCTCTGCCCCCTCCCCCCTCTTTTTATTCTCTTGCTGCAGAGAAGAAACAAAGTCAGAAAGCTCACAGGCTGCAGTGGGCAGCAAGTGGGTGCTGCTAGCCAGAAGGACTCCTGATTCCAAATCAAGGCTCCCCAGCACCCAGGTGCTTCTGGGTGGTGAGAGGCCGATCCACACATGGGTCCCTGTCTTCTCGTGCCCTGAGTGTCTCTGTAAAAAGAAGTTGGGGTATCGCCCTGTTTCGCAGAGTGATACAGGAGTGCTCAGAGAGTTTGAATAACTTGTCCAGTTTCTCAGACTAAAGAAGCGACAGTGCTGAGATCCAGGTCTCCTGTTGCTTGATTTCAGACCCTCGAGTAGGGAGGCGGTGACATGCAAGGTTGCAGTTTCCACCCCTAGCTCTGAGGGGGTGTCAGTGGGGAGCCCCTAGGGGATGTTTCCAAGTCTGTAGAACTATAAGTGGCCCCCCAGAGTGTAGCCCAACCATGCCGGAAGACCAAAGTGCACCATAGGCTTTTTGGCAACCACATCCCCTTTGAATGATTTATCATCCTAAGTAGGGCAAAACAAACAAGGGAACTAGGGCCTTCTTGAGGAGAGAAGGAACCATTCCCTGCTGCGTTATTTATTTTTCCGAAGGGCAGATGGAATTCCTCTCCTGGCCTCTGAATTCCTCCTCTGTGCTGTCACAAGATGTTGACTCTTGTAAACTCAAGAGAGGCCTCCAGTGGGGCCTGCCCCAGCCCTCTCCACGATCCTGTTAATTAGACAACAAAGGTCACAGCCACTGACCAACCTACGCTACAACTCCTTGAACTAGCAGTCAGAGTTTCTCTCAGCCCATCTCCTTTCCCTCTTTCACTCATTTGTTCATATTCACAGAACACCCAGAAGCCCTTCTCAGAAATTGAAACCTCTCCTTCTTTCCTGAATGCTCTCTTTCAGGGGCAGTTATTTCATTACCACACACAGATCAGAACAATGAAGCAGAGAAGGGTCAAAGAGCTTGACCACAGCTATACAGAGGTTTGATCCCAGTCTGCTAGGATAGCCTGACTCCAAGAAGCGTGGACAGGAAACCACGGCGGAGGTGCAGAGGGAGTGGGACCATCTGTCTGGAGACACCAGGGTGCAGAAGTTTTCTGGAAAGGGGTTTAAGCTGTGATCTAAGAGAATCTCAGCCTTGAAGCAAAAAAACTTTTTCGTCTGACCAGTGGAGTGGTAGAGAAGATGGTGGGAGCAGTGATACTAGTATCGCGCAGGAGCAAGGGGCAGCCAGGGCAGAAACAGCAGCAATAATAAAAAACAGGAAGAGCAGCGTGATGCAGTGTTGGATTTGCCCAGCACTAGGGCCAGGATCTAGGGCTTTCAGTCAGCAAGTCTGTTAGGAAACTCAAACCTAATCTTTTTTATTTTCCTTTAGTAGGGACCACTGTGCGTGTGTGTGTGTGTGTGTGTGTGTGTGTGTGTGTGTGTGTGTGTGATTGGATGCCAAGAATAGGACTCAGGATTCTGCCCATGCCAGTCACATGCTCTGCCTGAAATCAGAGCTTAAGAGCTCTGGTTTAGGGCACTGCTGGGCTGGCTGCAGTGCATGTGACGCTATATAAGAACTCCAGGGAGGCAGCTCTGCTATTCTCAGTATGCAGAGGAAGAAGCAAAGGCACTGAAATGTGAAGTAACGAGCATGCTTTAATGCCAGGATAGAGCTGGACGTGAAGCTGGGTTTGCCTGAATTTCCTACTTGCTTCATCCTGTGATCATTTTTAACTTGTAATCTTTCTAGAATATGCTTCCCTGAAACTATCCTTAATTTATGCAGCATAACATCTTTGAGGCCTCTCTCTCTCTCTCTCTCTCTCTCTCTCTCTCTCGCACACGCTTTCTTTTGTTTTGAGGATGTACCTGACTGTACTCAGAACTTACTCTGGGACTCTTGTGCTAAGGGGTTACTTCTGGCAGACCTGGGGAACCGTGAGGGGTGCTGGAGATAGAACCTGGGTCAGCTGAGTGTAGGCAAAGGTCCCATTTGCTTTATTTTGGGCCTTTTCTTGTTTGATTAGATCCACCCCGAGGACGTAAACCAGCTCTGTGGGGCAGCTTAAGGGCTAGGACAGCCCTCGGAAGCGGCTTGAGTTTTCATTTTGCTGACCGAGTGCTCTGCTTCTTTCTTCCTCCCTGGAGATACTTTTAGGGGTTATTAAATTTTATGGGGGGGGGGGGTGATTGGGCTTTATGGCCCCATAAATAACTCTGTCTCCTCTGTCCTCAGAGCTGTTTTTTTTTCCCCTTCAGATTTCCACCTTGGGATCTTTGTTCTCTGTCATTACTTAGAGCCAGTTGTCTGTGATTCTATTTCCATAAGTTCCACACATTCAAACAGACATTTCCCCATTTTCTGGAATTTAGGAACAGGCTGAATAAAGGTAGCCCTGGGAAACCAAGAACTGTGTTTGGAATGAAGCAAACTATAAGCTGTGTCCAAGGAAGAAGAAGAAGACATGAGAATGAACAACTCCTTGCTTGGGCTCCCCAGAAAATGTGTTGGTGTCTGTCTCCTGCCAACATGTGTCAAGGAGAGGTGGTGGTAATACTGCATCAGCACAGAGGAGGACCGTGAGTCTCTTCAGAATCTGAAGAGACTCTCAGAGGCTCATACTGACTCATCAATTGGGCTTGGAAATTGGGGCTTTGAACGCTTTTGGACACCTAATTTCCTGCCATTTCACATAGCCTAGTGACAAGGGTCAGACACGCCTGCCACTCACCTTTGGTTTAATGGGACTGTCACATCTCTGGCAAGATAGAATTGAAAAGGTCCTTGATCTGGGCCCATATATTTAATGAGGTTCAAATACTATCTCCATTCAAAGTATGTCTTTCATGGACCAAGGGACACTCTGTCCCTGAAAATTGCTCTCTCTCTCTCTCTCTCTGTTTCTTTTATTCTTCCTTCCTTATTTTTTCCTATTACAGCACTTTCACATTTTCATATTAATGATTTCTCACTAATTTATTCACTCATTCAATTATATACCAAGTCTAAAGTACCTTGAACTTTAGGGAGTATTACCATTTTGACAATGTTGATTCTCCCCATCCATGAACAGGGAACGTGTTTCCATTTCCTTGTGTCCTCTTTTATCTCTTGGAGCACTTTAAACTTGAAATAAATTAGCCTCAAATCCATCCATGTGTGGTGGGAACCTTCACTTCCCTTTCCTCTCACACCTTAGCTTCCCATGGGTTCTGCTGAGGGGAGTTTCAATTCTTCCTCAACAGCTGGGGTCTGAGCACCAGTTTCTATTGAATTAATTTCAGAGATGAACCCTTCCTGTGTATGTTTTGACTTTGGCTTTTCTCCAGCTGTGCAAAGCGTCTTTGTTTCCCTGGTTTTCTACACTTCCTAAGACCCCAAGAAGTATCTGTAAGTGAGCTCATCCCATGGGACACTGAGGGTAACGGTGGGAGTCTGTGTGGCTTGATAGATGCATGCAAACGCCGGCTCTCCTGCTCTTCAGAAATGCCTGGGCTCTTCCTATTTGCTCAAACACCTGCCACACTTTTTGACTCTCTCCTTTTTTCTTTTCTTTCTTCTCCTCGCAAAATTCTTGTTCATCATGTCGAGCAAATAATACTGTTTTCTCTCACACCTGCCCCACCACATGACAATTTTTCTTTATTGCACATTATTTATTCAATGTGGATCAAGTAATATCCACTAGGAGATCTGATGGCAGGCACTGTTGAAGATATAAAAATGAAATCAAAATAGATTAGAATGCAATTTGCTGAGAATCTGATCTGGGAACAAAGATCTATCATGAGGATCAGTACAAAAGAAATAGAAATAGGAGAGCAAGGTCATGCTTTTTGGAGACCAGGAGGGCAGCACTCAGAGGGTCTAGATCAGAGGGCAAGGACAAGGACTGAAGTCTACGGCAACTCAACACAGGTGAGATACAGAGGCCCAGGACCCAGGATAACCAAGGGCTGAAAGGAAAAGCCTGAGAGTCTGGGGTGCAGCACCCAAAGAAGAGAACAGAATTGACATGCTCTCCTGTACCTCCAAATCCTGACTCCCATCAGTCTGGGCCTGAGCAGCAGGAGAAGGGCAGCAAGCAGATCTCTCACTGGCAGCATGGTGGGGAGTGCTCAGACTGGAAACCGTGACACACGACAGACTGGCCCTCACAGCCATGTGGGAAAGTCTGGAGGAGCACCGGTGAGTAGGAGATAGTTACTGTCTTGCGGCTCATGAGTACCAGCAAATAGCAGAACTCACAATGAGTTTGTTTATTGAAAGATAATGTATCCTGGAGAAAGGATAAAAAGATGTTAGAATTGAACTGGGACCAGGAGGCCTGGGTTTTTTTTCATATTTTATTATACCACCATGAGATATACAATTACAAAGATGTTCATGTTTGGGTTTCAGTCATACAGTGTTCCAGCACCCATCCCTCCACCAGTGCCCATTTCCCACCACCAATGTCCCCGATTCTCTCCCCCTTCCCCTAGCCTGCCTTTATGGCAGTTTCCTTATCTCTTCTCTCCCTCCCCCTCTCTTTCTATGTTCCTTCTCTTACATATTGTGGATTATAATACACTTAGAGGTTATCATGTGTATCTTTTTGCCTATGTTTAATGCTCAGTTCTAAGTTGTTATTAGCACTTTCGACAATTATTAACACACTGTTCCCTCTCTGTCTTACCTAATCTCTGACTCCCATACATTTGTGGTAATTTCCACCTTTGACAAGACCTCCAAGGTCTGGGTTTTAATGCTGAAATGAACTCACTTTCGCCCACTAACTTAGCCAGGAAGTCACTTCCCTATTCATCCACTTATTCGCATACTCAATGATCACTGAAGTATCCGTTTGCATACAACAGCAATGAATGCTGAGAAAGGCACAGAGTCTTGTGAGATCAGTAGAAACATACACAAAGGATGGGATAATTTTAGATGATGGAATTTTCTGGATACTGAGGAAAGCCTCGATATGGCTCATTCGCATTGCAGGGTCAGGCAGCATGGAATGGCTGCCTCCCTTTGCCAGGCCTGTCCGAGCTGTTTAATTTAAAGCAAAGTCTTGGAGTGCACTTAAATTATTTAAATCCTGTGATGCTGGAAATAGTGAGCACTGCTTTGTTCTGACAAGCATCATTGCACCAAAGAGTAAGATATGGGACATACAGGTCACATTTCACGGGACTCTTTGATCCTGCCCACTTAATAGGCCCCAGGTGAGTTCTAGCTGATTTCTAATATTAGTGTGGTTGTTGATGCTGTACTAAATGAGTGATTTTTCATTTCTATATTGTATGTCTATATTAGTGGGGTGGGTGGGAAACATACCATAAACAAAATATTTATCTCAGCACTAAGTGCCAAATTTCCACATTAATTCTATTGGCCCACATCCTTTGTTAGAGAACTAAATTAAATTAAAATGCAATATAATTTAATTAGAATTGCAGTGGCTCATATGTCTTCTGAAAAACAAGAGTAGAGGGCTTTACAAGTTATTAAAACATACCACAGAGCCTCTGCAATCAAAGGCAGCAGAGCATTGGGCACAGGAACAGATGACTAGGACCCTGAGACAGAAAGAATGCTCCAGAATAGTCACAGTGTTTATGGAATTGTAACACACTACAAGGGTAATAAAATGATGGTGGACTTACTGGTCAATCATCTGAAGGAAAACCAGGTAGAATCTCCTTCAGACTGTTAACTGCAAAACATTTTACATCAATTAAGTATTATATGTATAAATTAGAGAAATCTGAAATAGGCAACCATATCAATAATCTCAGGCATATAAACCCTCTTTTTTTTTTTTCTCTCTATTATTTTGTATTTTGAGCCATACCCAGAGGTGCTCAGGGGGCTCTCCTGTGATAGCTGCTTTGGGGGATAGGGAGGAGCCAGGCAGTGAACCCAGTACTCCAGCAGGCAAAGCATGCCTGTATTCTGGCCCTTTGAGCTCTCTCTTGGGCCCAGCTACTCTAGGCAATAAACTCAGAACCATAAGTGAAATGACTGATGTGAATGACCACATTAAATGTGAAATAAATATGTGATAAGTCAGGTCAAAAAGCAAATGTTAAAACTAGGAGTGTGTGAGTGAGTGAGTGTGTGTGTGTGTGTGTGTGTGTGTGTGTGTGTGTGTCCCACAAGGCAGCTTAAGGATTCTATTGCACAATGGTTTTATCAATTGAAAATATTTGTTGATTTTCTCAATGGAAAGGCAGAGAAGTAAATGTCCAAATAGGAAAGTGGGACAGCAGATCAAAACTGATTGGTAATATATGAAATGGCTTTTTAAAAAATTCTAAAATAACTAAAACATTATTATCACAAGTTGCATAAAAACAGACAGCTTTTACAAAAATTGTTTTTTGATAGAAAAATATTTGAATAGACTGGAATGTCTGTGACCTAGAAAACGGAGCAGAAGATTAGAGATTGCTGCAACCAGAAGCTGGTGGGAAGTTTTGCGCTTTCCATGCCAGTGCAGATGTGAATAATCACCCCCTTCCTTCACTGCAATTTGCACCCCTGTAAGCTTTGTTCTTCATTTCTTCTTTGTAGCCTGAGACTAGAATAGTAGCCAGACTGTATCACTGTATCACTGTCTTTCCGTTCATCATCGATTTGCTCGAGCGGGCCCCAGTAACATCTCCATATGTCCTGTCTCATGCTAGTAGAGCCCAAGGCATCTGCTTGCTCCAGGAACATAAAGAGCCTCAATCCATTCCGGAATGAGGTCTATAATTGTTACTGGCATTTGGCATATATATCAAATACAACACGGGTAGCTTGCCAGGCTCTGCCGTGCAGGTAGCATACTCTTGTAGGCATCTCTAAGAGCCAGACTAGTATTCCCAAATTTATGAGAAGATGAAAAGATTAAAATAAATAAATAAATTATTTTAATCTTTTCATCTTCTCATAAATTTGGGGAATACTAGTCCCAAATTTATGAGAAGATGAAAAGATTTCATTGATAGTATTCTTTGGAAGAGAAAAAAAAACCTTAACTTGTTTTCTCTAAAATACTTGGAAAGTTCTTTGGAAAGGCAAGAACTGGAACTCTTTTTTTCTAAAATAGCAAGATCAGAACCCTGTGGGTTCTGAGACAGTAACTGTCCCTTTGTGCAAAGGCAGATGTAACCCACATCCCCAGGAGATGACGAAAGCAGGATCAGGCTGGCCAATACCCAGGGAGTCTGATGCCCAGAATTCTGGGCTCCAGAACTTTCCCGTGCATTTAGCTTCATGCTGGGCTTTCTCCAGGAATTTGGAAGAGGAAGAGGACCCTAGTAAACCCATGAACTGGCCCTGACCAAGCATCTTGTGGGTAATGCATAGGAGAAAAGCAGAGTTGGGGGGGGTGGTCAGGGCTATCAGAAAGATTGCCCCTAGGGTCTTGTGGGGAGCTGAGCGTACTCTCACACAGTCCTGTTTCCCCCACTCTTCCTGAGGAAAGGATGGTTCTCCACAGCCGGTCACGCCGGTCCGAGCCTGTGAGAAAGACCCTATGAAGTGAATGAAGGAATCGGACTCAGTGGATACTCCAGAGCTTCCCCAAGACCTGCAGAGACCCTCTTCCTGCGAAGTAGGAGGGGACAGGCATGTGGAAGATGCTGGAAGGAGCATTCAGGGATGGAAGTTTCAGGGCGTCCAGTGATGCCCTAGCATTGGTCCTTATTCACAATTTATTTCTTTGAACATTCTGAGAGGATCAGATAATAATTTATAATAAAAAATAAAGATCTTTGTGACTTCCTACAACAAGTTGAATGCTGTCATTCAAAAACCTAACCTAGCGGAAGGGACACTCACAGCTATGAGACGTGATGGAAGGTGATGTTTTCTGGACTCTTCTCCTTGGTCTGCAGCTGCCTCCCAGAGGATGACAGGCTCAGGCTGCTGTCTGGAAAAGCACAGTGTGGGGCATGCTTGCAATTTCCTAGCACAGGTGAAGAATGAAAAATTCTTTCATATGGGGCCGGGAGGGAGTAGAGCAGGCTGGTCATCTGCCCTGCATATGGCTGACCTGTGTTGGTCCCCAGTGCTGCGGAACTTCCCTGAGCACCTCCAGGAGTGATCACTGAGCATAGCACCAGGAGAAAGCTCTGCGCTTAGCTAGGTGAGGCCCAAAGGACAAAGTAAAAATTAAATTCCCTAGCTGCACAGTTCTGCTATTACAATAGCTCCACATTTACTGACAGGGATGAGCTCAGGGAAGGGAAGTTGAGGCTCTTTGCTGGCATCCCAAAAGGTAATTCATCCATAGAAGCTTCTGGAAGCCACCATGAGCTATGCTCATTAGGGGATGGATGTTCCAGCAGCCAGTGAGGCAAAAGTTATGGGTAACTTTCAGGTCTTGGTAGTGGCCTAGACATGTGTATCTTGTCCCATTTTGTTCAATTTGTAGGAGAGTCTCTAACTTTCTCCAGCTCTGAAGTTCCTCCCTCATGATTCAAGCTTTAGGCTGTATGAGCCCTGCATCTTCCTCTGCTCAGATCCTCTTCATGGACCACAAACGGGGCACCCAGAGGGCAGCTTGCTCTCCTTCGTGGACTCAACAGTGACCCCCTAGGGCAGCAGCTGGGTGCTAAGAGCATCATCCCCTTGGCCCTGCATTTAGGGCAGCTACAGTTTCATGAGCAGCTGAGGTAAAGCCTTGGCCATTAGAGATTTCCCAACTGTTCTATGTATAGGTGCAAGACAGGCTAGTAGGTGTTGTGTGCAAGGACAGAAGGTTCGAGCTTTACCTGGTAGGAAACACAGGCGAGGCTTTCCTGGGGAAGTGAAATGGACATAAGATGGGGAGCAAGAGCAGGAGCTGGTGGGTGATAGAGAGACATAGGCAGCATCTTGTGCAAAGACCTGAGAGGTGGAGGGTCGATCCCCCAGGAATCATTGCCATATGCTGGTGTTTCCAGCCCCATGTTGGTTTATATCCTTTATGGTGCGACTGTAGTGTGGTATGACTCTGCTGCTCATGCCCCCTCAAAGGTACACACAAGAGGCCTGTAGCTGCACCTGCATCTCCCCGTGCCAGCCATGAGCCTGGAATTCTCAGCACACACATTGTTGGTCCATTTTTGATTGATGAGGACTGTTCCAACATGCCCTGGCCAGTAGCCAGAGGAAGAGCTGCTGAGAACTAAGTCAAGGAAATCTGGTGATTGTTGGATTACTTGTTAGCCCTGTTGTTGGATCACAACCTACTTGCTAGCCTGGGTTTTTTCATTGCTAATGAGGGATTGCTTTTCTCCTTCCTTCAAGCTTTTTGCAGATATTTATGCTGGGCATTTGTTCTTGTATAAACACAAAAGGAGAGTGGAAGCAGTGTATTTGTAGTTTAGTTTACTCGGAATTAGTTGCTCCTGAACTTCCCATCATATATATATATATATATATATATATATATATATATATATATATATTATTTTTTTTTTTTTGCTTTTTTGGGTCACACCCGGCAATGCTCAGGGGTTTCTCCTGGCTCTGCACTCAGGAATTACTTCTGGCGGTGCCCAGGATACCACATGGGATGCTGGGGATTGAACCTCGGCCGGCACAGGCCAGCCTCATGCAAGGCAAATGCCCTACCCGCTGGACTATCGCCTCCGGTTCCCCCTCCCCCATCATATTTTCTAACTGGTGCCTCAATTACCCTTGGATTGATTTTTAATATTCCCATAAAAGGAGGGTCCTCTATGAGGGACTGGATGGTACCAGGAAAAGCGTCCACTCTGGCTTCTATATGGGACAACTTTTAGAATAGCCCTGCTCTGACCTAAAGTTTAGAGCAAGGTCAGAACCAGCTTTGTTCTGACCTAAGATAAGCCATGAACGGCCTTGCAGCGCAGCAGCAATTAAGACTTGCATTGAAGCAGAGCAAGGCTGTTGTTGGAAACAGTACCCTATGCAGGGCAGAGGATGGAAATCATTGATCTGGCATGGTGAGTATAGTATGGATCATATGACATGATCTCCCATGAAAGATCACCCTATATATTTAATCTCAGATGTAGTTATATATTACTGTCTCTCTTACTGTGTTTATACAAGAGGACTAGAAATATTATTGAAATGATTGTTTACTAGCCTGGAAGGAGAAGAACAGTGCTCTACATTAGCATCTCTATAAGCCTGGGAAGCAGCTGTGGCCCCCCACCCCCGGGGTCTTTGTAAGAGGAAACCAGTTTATACCTCAAAAGCTGCTTTTCACCTTTGGTTATGCCCTGCCCCCAGCCTCTGCATAAGATTTATCTCTAGCAGTTTGGGTGGGTGGGGTCAGAGAGACGGCCCAGTGTGGTGTGGCAGAGTGTGTGATTGGGGAGTGGCATTGGAGTGTGAGAGTGTGTGGAGAATTAAGTGTGAGTGTGTGGAGAATTAAAGCCTTAGATTTTCTATACTGGGCTCATGTTTCTTTGTTCATTGGCAGGAGGGGACTATCATCTGCCTCGAGCATGATCAAAGAAACTGACTGACCCTGATATTGCTGGGGACCCCAAACAGCACCAACAAAGTTAGCATTGGCAGCAGGCTCCACAGAGGGCAGAAGTTTGAGTCTTTAGAGTGCTTTTTCACTGCTGGAGTGAGAGTACAGAGGGGAGGGTACCTCAAAGGCCTTTGACCTGGCTTCAATCCCTAACATTCCATATGATGTGGCCCCCAAGCAAAACCAAAAGAGAGGTTTTTATTTCAGAGATGTTAGGGGATAAAGGTCTTCTCATGACCTCCCAGAGTCAAATCAATCTAGTTGAGACATTGGGGTAACATGTTTTGCTCATGCGCTATTCTTATTTTCTTGTTTTTGAGATATGAGGCGAGAAGAATCAATAAAGGTCTAAAAGTAACCAGAAAAAAAATGGAAAAACAAATTCACATAATGGTGGTAACCCCATGTTTCTTGAAAAAAAATATTGGCATTAAATCTGTAACAAGGGCTGAAGAGATAGAACAGAGAGGTTAAGGTATCTCTTTTGCATGCAACTTACCTGGTTCAAATCCCTGCCACCACATATGGTCCCTTGGCACCACAGAGCCTGGGCACTGCAGGGTATGACCTGCCACCTCCCCCAAATCTATAAAGATTCTGTGGTTGGATAGAATAAATAATCTGAGGGACTGAAGGGGGGGGATGTGGGGGGAAGGAAGACAAGACAAGACATAGTTAGGCAGCAACTTGTCAACTGTTAAGGATTTTGAACTTTGAATCTACCACAAATGTGTTGGAGTCAGAGGTTAGGTAAGAAAGAGAAGGGAACAGTGTGCTAATAATCGTCGAAAGTGATAATACCAGCCTAGAACTGAGCATTGAATATAGGGAAAAGATACACATGATAACCTCTACATGTGTGTATTGCAATCCAAAATGTGTAAGAGAAGGAAGAAAGAGAGAGAGAGAGAGAAGAGATAAAAGACCTGTCATAGAGACAGGCTAGGGAGGGGGGAGGAATTGGGAACATTGGTGGTGGGAAATGGGCACTGGTGGAAGGATGGGTGCTGGAACGCTGTAACCGAAAACCCAAACATGAACATCTTTGTAATTGTATATCTCACAGTGGTATAATAAAATATAAATTTTTTTAATTAAAAATTTTCTTATAGTTTAGGTAAATGATGAAAATCTGCTAACATTTATGGCTTTTGCTCTTGTTTGGTTTGGAGGCCACACTTGGCCGTGCTCAGGACTTACTCCTGACTCTGCACTCAGGGATCACTAATGATGAGGTATGGAGTCCGAATGTGGTGCTGGGGATTGAATCTGGGTCAGCAACATACAAGTTTCCTACCCACTGGACTGCCTCTCTGGTCCAATGCTTATAGTTTTGGGGTACAGTGACTGCACCTTCAACACCAACACCAAGTGCCGAGGGCCTGCTCCACTGTCCCTGTCTCCCCTCTTATCCACCTCTTCACCTCTTCTCTGTCCTTCACTGCTTGGTTATTTGGGTCCTGTAAGCAATTTGAATTCTTTTCTTTTTAGAAGGAACCAGGACTAGGATCAGAGTCTCTGCTCAAATCACAGGCTCTTTTCACGATTCTTTGTAATTCTGTCCACATCAAAGTGAAAATGGGCTGCCTCTGGATGGTCGCTGTCCAGGCCAAATGACAGACACTGTTCTCTTGGGTCTAGTGGCTTATCCCCACTTCCTCCCAGCCTCCCCTGTGGGCTGAGCCCTTGCTGAGTGAGGGTGTGGGTTCTGGCAGGCTGGCAGCTATGGGCCTCGCATTGAGCCATTGAGCCACTGGCTCCACAGTTCACCTCCAGGACTCTGAGCTGGCCAGGAAACAGTCACACCCACAGGAAACCCTGCTCCCCAACCTTGGTGCCAGGTGCTTCCATGCCTGGGTTGGAATTGCTAGAAGCATTTCCCGTGAGCCCACAGTCCCAGCCTAGCCTGCATGGGGCACTTTGAACTCCTTGAAGAGATGTCTGAACCCAAAGTTTCTAGGGGTCTGGGTCAGTTTGGGTGGCAGAAGTGGGGCAGGAGCTGGGCTGGCCTTGGGGAGCACTGTCCATTCTGTGATGGGAATCATACTAGAGCATGTACAGTGACACCTGCTCCCTCGACCCCGCTAGGCTGAGGTGCTCCAGAAGGTGGGCGCTGGCTGGAGCCACCATCCTCAGTATGCCCACTGTACTGGTACCCTAGACTTCAGTGGCGACACATAGCAAAATATCACCAATCATCTCTATGTATCCACAGGCCTCTAAGGGAAGCAGACAGCATTAGGATTTGGGTCCCATTCATGGTACCCCATTATCAGAGCAAGCTGTCTGGATATGGAGTTCCCATTGATCACTGCTTCTTTATCAGACCAGAAGGTTTATATGGTGGGTTGCTCTGATCATGGTGGTGCTCACAATTTATGGGGGGTAGAGCTCATGGGGGTCGCTATGGTGCTCACACATGCACCAGGGTCCCACTCGGGCTACGGTGCTAACACACTTTTAGCGGTGACCTTCTCATGGTTGCACCTTTCAGTTGGAGTGCACATACACACCTGGCCAAAGTGTGGTTGGTGATGCCTAGTGGTGCCAGGGATCAGTGAGGCAGAGATGCTGGACTGAAACAGAGAGCCGAGATCACGGTTAGCACATAAGGCTCTGCCAGGGATTCAACTTGTCTTATGTTTTCCAGACTTTCAGTTAGGGTCCTCTCCTTTGTCACTCAAACTGGAAGCTGCCAGCCACATAAAACTCGACATTTTATTTTATTTTATTTTATTTATTTTTAATATTTTATTATAGCACCGTGAGACATACAGTTACAAAGATGTTCATGTTTGGGTTTCGGTCAGTGTTCCAGCACCCATCCTCTCTCTCTCTCTCTCTCTCTCTCTCTCTCTCCTTCTCTCTTTTTTCTCTTACACATTGTGAATTTCAATACATACATTTAGAGGTTATCATGTGTATCCTTTTGCCTGTATTCAATGCTCAGTTCTAGGCTGGTAGAACTGAGAATTCTACACTTTCTCCAATTAATTAGCACACTGTTCCTTTCTCTGTCTTACCTAACCTATGACTCCTACACGT
The DNA here is from genome assembly GCA_021461705.1 of Cryptotis parvus. NCBI lineage: Eukaryota > Metazoa > Chordata > Mammalia > Eulipotyphla > Soricidae > Cryptotis > Cryptotis parvus. Next base: position 165,292 of record JAJIBD010002226.1, read on the forward strand.
TTGTGGTAGATTCCACCTTTGACAAGACCTCTTGATCTGTTTTTCCTGACCTTGGATATTGGTATCATAGTATATATATCTATCACTGGATCACTAGACAACCCGTTGTTCATCGATTTCCCCAGCGGGCGCCAGTAACATTTCCATTTGACCCTATCATGTGCCAGTTTAGCCCAATGGCTTCTGGTTGTTTCAGGAATATGAAGAGCCTCAAACCGTTTGTTCATGGTCTTGACAAAGAAGTCTGACCATCGCGTAGGTGGATGGCCACATGATCTTTTGAAATCTCATGGGATCCAGTCGGTAATGGCTCTAGTCCAGTGGTTGTCTCCAAATCTCATTATATGTCCAGCCCATCTGATTTTCGATGCCTTGGCAAACGAGACAACGTCCCTGACTCTGGAACAGCGGCAGAGGTCGGAACTCCAGATTTCTTCTTTCACTTGAGAGAGGCATGATATTCCAAGCATAGCTCTTCATGCTTCACTGATGACATCCTTCTAATAACACTAAACATCAGCCAAGCAGCACAAATGCTGGCTGACTTCGACCGAGAATGTGAAAAGATAGGTCTACAGCTGAATCTCAACAAAACTATGTTCATGAAAAATGAACTAGTTCCAGAGGCCCCATTCACTCTCAATGGAACAAACATCTCTGAATGCAGCAGTTATGTGTACCCTAGGTCAAGAAGTCAACATGATGAATGACCTAAAACCTGAGTTGCGCAGGAGGAAGAGAGTGGCGTGGATTGCCTTCAAAAGCATGGAAGAAATAGTGAAAAAGACAAAGAACCTCCGGCTCTGGGCACACCTCTTTGACTCCACTGTTCTCCCTGCATTAACATATGCCTCAGAGACCTGGGCCCTAAGAAAGCAGGATGAGAACGCTATTGGGGTCTCCCAAAGAGGAATTGAAAGAGCTATGCTTGGAATAGTATATATATATATATATATATATATATATATATATATATATGTATGTATGTATATGTATATATATATTATGCAAATAAATGCAGAAATTCTGTCTGTCTTTTTCCTTCTGGCTAATTTCACTCAGAATAATCCTCTCCTTGTCCATCCATTTATAGACAAATTTCATAACTTCATTTTTCCTAACAGTTGCATAATATTCCATTGTGTAGATGTACCACAGTTTCTTTACCCAGTCATCAGATCTTTGGCACTCTGGTTGTCTCCAAATTCTGGCTATTGTGAATAGTGCTGCTCTGAAAATAAAGGTGCAGATGGTGTTTCCATTGTGTGTTTTTGGCTTCCCAGGGTATATTCCCAGGAGTGGTATGGCTGAATCAAATGGGAGCTCAATATCTAGTCCTTGAAGGAATGTCCATATTGTTTTCCAAAAAGGTTGTACCAGTCAACATGCCCACCAACAATAGATGAGAGTTCCCTTTTCCCGCATCCATGCCAGCACTTGTTCTTTCTCTTTTGGATATGTGCCAGTCTCTGTGTTGTGAGATGATATCTCATTGTTGTTTTGATTTGCATCTCTCTGATGATTAGTGATGATGAGCATTTTTTCATATGCCTTTTGGCCATTCAAATTTCTTCCTTGTCGAAGTTTCTGTTCATTTCTTCTCCCCATTTTTTGATGGGGTTGGCTGTTTTCTTCTTGTAAAGTTCTACCAGTGCCTGATATGTCCTGGATATTAATCCCTTATCAGATAGGTATTGGGTGAATATTCTTTCCCATTCTGTGGACTGTCTTTGTATCTTGGTCATTGTTTCTTTTGAGGTGCAGAAGCATTTAAGTTTCATGTAGTAGTCCCATTTGTTTATCTTCGCTTATAGTTGCTTTGTTAGTGGTGTTTCATCTTTGAAGATGCCTTTAGCTTCAATGTTGTGGAGGGGTTTTCCTATGTTTTCTTCAATGCACTTTATGGATTCAGGTCTGAGGTCGAGATCTTTAATCCATTTTGATCTGATTTTTTGTGCATGGCATTAGGAGGCCTAAGTTCATTTGTTTACATGTAGCTGCCCAGTTTTCCCATCACCACTTGTTGAAGAGGCTTTCCTTACTCCACTTCACACTTTTTGCTCCTTTATCGAAGATTAAATAATCATGTGTTTGAGGATGGGTGTCAGGATACTCAACTCTATTCCATAGGTCCACAGGTCTGTTTTAATTCCAATACCATGCTGTTCTAATTACTACTGCTTTGTAGTACAATTTGAAGTTGGGAAAGTTGATGCCTCCCATCTTCTTTTTCCCAAGGATTGGTTTAGCTATCCATGGAGGTTTATTATTCCATACAAATTTCAGGAGTATTTGGTCAATTTCTTTTGAAGAGTGTCATGGGTATCCTTATAGGGACAGCATTGTACAAAGCTCTAGGGGGTATTACCATTTTAACAATGTTAATTATCCTGATTCATGAGCAGGGAATGTGTTTCTATTTTCTTGAAGCAGTGTCTTGTAGTTTTCTTTGTACAGGTCCTTTACACACTTGGTTAAGTTGATTCCTAGGTATTTGATTTTCTGTGGCACAATTTTGAATGGATTCGTTTTCTTAATATCTCTTTCTTCTCTTTCATTATTTGTATATAGGAAAGCCACTGACTTTTGAGTATTGATTTTGTACCCTCCCACTTTATCTATTGTTTCTGGGAGATTTTTGTTTGAGAGTTTAGGGTTCTCTAGGTATAATATCATGTCATCTGCAAATAGTGATAGCTTGACTTCTTCCTTACTTATCTGGATGCCCTTAATGTCCTTTTCTTCTCTGATTGCTATGGCAAGTACTTCCAGTAGTATATTGAATAAAAGTGGTGAGAGTGGGCAGCCTTGAACTCTTGACATTTTATTTATTTATTTATTTATTTATTTATTTATTTATTTATTTTTGCTTTGTGGGTCACACCTAGCAATGCTCAGGGATTACTCCTGGCTCTGCACTCAGGAATTACTCCTGGCGGTGCTAGGGGGATCATATGGGATGCCGTGGATTGAACCCGGGCCAGCACAGGCCGGACGCGAGCAAGGAAACCTCCTCCCCCACTGGGCTATTGCTCCGGCCCAACTTTTGACATTTTAAATTTGAATGGGTTAGAGTTAAATTAAATCACTGTTTAATAATGTGAATATTATGAATATTGGTAGGATGATATTTATAATTTAATCATAACGTTCCTCAGTCATGCTAGCAACTGCTTCATGTGGCCCATGCCAGCACATTGGAAAGCAGAGACCAAGAGTGTGCCCATCGTCACTATACTGGGTCACAATGTACTACTGGGTCACAATGTTCCAAGCTACTCCTCAGCTTTCTACATGTTACAGTGTGGTGGCCTGTGTATGAGCACACAGGGAGTATTCAGATTGCCATCCGGTTGTCTCTGTTATTGGCTAGTCTGCGTTTTGATTGTTGTTTAGAAACCATCTTCTGGCTCTGGTAATCTCGACACTGGTCCCCCAACCCCTACCCCCATACTCTATTTTACCTCTCAACAGAGAATGAGCAATCTGCTTTCCACCTTGGTGCAGAAATCTCCAACATGGGCTCAGTCTCTAGTCTCTTTGTACCCATGTCTTAATTGCTTGGCTGAGATCCCAGAGTTTCACACACTGGGTTATCAACAAAGTGAATTAGTGCTCACAGTTCTGGAACTGGAGCTTGGGGCCAGGTTGTCAGCTTGGGTGGGCTTTGATGATAGCTCACTTCTCAGTCGTGCTTTTCTCGTGTCCTCATGTTGGTAGGGAGTGGGAAACCTTGCTCTCAGGTCTCATTCTAGGGGCGCTAATCTCCTTCATGGAGCCTCACCCTACAACTAAAGCACCATCTGAGATTCCTCCTCCTAAAACCGTAACACTGGGTGGCAGCCTGTGAATTTAGGGGATCAGAAATGTTTGGCCACTTGAGATGTTCATTCACTCATATTAAATTGGTGGTCCAAGTGTCTGCTTACCACAATAGTTATAATTCTTTGAAATGGTGGAATTGAAAGTGAAGGTTTAGTTATTTGTTACTGGAAATAAGTTTTTAATTTTTTTTAGTTTATAATGTAATTATTTTATATTAATTTTATTATTGATCACTTGATCACTTGATATCCCATTATTCATCGATTTGCTTGAGCGGGTGCCAGTAATGTTTCCATTTGACCCTATCATGTGCCAGTGTAGCCCAATGGCATCTGTCTGTTTCGGGGATATTAAGAGCTTCAAACTGTTTGTTTAGGGTCCTGATAAGGAAGTCTGACCATCTTGCAGGTGGGTGGCAACGCCATCTTTTGGCGTCCCGTGGGATCCAATTGGTAATGGCTCTAGTCCAACGGTCATCTCCAGATCGCATTATATGACCAGCCCATCTGATTTTCGATGTTCTGGCCGATGAGACAGCGTCCTTGATTTTAGAATAGTGACGAAGGTCGGAACTCCGGAATCCCTCTCTCATTTGAGTGAGGCATGATATTCCAAGCCTGTCTCTTTCGATTCCTCTTTGGGAGACCCGAATGGTATTCTTATCCTGCTTTCGTAAGGTCCAGGTCTCTGAGGCGTATGTTTATGCAGGGAGAATGGTGGAGTCAAAGAGGTGTGCCCAGAGCCGGAGGTTCTTTGTTCTTTGACTATTGTTTCGATGTTTTCGATGGCAGTCTATGCCGCTCTTTTCCTCCTGCGCAACTCAGGTTTCAGGTCGTTCATCATGTTGACTTCTCGACCTAGGTACACATAGCTGTTGCATTCAGAGATGTTTGTTCCATTGAGAATGAATGGGGCCTCTGGAACTAGTTCATTTCCATGAACATAGTTTTGTTGAGATTCAGCTGTAGACCTATCCTTCCACATTCTTGGTCAAAGTCTGCCAGCATTTGTGCCGCTTGGCTGATGTTTGGTGTTATTAGAACGATGTCATCAGCGAAGTATAGGTGATGTAGTTGCCGGCCATCTATCTTCACTCCCATTTTTTTCCCATTCTAATTGCCGCATGATGATTTTGAGGGTGGCGCTGAAGAGTTTTGGTGAAATGGTATCACCCTGCTGAACCCCTCTTCTGACATCAATAATCACTTCTTTGTAGAATGGTGAGATCCTAGTGGTGAAACCATGATATAGTTCATGAAGGATCTTTATGTATTGGGTTCGAATGCCCTGTTTGACTAGGGTTTCTATGACCACTTCAGTCTCCACAGAATCGAAGGCTTTCGATCCAGTAAATTTTATTATTAAAAGATTTTAATTGAGATTAACTGGTGACATACAGTTACAAAGTTGTTCAAGATTGGGCTTCAGTCATATATTCCAACACAAATCCCTTCACCAGTGCACATTTTCCTCCACCAGTGTCCCCAGTTTCTATCCCACCACCCCTATCCCCAGCCTGTCTCTATGGCAGGCACTTTTCTTCTTTCTCTTCTGTCTCTCGTTCTGTCTCCATAAGTGAAGAATTAAAATAGCCATGGGTTCTTGCTGATTTATTACCTGATCATTCTTTTTGTCATTTATTAAATCTTTGTTGGAATACTCAATATAAAGTAAATTTGTTATATGTCTAAGAGAGCAGGTTGGGATTGGGAGGGATTTTGGGGACATTGGTGGAGGGAAAGAAACACAGGTGGTATTGGAACACTAAATCCTTGAAAGAAATATATGATGAACTGCTTTATAAATCATAATGTTTTTAATAAAAACTAAAAATGAAATTATAAAGATTAGGTTGGAGAGATAGTACAGTGGGCAGGCCACTTGCCTTGCATGTGGCTGATTAGGTTCGATCCCCAGTTACCACGTGGTCTCCGGAGTCCCACCAGGAGTGATTCCTGAATGCAGAGCCAGGGATTAAGTTCTGAGCACAGCTGGGTGTGTTCCCCAAGCCCCAAATAAATGGACATGAGACTCCCAGAGCCCTTCCTGAGTTTTGGTACCATCTCCCCAGAGTCAGGAGTTGAGTGGGAAAGCCCCGAGGGAGAATCCAGTTCTTCTATTTTCCATCTGGCCAGAACCATTGTCATAGGAGTGACCATTCCAACAGCTGCAGCAATTGAGGGGCACTAGCGGCACTAGGATCATTCCATATAGTGTAGTTTGAACACGTTGTCATGCTTTTGTGGCTGTGTGCCTCATTGGACTCTTAACTAATCACAGACCATTCAAGCCAATTGTACTCAGGAGGTGATAAAACTCAGATTTTGTTTTCTGATGAGTTCAACTCCTTTCTGGTTCCTCACTTTCCCGAGAGGGGTTGGGGAGAGCAAGTGAGATGGTGGTGGTGGAAAACAGACCACTAGGATTGAATCACATGCTGTACCATTGTATTGAACTATGAGTTTACCTACCAGGTGAGTGTGGTTCTTCACCTCCTGATGCTCAAGGATGATTACGTATATGAGGCACTCAGCAACACAGCACTGGCTTCTCTTATGCTGAAACCGAGGCACCAGCCCTTACCACTTCTGCTCAGAACCAGAACTGTGAGCACACTTTCTCCTCCAGGGCCTTAGACTGCACTTGCCATGTTTGCTTTCCCAGAACTTGGAAAGAGGAGGCATTCATTATCTCTTCTTCTCTGTCTCAGTTCTGCCACTTTCCTCTGCAAACCATCAACCCTCTATTTTGTGGCAGGGTTTTGTGCTTCATGAGTTGATGTGGGTCTTTCCCACCCTTGGAAATGGCCCAGTCACCACTTTCCCTGGAGGGTTATTGAAACTGCTGAATCCTGACTCTTTTTGCCAAGGCAATTTCTCTAGGCTTTGGAGCAGATGGTAAGTTGGCAAAGAAGAAGCCCTCCGATGAGGGTTTGCCAGCGTGGTGTGCTGTGGGAAGGGCCCGGCACAGGCAGCAGCCAGGATGTTGTGCTGCTCTCAGGAGGCTGCTGCTAGGTCCAGCCCATGTTGGGGTCTGACTTCAGCCCCGCTGCTTCTCCTGGGCCCTCTCATGTCTCACTTTCCAAGCTGTGTTTCAAGAATGTCACTCTCTTTTAGGTGAGGTCTTCTGGTGGGACCCCACAGCCTTCATGGGAAAGTCTATATCCTTTCATAACACAATCCTCTTTTTTGGGGAGTGCTCAAGTAATAACTTCTAGCTCTGAGCTCAAGGAAAACTCCTGGAGGTACTCAGGGGGACTATATGGGGTGCCAGGGATCAGTGCAAGGTAAGCAACCTATTACTGTATTATCATTCTGGCCCTGAACCTTCTTTTTTTCCTTTTAGTTAAAAAATTTTATATTCTGTGGCCTATAACACTGTTAGTAATGGTTTGTCATGTACATAATTCCAACACCACACCTATTACCAGTGTATCCACCTCTTTCCCCCAAGAACCCCCTAATCCTTTGCTTTTAACCACTCCTCCACCTACTCCATTGTGTGGAGCAGTTATTCCACGGTGTTGCCTTTGGCCCTTTAGTTTGCTATGTACCAATGCATACCTGTGAGTCCCACATAGGAGAGATCCTTCTGTACCTATCCCTTTCTTTCTGACTGACTTTACTCAGCATGAAGATCAATCCATGTTGTTGCAAATTGTATGATATGGCCTTTCTCGGAGCTGCAAAGTATTCTTTTGTGTGTATATATCCCATAACTTCTTAATCCATTTATTCATGGTTATGCATTGGGTTGTTTCTATATCTTGGTTGCTGTATTAAGTGAGTGATCAGCATGTGTGTGTGTGTATGCCCATTTGAATGTTTCTGGGAATTATTTTGCATATAGATGCCAAGAAATGGTATTACTTAGTCAGACAGTCCTATGGTAGTCCTAGTTCTGTTGTTTCGGAGAGACCTCCATATTGCTTTCCACAAAGGCTGGACTAGAAACAGTGGATGAGGGCTTCTTTCTTACAACCATGCCAATAAAATGCTTCCAGACTTTTCTGATATATACCATTCTCATGGGCACACAGGAAAACACACACACGGGAAACTCATGAGAGACTCACAGACATGGGGCAGAACTGCTACTGGCTCTCCCTGTACCTAGTCGCTCACGAGGCACCTGGGAGGGATGGCCGGTTCTAGCCCTGGACCGCCACCCCAGCAAAGCCTCGCAACAAGCCAGATGACCCCCACTCCATGAGGGCCTCCATTTTCCATATCCGGACTTCCCTCTTGTCAGAACTCCACCTAGCAGACCAGCCTATCACAGCCCGGCTTGAGCGGCCACTTTGCGGCTGCGCGGTTCATCAATAAATGCTGGATTTAAAGATGACTACAAGAGTATGCTACCCGGACGGCAGAGCCTGGCAAGCTACCCGTGTCGTATTTGATATGCCAAATACCAGTAACAAGTATAGACCTCATTTCCATGACCTGATGGAATTGTTTGAGGCTCTTTATGTTCCTGGAGCAAGCAGGTGCCCTTAGGCTCTACTAACATGAGACAGGACATATGGAGATGTTACTGGTGCTCACTCGAGCAAATCGATGATAAACGGAAGACAGTGATACAGTGATACCATTCTCATGGGGGTGTGAGATGCTATCTCAGAGTTGTTTTGATTTGCATAATGCAACCCTTCTAATCCACAGGCTCCTCTTCCTCACTCTAGGCTCACCCAGTGGCCCAGTCTGTCCATTGGTCTTTCCACTTTATCAGGGGCTCATTCACCAGTTGAGTCCTGACTCTGTGCCAGCCCGCCAGCAGAGACTGGAACCAGTGCACTGCTTTCAGAATACACAGGCCACCATGAGGGCCAAGGGGAGCAGACAGGGGCAGAGGGGAGACCCCTGGCATGGTAGGCACCAGAAGCTCAGAGAAGACAGGAGGGTTGCAGACTCACCCATATCTACCATCCTTTCCTCCCAGACCCTTCACTCAACCTCACTGCTTAGCCGAGACTTGTTCCCATCAATGCACTCTGAGCACTAGGGACAATTGTGTGTGTGGGATGTGCACAGCATCTGTCAGCTTGGGTCCCACAGCACCCCTTCAGTGTCCATGCAGGAGGCTGTAGGGTCCTTTCCAGCATTCCAGAGGGGCAGAGTGACCACTTGAGGACAGTTCTACAGACATTCTGGCCAGATCTGCGGCAGAACCTCATTCTGAGATTTTATTTTTTCATTGACAGGTAAATAAATACGTATTTATATTAAGAGAAAGTACCTTTTTTCCTATTAATTTTTTTTATTTTTACAATTACAAAGATATACAATTAAAAAGTTCATATTTGGGTTTTGGTCATACAGTGTTCCAGCACCCATCCCGCCACCAGTGCCCATCTCCCACCACCAACGTCCCCGGTTCCCTCCCCCTCCCCCAGCCCTCCTCCATGGCAGGTTCTTTATCTCTTTCCGTTTCTCTCTCTCTTTCTCTTTTCCTTTCCCTCCAGACTATGGATTACAGAACATACATTAAAGGGTTGTCATATGTATCTTTTGCCTCTATTTAATGCTTAGTTCTAGGTTGGCATTAGTACCCTCGACAATTGTTAGCACATTGTTCCATTTTCTGTTTTACCTAGCCTCTGACTCCCACACGTTTGTGATAATTTCCACCTTTGACAAGACCTCCCGATATATGTTTCACTTGACCTTGGATATTGGTATCATAATATGTACATATATATTTATGTTATGCAGATAAATGCAGTCATTCTGTATCTGTCTCTCTCCTTCTGGCTAATTTCGCTCAACATAATCTTCTCCATGTCCATCCATTTATAGGCAAATTTTATAACTTCATTTTTCCTAACAGCTGCATAGTATTCCATTGTGTAGATGTACCAAAGCTTTTTATCCAGTCATCGATTTTCGGGCACTCTGGTTGCTTCCAGAGTCTGGCTATTGTGAATAATGCTGCTATGAACATAAAAGTAGGGATGGTGTTTCCGCTGTGTATTTTTGGTTTCCCAGAGTAGATTCCCAGGAGTGGTATGGCTGGGTCAAATGGGAGTTCAATTTCTAGTCTTTGGAGGAATGTCCATATTGTTTTCCAAAAAGGCTGTACCAGCCGGCATTCCCACCAACAATGGATGAGTGTCCCCAGAGAAAGTACCTTTTCATGAAATTTTGTTACTGGTTGATTCTGTGGAGACTGAAGCAGTCATCGAAGCCCTAGCCAAACAGGGTGTTGAAACCCAATAAATCAAGATCCTTCGTGAGCTGTATTACGGATTCACCACCCAGGATCTCACCATTCTACAAAGAAGTGATTATTGATGTCAAAAGAGGGGTCTCGACAGGGTGATACCATTTCACCAAAACTCTTCAGCACCACCCTCGAAATCATCATGGACAATTAGAATGGGAAAAAATGGAAGTGAAGATAGATGGCTGGCAACTACACCACCTATGCTTCACTGATGACATCGTTCTAATAACACCAAACATCAGCCAAGCAGCACAAATGCTGGCAGACTTTGACCGAGAATGTGGAAGGATAGGTCTACAGCTGAATCTCTTTTTTTTTTTTTTTTTTTCTTTTTTGGGTCACACCCAGTGATGCTCAGGGGTTACTCCTGGCTCTGCACTCAGGAATTACTCCTGACGGTGCTCGGGGGACCATATGGGATGCTGGGGATCGAACCCTGGCCGGCATGGGCTGGCCGCGTGCAAGGCAAATGCCCTACCCGCTGGGCTATCGCTCCGGCCCCTACAGCTGAATCTCAACAAAACTACATTTATGAAAAATGAACTAGTTCCAGAGGCCCCATTCATTCTCAATGGAACAAACATCTCTGAATGCAGCAGTTATGTGTATCTAGGTCGAGAAGTCAACATGATGAATGACCTAAAAACCTGAACTGCGCAGGGAGGAAGAGAGCTGCATGGAATGCCTTCAAAAGCATCGAAGAAATAGCTAAAAGGACAAAAAACCTCCGGCTCCAGGCACATGTCTTTGACTCCACCATTCTCCCTGCATTAACATACACCTCAGAGACCTGGGCCCTACAAAAGCAAGATGAGAATGCTATTCGGTTCTCCCAGAGAGGAATCAAAAGAGCTATGCTTGGAATATCACGCCTCACTCAAGTGAGAGAAGGAATCTGGAGTTCTGACCTCTGTCGCTATTCTAGAATTAGGGACGCTGTCTTGTTTGCCAAGGCATCAAAAATCAGATGGGCTGGACATGTAATGCTATTTGAAGACAACCACTGGACTAGAGTCGTTACCGACTGGATCCCACGGGATGTCAAAAGATCACGTGGCTGCTCACCAACAAGATGGTCAGACTTCCTTGTCAAGACCCTGAAGGAACGGTTTGAGGCTCTTCATATTCCTGAATCAACCAGATGCCATTGGGCTACACTAGCACTTGATAGGGTCCAATGGAAATGTTACTGGCACCCGCTCGAGCAAATCAATGAATAACGGGATTCAAGTGATCAAGTGATCAAAATGTGCTGTGGCAAATTGAACTGACCAAGACAGACCAAAACAGAAAGTTTCTAATATTCATGAAAATAAATGTGCTGGGATGACAGCACATTTTAGTTTGCTTATAAAGAAGGTGAGTATATTATCATAATTTGGAGGCATAGTGCAGTGTTACGGGTGGAATAATACTTAGACTGTCCTCAGTAACTATTTTTAATGTATTTTTTAAGTTCATTAAAGAGCTGTGATTTACAAAGTTATTGAGAGACGAGTCTTAGGCATACAATAGTCCAACACCAATCTCACCACCAGTGTCAGCTTCCCTCCACAGAGTCCCCGTGCTCCTCCTGCCTGCCCCCCATCATCCCCACCTGCTACCTTCAGAGGCATAAAAACTCTGCCCTGAGGTGGTGAGGACTGGGGTGGGAGGGGGGAACTCATTCTGAAAATGCTTAGGAGTCATGGTACCAGGGTGCATGTAGAGGGATCTGATGTGAGACCCTGGATGGGAACTTCGTTAGCCCAGACCCAGGATGCAGAGAAGAATGAAGGCAAGGACCTTAGCCCCTGTGATACCTCTGTCCTGCTTGACTGTGTTTTTTGGTTTTTTCCACATGCTTTCTACAGCCAGACAGAAACAGGCTCCTGAGCCCTGTTCCAGACCAGCTGAGCCAGCTAGTGTGTGGGCATCAGGCCAGCTGGTCAGTTTGTACAGTCTAGGAGAACTGTCTCCCGCCATTCTCCCAGCTCCCTGGCCTCTCCTAGCCCTCCTGAGAGATCCTCGGTGATGGCGCAGCCTCCACCTGCCCAGCCTGAGGGAGGAAACTGGGAAACAGGGAATTTCCTTCACGGCATCTGCAGACCACCTGTCCTTCCATGTGGAAAGTTATTTCCGGGTGGGGTGCAAGGGGAGGAGAGAAGGAAGGAAGCTGGAGACCACAGTGATCTTGACTGCTTCTGGGTCCATAATATTCCAGTCAACACTCCAGACATGCCCAAGAGTGGCCCATGGCTCCCTACCCACTTCCTGCCCTCTGTCTTTTCCATGGTAACCTCACTTCCAGGGTCCCAGGTTGGGGGCATTCTGGCTGGTCACTTTTCTTTTCCCACTACATGAACTCTCCCCAAGTCTCTGGATCCCTCTCTTGTGACCACCTTTGTGCTTCCTCTGTGCCGGCCCCCAAAGAGCTGATCCTGGAGACTTCCCATGGGCCAACTCTATGCACTTGAAAAACATGTCGACATGCACACACAAAGGTTAGTATTAGAAATGAAAATGGTTTCCTGGGATGGAGTAATAGCACAGCTGGTAGGGCACAAGTCTTACATGCAGCTGATCTTGGATCAATCCCTGGCATCTCAAATGGTCCCTGAGCCCCACCAGGAGTGACCCCTGAACACAGAATCAAGAGTAAGCCCTGAGCATTGCTAGGTGTGGCCACCAAACAAAACAACAGAAAAGGTTTCCTGTGTTTATTGGACACAGGCATTTTTTGTTTGTTTGTTAGCTTGTGTGTGTGTGGGGGGGAGGCGGGGATTTGGGCCAGACCCAGTGGTCAGAGGACTATACATGATATCAGAGATGAAATCAGTGCTCAGCGACCATATATGCTATCACACTGCAGCTAAGTATGCATGAACAACCAACAATATCAGCAAAGGGAAGGGGAAGGAATCGACGCACATAATGCAAAGCCCTCCACTGCAGAACAGACAGTTCTACAGTTTTTCACTATGCTTCCAATGTTATTCACCCATTAGTGCAATCTAATTCCAGAATATTGTACTTTGAACTACATTTATTGTTTGCTGAACTACAAATTTTGTTTGTTTTTTATTTCCAAAAATGCTTATTTGTCATGAGATGTTTGATACTAAAGCTAAAAACATTTAAATTCATATCATATCAGTGTAGTAAAACACAAACATGCAGTTCCTTGCTAAGTTAGTGTAGGTTGACTTAAAAATGACACTCAAAAGAAAATAAAGTATGCTGGAGAAACATTTTTTTTCTCCAGTGTACTGTTGAACTGCAGAGCTTGGGCTGTGGGTAGAGTGAGAAACCAGGGTGGTGTTGGCACAAGTCATGCTAACATAGAATATAAAAAACATAGAAAAGCACAGCACAGAGTGATTACAGAGTATTGCAAAAGCTGGGAAGTTTCATGCTTTTCAACTCTTGTTGGCTGGATGTATCATATATTGACATGTTTGTAGTGTGGGTCATGTCAATAATATAATTTCTTCCTGTCACTCACGGCAACTCAAAAATCCGAGTAGTCTACACTGTATGACAAGTCTGTATTGATTTAATCTTATGATTTTATATTTTTTGGTTTTGGGACCACACCTGGCTGTACTCAGGGGTTATTCGAACTTGGAGTTTGAGTGTGTCACTCCCAGCCATGCTCAGGAGACCATGCAGTGCTGGGCTAACCTCAGCTGTCCTGCACACAAAGCCTGCACCCAGCCCACTGAACTCTCTCTGTCTTTCTGGCTTTGCTAGATTGAATTTATTTATTTATTTTTGAAGTCAAGTAGTTTTATTTAAAGAAATTTACTTCTGAGGAATTTGAGGGGATAGAGAGAGAGCTACGTGCTCAGAAAGAAGATGGGCATCTGTGCAGGTGGACAGCTGAGAGTTCCCATCTCAGACCTGGGAGTGGGTCGGCCTCGAAGTGGAGAAGAGCATCCATCCATCCATCCATCCATCCATCCATCCATCCATCCATCCATCCATCCATCCATCCATCCATCCATCCATCCATCCATCCATCCATCCATCCATCCATCCATCCATCCGTCCCATCCCATCCATCCCGTCCCATCCGTCCCGTCCCATCCTGTCCTGTCCCATCCCATCCCGACCCGTCCGTCCGTCCGTCCCGTCCCGCCCATCCCATCCATCCCGCCCATCCCGCCCATCCTATCCATCCCGTCCATACATCCATCTATAACTATCTATATCTATCTATATCTATCTATCTATCAATTTATCATTTGTGTGTTTTTGTTTTGGGGTCACATCTGGCCGTGCTTAGGGGGTTACTTCTGGCTCTGCACTCAGGAATTACTTGTGGTGGTATTCGGGGGAACCATTTGATTGCCCCGAATCAAACCCAGGACATCCATGTGCAAGACAAATGCCCTACCTGCTATATTATTGCTTTATCCCCATAGCCTAGATTGATTCTAAATTACAAATCCCTGTCTGCATGATGACTGGCTCCCTTGGTTTAGTCGCAAAGAAAGTTTTCTGGGAACTGGGGTTGTCCTAGTAAAGAAGGAAGACAAGATACTTGTCCTGGTCCAATTTATATCCCAGGTGGAGATGTAGTAAATAAGAGGTTGATATGTATGTTAAAAAGGTGACGAGCACTTGGGAAAAAATGGAACAGGGTCAGAAGTGTGCAGCGAAGAGAGACTCAGACATAGTTAGAGTGGGTTGCAAAGGCAGTGGGAGATGATGATGGACTGAAGGAAAGGTTCACTGAAGGCCTGATGATGAAGACATGGCAATGCAAAGGTCCTGGGGCAGGAGCTTCCATCTGTCTGAAGATATGGGCTGAGACCATGAGCGTGTGCAAGGGTGTGGGGCGTATTGGAGACTGCTGTGGTGAGAGGTTTCCTGGAAGCCAGACCACAGTGGGCTTGTGTACCTTTGTGAGAATTTAAGTTTGTGTGTGTGTGTGTGTGTGTGTGTATGGGGGCAGGGAGGGATGGAGACTTTTGCAGGACTCTGAGGACAGAGACAGGCTCTGGGCACTGTTGCTAGCAGAGCCTGTGGGACCCAAACTTCTTCAGTTGAGATCCAAGACTTTCTTGGATGCAGAGTAACTTCTTGCCACTTGATCCAGCACCACAAAATGCCCCCCACTGCCTGGCGTCACTCCTCGTGCTTGCCCCATTCTGCTCCCTGCAGCACCCCCGCCCCTCCGTCTGAAAGTGCTTCGTCCCCGACCACGGTCCTATGACTCCCAGCTCACTTTTCACAGCGGACTCAGGGAGGCAGAATCCGACCTTTGCGGTTTTCTCCACCCCAAGCCCTAGACTAGAGGAGCTTGAGGCCCGGGAGACCACCCCAGGGGCTGCTGAGCCAGCTGCACTGCTGCACACCAGGTGTCCCCCAGGAATCCTGCCACCACACCCTGACAGTCCTTCCTCGGGGTTCTGCAAGGTGCCCCTGGGATGGCCAGGACTGGGTTTCCCCCAACATCCCAGGAGAATTCAGCAAAGTGCGTGTGACAGCTGCTGGGGAGGAGGAGGCTTGCCTAAGGTTACACAGCACCCACCGAGCTTGGGGGTCCCCCTTGCAGCGAGTGGGGCCCCGCCAGGTAAGTGGACACTGATACCTCCCCGTGAGCTGTATCTCTTCTCCCATCAGATCTCCTTTCCCTAAGGCCTTCATTGACATGAGAACTGGAGAAGGGGCAGCCTGTGTCCTTGGGACCCCAAAAAGCTGGGATTTGGCTTAACGTGGGAGCAAACTGAAGGATCCCTCAGACATCTGAGGGACCTTCCCAGGGTGCCCCCTAGTCTAAGCTCGGAGGCCACCTTCTCCCTAGCTCTGGTAGCCAGCCCAGGTTTTTTAGACCAAGAAAAACTTGCAGACATACCCCAGGGCAAGACACCCGGAAAGGAGAGGAAATTTGCTCTAAGCCACAGCTTCTCTCGCCTCTGCTCCTCTTCTGTTTGCCACCCGAGTCAGACTTTCTGAACAACCAATGAAGCCCTTCTTTCAAATTTTTTTTTTTTGCAGCCTGAGCCTATTCTAATATTCTCTGCAGTCTCACCTTCCCAGGTTTCTTTCTTTATAAATATTCCAAGGGAAGACTGCCCTAGGGGATGGGTTTACAAGGGAGCATCCTTTCCTACAAGGAATGTGCGAGCAAAGAGGGCAATGTGTCCCAGATGCTGTCTCCTTATCTACTTTATTATATTTTTTAATTATTTAATGTGAGTTTCTGAAATCATACCTGTGTAGATGAGACCTTACATTTTTTAGTTTTTGAATGAGTTTCCTTTCACTCTATCTATCTATCTATCTATCTATCTATCTATCTATCTATCTATCTATCTATCTATCTATCTATCTATCTATCTATCTATCTATCTATCTATCTATCTATCTATCTATCTATCTATCTATCTATCTATCTATCTATCTATCTATCTATCTATCTATCTATCTATCTATCTATCTATCTATCTATCTATCTATCTATCTATCTATCTATCTATCTATCTATCTATCTATCTATCTATCCATCCATCCACCCACCCACCCACCCACCCACCCACCCACCTACCTACCTACCTACCTACCTACCTACCTACCTACCTACTTATTTATTCTAGGTCGAGTCCAACATTGCTCCAAGGGTTTGCTCTCATGAGCGGGGAGAGACCATGCTGGCCAGACTCGGAGTGGAGTTTTGGGCCCTGCCCTTTCCTCCGCCTCCATGCCAGTTGCCCTGGAAGAGAGAGACCCACCCACGCCAGACCCACATGTCCCTTGGTGTGCGACTGCTTTGCTTCTGCGCAATATTTTTATAGGATACTGAATTTTGCATAAGGTTCTTCCCAATTTCTTTCACATTTATACATAGTAAACAGTTATAGACATGTTTTAACTGATACCAGTAAGCCTGGCAAGAAGCCAGAGCAAACCACACATCATGCAGTTAGTCATTCTCAACATCCAGACTCCATAGTTCCTCAGAGCTCTATGCAAGAGAAAACCTGATTTCCCCCTTTAAGTTTCATCAGTAAATGCTCAGGTTGAGAGTCTTCTACTGAGACTATACCACCTACACGGTAAAGCTTGGCAAGCTACCATGTTTTATTTACTTTTTATGCCAAAGACTAGTGACTATTATGGACCTCAGTTCCATAACCTGAAGAATGGTTTCAGGCTCCTCCTGTCCCTGTAGCAAGTAGATGCCCTTGGGTTGCACTTGCTTGTGACAGGACTAATGGAGATATTACTAGTGCCCACTGAGCAAATCGATGAACAATGGGAAGACAGTGATACAGAACCATTTTATTAATGCCTTCGAATCGCTCTTTTAGATACACTGCAGAGTATTTCCAATGGAATTTGTATTTCACTGATAATTTTTTTATATTTAGTTCATGCTTTATTTTTTATTTGAATTTCATTTATTATACCACACTGAGATATACAGTTACAAAAGTGTTCATATTTGGGTTTCAGTCATACAGTGTTCCAGCACCATTCCTCCACCAGTGCCCATTTCCCACCACCAATGTCCCCTGATTTGAGCCCCCCAACCTGCGTCTATGGCAAGCAATTTTCACTTCTCTTTCTCTTTCTCTCCCTCTCTCTCTCTCTTCCTTCCCTTGCAAATTGTGGCTTGCAATACATGCATTTAGAGGTTATCGATATATCCTTTTGCCTACTTTCGATGCTCAGTTCCATGCTGGCATTATCATTTACAATAATTATTGGTACACGGTTCCTTTCTATGTATTGCCTCACCTCTGATTCCCACACATTTGCAGAAGGTTCTATCCACTGACAAGACCTCCTGATCCATGTTTTGTCTGGCCTTGGATATTGGTATCATGCTACATTTTTATATCTGCAAATAAATGCAGTCATTCTATATTTTCCCCTCTGAGACCTTACATATTTTACACAATGCATTACCCCTGCACAAATAGAAAGAGGTGATTTTTAACACCTCTAGACCCATATGGCTATTGATGTCTGTGCAATGCCAACACAGTACAACTGGGATACCTTTTCCAAAATTGACAGCACAGCAAAAGTTTCCCCAAATTCAAATTACATATGCACATACATTTTATTTATTTATTTATTTATTTATTTATTTATATAAATGATCATTAGCAATATGTAATTGATCAATAGCAGCAACAGATTGGCTAAGTTCTGTAGCCATCCAAACAAAATTACAGACATAACGAGCACCCCATTGCTTGAGTTCAATCCTCAGAACCACCAGCAATAATCCTTGAGCACAGAGCCAGGAGCCCTGAGCACTGTTGGGTGTGGCTCCCAAACAAACAAACAACAAAACAAAAAACCTAAGAAAGTTCTATCATCATTGTTATTAGTACTTGGCACCATTAAGAAAATTAGATTGCCATCATCTGGGAAGAAAACATTCTAGAACGTATCATGCAGAGCCTGGCAAGCTACCCATGGTGTATTCGATATGCCAAAACAGTAACAATAATGGACCTATTCCCAATAAATGGAGATGTTACTGGCGCCCACTTGAGCAATGAACATGGGAAGACAAGTGATACAAGTGATCATACGGCTTTGGTAAAGCACAATTGTCCTGCTAAGGATTCTAAAGCAGGTCTGATATATGGGATCTTTCGTCACACAGGACACTCCGGAGCTGTCCTTCGTCTGTAACACTAGAGGCTACAGTACAGGAGCATCACTGGAGACTTGAATCGAAGCCCTGGTCTGTTGTAGATGAGACCAGGTGATTGGCTCTGTCCTGGGCACTTCCTCTCCAGTCCTGCAGGAAAAGGATTTCTGCTTTAAAAGCATGAGACAGGGAAGGATGTTAAAATGTTTATTCTTGAGGTTAGTCACCTCTGGATACTCACACTCAGTCTGACACGGAGCCCCTCAGAGGCAGGGTCCTAGGTTTCCTATCATAGAGCCTGTGGACCATCTCCACTGGCCGCTCCATTCAAACCTGTCTCAGCTCCTCAATCCCTCCGGGACCCTCCAAACCTCAGGGACTCCAGAGATCCTCTGGTTGATCCCACATATATCCTCTGTCCAGTGGCACACTCAAGAACTCTGTGCGACAAGGGAAACTGAGACACAGCAAGCTGGAGGCCAAGACCCTGGGAGGGGGTGAGGGTAGCCAGGAGACCGCCTGGCTCCAGAGAGGAGGTGAGAATCTCGGGCTGGAGATACTCAGAGATGGGGAGTTGATGTGAACTGGCCACCTGGCTGGAGCCGTGAAGGGAAGGGAGATTATGCCCACCAACACCTACTATCTTCGACCTGGCCGGCCATGCAGCGGAGGCAGAGCAACGCCGTCTCCCTGCTCCCTGCAAGCAGCGAGAACCAGACCACATGGTTGTGGAACAAGCTGGGGATCAGGATGGAGACCCCCCAAAGGGATGTTGGAAGCTGCTGAGGGGCTGGGAGCAACCTCAAACTGCTCTGGGTCCAACCTGGCTGAAGTCTGGCTGTGTCCAGGGAGGGCAGCTCTGCAGGGCTGTTTGCAGCTGACTGACCACAGGCAGGGTCCCATCTTGTTTTCTACCACAATGACTCAGCTGATTAAAATAACTCCTACTGGCTGCCTTCTTTGCTCAGAGAAGGTGCGGGAGCAGCTGCTTGGTGGTGGAAGTGCCAGCCAGTGAACAGTGAAAGCAATTCCCTCAGACCCCTTCCTGGGAGAAAGGAAAGACACAGAGCCACAGGGGACAGAGACAGAAGCACAGAGATACCCAGAAAGAGACAGGGACAGACAGACCCAGAGACAGAGCTCAGGTGACAATTAGCATTTGGTTAGATTTGAGTGACGGCTGTTTTCCACTGTCTCCTCTCAGGGTGAATATAGAACTTTGGTGACTGGTTGAAATGAACTTTTCTAAGGCCACTTATCCCATTCATGAGGATGCTGGAACCTGACATGGAAATCTGCTGTTTTTTTGACCTTCATGCGCTCTTTAAATATTGTTACTTCTTTTGTTTGCTTGTTTTTGGACCACACCTCGTGGTGCTGGCTCTGCACTCAGGAATCACTCCTGGTGGTGCTCAGGGCACCATATGGGGTGCTGGGGATAGAATCCGGGTTGCCTGTGTTCAAGTGCATTCCCTTCGCACGATAGCTCCGGCCTCAGCATTGCTACTTTTTCCCTTGGGATATGTTTTATTTTGATGATTTTTTTTTTTTTTTGAGTCACACCTGACAATACTTAGGGGTTATTCCTGGCTCTGCACTCAGGAATTACTTCTGGCGGTGCTTGGGGGACCATATGGGATGCCGGGATGGAACCCGGGTTGGTTGTAAACGCACTACCTGCTGTACTATTGCTCCGGCCCCGATCTAGATGCATTCTTTAAAAAAATTTTTTTTTATTATACCACCGTGAGACATACAATTACAAAGGTGTTCACAATTGGTTCTTGGTAATACAGTATTCCAGCACCCATCCCTCCAACAGTGCCCCATTTCCACCACCAATGTACCCCACCCCTCCCACCCACCCCCAGGCTGCCTCAACAGCAGGTAGCCCTGTTTCCTCTATTTCTCTCTCTGTCTCTCTCTCGTCTCTGCGTCTCTCTCCCTCTTGTTTTACACATTGTGGCTATCCCTGCAGATATTTAGAGTTTATCACTTAAGTCTCTTTGTGTATATTCAACGGTGAGTTTTAATCTGCCATTCCCATTTCACACATTTAGTAAAACACTGGTATCTATTTATATCCTAGTAATGAATGCAGTCATTCTATATCTGTCCTTTTCCTTCTGACTAATTAGTCTACATGCATTCTTGATCTAAATCACCAATCCCTTGAGTGCAGTGTGAAAGTTGGGAGCATAATCAGGTTGCTAAACAGTTAACTGGGAGGCAGGACCTCTGGGTGATCTGTTCTAGGGGCTGGGCAGAGACAAATGAGCCATAAATCTTAAGTTATGATTCACAACAAAAGGACCAGACCAACCTGCTACCTAAGCAGGAAGGGGGCACCGAAACAATGAGTAATTAATAAATGTCTATATGGAACCTAAGACTGAATGTATCCACCACAAAGATTCCCAGCAACCAGGGCTCCCCTCTAAGACCATGCTGTACCTCTCCTACCTCAACGTACTTCAGTGTATTGTCAAGATGGGACCAAGAGGGAGCTTTGTCCTCTAGTATCATGTGTGGCCAGAGCTTCCTATATAAAGTTCTTTATCCTTCTCACTTGGCCACAATTTCAGGAGGTTGCCTAGTTGCAGTCCATCTGGACGTTACATCACTAAGTGTTCTGGCTTTCTAGCCTAAAGGTGGTTTCAGCATGATTAAGTGAACCCTGTGCAATAGAAAAATGACTTTTGAAGCACCCACTTTCTAACGTTTTTGTATTGGGGGTTAGTATTTCAACACATGGATTTTGAGGGACACACATCCCATTCTTAAAAACCTGCAGAATATCCTAAGAATTATTAAAATTTATCATAATAGGATAAACCACCTAGTTAAAAAGTTATCAAAAGATGTGGATAGATATTTCATTATGGTACATAACCAAATGGCTAATGAGTGTCTCAGATGATATTCACAGGGGCCGAGTAATAGTACAGTGAGTCGGGCATTTGCCTTGCACGTGGTGAACCTGGGTTCAATCCCCAACATCTCTTAAGGTCCCTGAACCTGCCAGGGGTGATCCCTGAGGACAAAGCCAGGAGTAAGCCCTGAGCACCATCTGGTGTGGGCTACATACCCAAATAAAAGATACTCATGAACAATTATCATCTTTAGAAAGATGTTAAAACCACAATGAGATATTTTATATCCATCACCTTGGCTACAATAAAAGACAGACAATAGTTAATTTTGGCAGAAAAATGAAGAGATCAACACCCAACACTGATTTGAAGTTCTTTGCAAAACATGAAGTTTCTTTTTTTGGGTGTGTGTTTGTGTGTGTGTGATTTTGGGTCATACCAACAATGTTCAGGAGTGATCAGGGATCACTCCTGGCAGTGCTCAGGGGATCATAACAGGGTGCAGGTACTTGAATTAGGTCGGTTGCATACCTTATTCACTGTACTATCTCTCTGACCCTTTAAACTGGGAGTTTCTTAAAAACAATTACACAAGTTTGCCGTATTTCAGAGTATATCTAGTCAAATATGTGTAGGTTCTTTCTGAATAAAATTATATATATATATAAAAGACATTAAAATGCAGATCAATAAAGAGTTAATTCTTGTTCTGACCTTCTTTCTCAGATATGAGTAAATACTTTAAGATTTCAACCCTCCACATTGCATTCAAAACAGCTCAATAAAAATTCCAGCATTATCACTTTTGACAGTTGAAATATATATTCTAAAAATTTATATTGAAGAGACAAAGATCAAAAGTAACTAACTCTGGACAGTCTTGGGGATTATCAAGCCAGGTGGTATATGAAAAGCATTATTCTTAATTGAGTAACTGAGATATGCACTGTGGTGCTGGAATAGGGCTGGGTAAATACATCAGGGATGTAGAAGAGAGAGATCAGAAACAGACATAAACACACACTGAAATTTGATTTACTGAAAAACATCATTGTACATCAGAGAGGAAATAGATAATTCAGTAAACGATACCAGACCCATTGGTTTTCCACAAGCAGGAATTCTTACCTCACACTGTGCAAAAGATTGACTCTTTTTCTAGAGCTGCTTTTATTATTATTATTATTATTTTATTTTTTAGTATTTTGTACCTGGGTTAGTAGCATGCAAGGCAAACACTCTACCTGCTCTACTATCGCTTGCCCTGACTCTCTTTCTAGAGCAGGTTAAACCAAGCCTTGCTCTTTAGTATAAACAGGAGACAAAATAAAAAGGAAAGTAAGGAAAATTACTTCAAAGCAGTGAGTGAGTGAGTGAGAGAATTTTCTTTTGAGCTGAAGGAGCTGACAGAGAGCCTCTGGGGCACACATTCTATATGTAGACCAGGGTCATGGTCTTTTTTTTTATTAGTGCCCACTTTGTAATTACTTGTTAGTTTTTATGTATAGAATATGATCACCTCTATTTGTAGATCTCCCAGTGTAGAACAAATGACCCTCTGTATTTCCCTTCACAGTCTTGATCATCAGATTGTAATCACTCATTTGATTATAAGTTGATTCATTACAACATTCATTATAACACAAGACACATCAGGAACAATGTCTAATGAATCTATCCTCAGAGCTTCCCTGGGTGTTGAGCAGGTGCTCAACAGCTGCTCAGTGAGGGAATATGTTACCACATAAAGTTTAGTCTGGGCTTGTGAAGTGACATCACATGTAATTTTTGTCCAAAGGACTTAATGTGTGACCCTCTCGTGCATAAAGGGCTGTGACTAGAAAGCAGCAGAGGTCCAAGCAGAGAAAATGAACATACCTATTCATATGCTGCTCCTGGTCTCAACAAATGGCATTGTGATAGACAACTCACAGGGGAGAATGATACCCCAGGTATGAGACACCCTTACAATTCAGTGACTCCACCCTTAAGAGCCTTCAACATGCCCATTTGCAGTGAGATGATCTTTGGCAAGAGTTGGCAGGGAAACGTGCCTGCATGGAGCCAGCTCCTGTCTAGAAGGTCCCTGTAGAAACTTTAAACAATGACAACAGCCTTGGGGCTTTTTCACAATCCATGACCTCCTTATGACTCATCCTGAGTCCAGCTGTGATGTAGTGATAGCAGCTATTTCTGGTTCAGGGAGATAAAAAAGGAGAAAGGCCTGCACTCAGACACTTCAAGCTGAGGCCTAGTGGTTTAGGAAGAGCACCTGTTTTCTGAACTCCAGGCTTGGAATCTGGTTGCTAAGCCTGAGCCAAGTTAACCCAGGCATGGTCACGTCATGAAGAAAAGTGAGGGACCTTGGGGTTTACACCTGAGGGACTTTGGGGTTTACCCATGAAAGCATTAG
Organism: Cryptotis parvus; assembly: GCA_021461705.1. Lineage (NCBI taxonomy): Eukaryota > Metazoa > Chordata > Mammalia > Eulipotyphla > Soricidae > Cryptotis > Cryptotis parvus. The sequence goes on from JAJIBD010002226.1 coordinate 189,227, forward strand.
TGGGGTGTGCACATGGAAGTCAGAGCCTTCCTCAACAAGCACGCAGTGAGCGCAGACAGCAATGGGCGAGTGCAGCCTCCAGGAGGCGCAAGTGTGTGGAACTGGCCCTTTGTTCAAGACCGGTGTGGCAGTCCACGGGGTGCGCATGAAGTGGTCTTGAGCAGTTGTCTCCAGATACTGGTTCTAGAAGAGTCTCCTGGAGACTGAAATGAGGTCGTTTTCGGATGGGGAAGGGAAGCACCTGTTCTCACCACCAGATTTCTCATGACAAGTGCTGGAGTTGTCTGGGAAACATAATTCTTACAACATAAATTTTGGGATAACTTGGCTATAAAGAACAGCTGCTCAGGGAAAGGTCTCAAACTTTTGAACTAGTGTCGGGGACAGGAACTGCCCTTTTTAAAAAGCTACACATTGGAGCTAGCATTAGGGACGCAGTACTTGACTGTGAAACATTTGTGCCAGCCCCATTCAGGTCCCCCAGCATCTCTGGAGTCCCCTTTAAGCCAACTCTACTTGGGTATAGAGCATCGTGTATATCACCAGCGCATAATGGGCTGCTCTGTGATGTGATGATGGGAAACAGTCATTTTTCTCTGAGTTCATCTGGGCATATTTATTTCCCTTGATCGTGCCTGCCAAAGAACACAGCACAGTTGGTGATCATGTGAGAAGCATGTCTGTTAATTTATTTATGCTGACACTGAGAGGTGACAAGCAAGTCACTGTTTATAAGAATTATCCACATTTCAAAAATCATTTTTGGAGCTGGTGTTCTTGAACTTAAACATAAGAATCCCCACTCCATGTAAATTTTCCTTAAGAGTATACAGACATGTTTGTTATGGTATGTGAGTGCTTTCAACTTGTACATTGATGAAAAGAATTTACGCATACTGAGCTCTTTGTTCCATCAGGAGTTTGAAAGTTTTAATTAGTATAGAAAGTCAATTACGGTTAATAGTTTGAAAAGTCATAGTGAGAATGCTAAGTATGCATTAAAGGGGAGAGCGGAGAGAATGCGAGACAAATGTGAAACTCTAATAGTGTGGAGAAGAAACTATAGAGAGAATATACACTGGACCTGAGACGACTGACATGCTACTTGGACTAATAGAAAAGAAACCTGTACAAATATTGAACAAGCTCTAACTGCTGTGGCTAAAAACTTTGTCAAAGCTTTTAGCAAACTTACCCCCTTTTTCTCCCCTAAAATGTCAAAGGACTATCCCCAGGTTGGGGAAAGCCAAATCAGACTGGTCTGAGAGCTGGAGTTTGGAGGGTGTGAAACTTTCTCCCTTAGAGAAGGTGCTTTGTTACATTTATGTGACAATGACTGAGCCAACACAGAATCTTAAGAATTTTCCTGTCCTGATAAGAACCAAGGTCTCTGGCTGAACAGTGCCCATCAGCAGAGACTGCTAAGTGCAGCCATCCTCGACGTCCAGCCTTTCCGCTTGTTACTATACCAAGAACACTCCCAGGATGCTTCTCTGCCCTTCCCTGCATTCACATCTATGAGCGCCCTCAGTTCCTCAGTTGCTCATGCGCCCCACTGCCCTGATTAATCCTCCTGTCCACTTTCCTGAGAAACTATTAGGATCTCTGTAAACGGTTCATCCTAGTTCTGCTGGCCATGGACTCCGACCCTACGTGCTCTCTTCAGAGCTTGTTTTCCAGTCTGTGTGGGTGCACGCACTTCTCAGCTAAACTGTTTTCAAGCCCACAAAGACCCTCTTTGCTCTGCCGTCGTTGCTGTGCTTTTGGGGAATGACTTTAGGACAGGGACTTACGTTACCACGGTGAACCCTGTAAGGACAAGCATGCTGTGAGAACAGGTCAAAGATTCTGAACTTTCTCTGCCACACAATGGAAGACAGTCTGGGTCTTGACAGAACAGGATTTTCTAAGAATGTGGCAGCCCCATATGGTTTGAGTCAGAGAAGGATAAGTCTGTGGTCAGAGATGGAGGAGTATGGAACGGTCCTGGCGGAGGATATAGAAGCTAATGCAGTCAGACTCCCGGAGAAAGGGAAGAGCCAGTCCAAGAAGCATGTTAGGGACTGAGCTGACAAAGCCTGGACTGTAGGGGTGAAAGGAAGGGAGGGCCAGAAGGCGCCAGGATTCAGGGGAGAGTGAATGTGAGGCAGGAGACATTGCTCTGAAGGCGGCCTAGGAAGGTTCAATAGTGGGTGTTTGCGTGGGATCCTAATGAAAATGTGAAAGTGAGAAAACCTAAAGCAAGAAGGAGCACTTCAGACAGGGCCCTGAGGGTGAATCTGAAAGGGATCCTGCAGAGTGGAGGGAGCCAGAAGGGAGGGACAGACACACAATGGACATAAACAAGCACAGTCAAACCTGCCAAAGGCATCAAACAAGAGATTCAGCTTATAGAACTGAGCTTAGCATGGGAAGGGGTGCCAAGACGATGGGGGAGGAAAGTGGTGAAGGTGTGGCGAATGCATGGAACCCTACTGTGGACAGTATTGTTGATCTTGGGAAAAGAGAGGAATTGCATGGGAAGGAGAGGGGAGGGAGGAGGGAGAGGACAGAAGGCCAGGACAGGAGGGGAGAGGAGAGGAGCCCCACAAGGAGAAGCTAGTAGAGCAGACACGAGATATCAGGAGGCCTGTTCTTAACACTAAGCAGAATTCCCCTTGTGAAGGCTTCGGTGCTCGGACAGGAAGTCTAAGGCCCTCTGTTCTTCAGCCCCTTATCACTGAGTGTTGCCGACTCTAGATTCTGGTGGGCGGCGAGTGCTGAGGTTCTATCCCAACCCCACACATAGTGGGGACTTTGGCTTCAGGTGTGAAGTGATACCCTGAGTTTACCCCTTGTGCCCCACCCAGCTGCTTTGAACAACTCAGCGCTAAACACAGAGGCTGTCCCGTGGGAATCAGCAGTTCCAAAGCATCAGAGAATCAACTTAGGTTGCTCATGGCTACTCACCTGACAAAGTGCTGCTGACACTGAGGCTCAGAACAGAAGTAGGTTATTTTAATCAGGGACTCTGCGGAGGGTTCAGAACGCAAAGCCAAGATGGCGATGAGTCCTAAGCCAGGCTGGATGTGGATAACAAAGATGAAGCCTGGCTGGAAGCTCCCTCTCTAGGACTCAGCTGCTTGCTGTGAAAATCTGGACAAATATTTGCAAATGCTTGCTTGGTCTCAGGTGCTGTGGGAGGCTCTGGGTAGAGGCCTGCCCACCACTCTATTTGTCCCCAGGTCAGTTAAGCCAGGATTAAGTCCATAAGGGCAAGTCACATAAGTCATGTAAGTTAAGTAAGTTGCAAGTGCAAGCAGAGAGTAAAGGAGACAAGTCCATCACAGAGAAATGAAACTGCAAATCAAGCAAACAAAGGCCACTGTATAAAGAAGTCTTGTGGTCATCTTTCCTTGAAATCCTACATTTTCAAACCTAGAGGATAAGAACTGCTCTGAATTGTGTCATTGGAGTCAAAGTGGACAGATCTTGTGGCGACTGGGATAAATGAAATAGGAAAGTAAGTGAGAGATAGTTACTGGATGGTTGGACTCATATGGGGATATAAATAACTCTAGCAAAGACCGGTGCAACAAACAAAACTAACTTACGGATTCAGAAAAAAGTTTGCTAGTTGTTGGAGGAGGAGAGGAGGAGGTGGGAAGAATGGGTTGGGGGTCTTCTGGGTGCTGGGAGGGTAACAGACTTTGGCGAGTACTGTGCGTACACAAAGTTGCACCCCTAAAATCTTTTGCTCTGAAATTCTGTAATACCATGAACCAGAAATAAATGGATAAAAGGGGGCAAATGAATATAAAAAGAAAACATTATAAAAATAATGAATTAATAAAAATAAAAATCACATCTTAGAAAATTATTTTTACCCTAGCAAAAATAAGTCAGTTTTGTTTTTTCTGTCCGGGCTTGAGGAACAACTTATATTAAATATTGTAGTAAAGGAGCAGAATCAAACGTGAAACGTGAACTAGACTCGCATTGAACTGAAATGTAGGTGTGGACTTTTGCCATAAACTTATATACAAATAAGTCTTACTTAAAATTGTATAATGGATGTAGAGGGTCTCTCAGCAGTGCTAGAGGCCCAGAGATCACTTCCAGAGGTATTGAGCCAAGCAGACTGGACAGTTAAGGGGGTGCCAGAGCAAGACCAGGTTGGAGCAGGTACGTGGTACCCAGATAGAACTGGGGTTACCTAGATGCCAAGCATGGGCCACATCCCCTATAGCAGCTCTCTGCTCCTAAATCAATTTTTAGTTGTTTATTCTCTGCTATGTTGATATTTTAAAATATTCCTGCAAAGCTGTAACTGAGCAGAATTTTAGGATATCTCTAAGGTGTCAAGATTACATAAAGGCCCCATTATTCCGCTGGCAGAAGTATCTCAGGACAAAAAGGAGAAAATAACTAGAAATCAGAAAATAATAAAAATTATTACTGCTTTATTATTTATATTAGTGAGAATGTGAAAATGCTAATGGGACTAATAGGGACCAGTAGGAAATTATCATGGGAATAATAGCATGAGATTGTTATTTGACATTGCTTTTCGAAAGGACAATGCGACTTTGTAGGGTTCAGGTGTGAGGTTGGCCACCCAAAACCATTTGCTCCTCTTTCCTTAGGGCTTTTGGAAAATTTCCTTAGGGATTTTGGACAATGAATACGGACTAGTAAATTGGCATAAAAAGAGTTTTGCTATTGGTCAGGCCATCATTGAACCTCTACTGCATTGGAGGAGGGCTCTGTCTTCTACCAGCAGGTCTTGCCCGCCTCTCTCCTACCAGGTGGCTGGGGGGCAGAATTGGGAGATGAGGCCAGTTAGGTCCTCCTGCTCCCCAGAGACCCAAGACTTGAACATGGTGAAAGCTGGGCCTTGGGATGGACACTACATCTAGTTCCCCAGAAACTTCATAAACAATGGACCTGACTCACTTGCCAAACTATTACAGAAGGGAGAGAATAAAAGGAGACAACCATTGTTCTGGGGCAAATTTAACACTCTAGTTTTGCCCACTGTCAAAATATGGCCCACTGTTGACCCCCAAAAGAACAGCCACTCCTCTATGCTTGAGAAGAGTGGGTGTAAAGAGAGAGAGTGTGTATTCCCTCCAACACTCTGCGGGGGTGGGGAGTTCCTTCTCTATTTGTTGTGATAGGAATGTGGAAAGGAGGATGGCCCTCCGGTAACCTTCCCCAATACATATTGTCATGAGAAGAGTATTTAAAATATGCAATTATTGTGTTTATATTCTCGTCTTTGAAATAAAATTGAATGATGTATTCTTTACTCATGTATGGTTTTCACCATTAGCTATTATTATTTGTCTAGTGAAAAATACAAGTGCAACAAGAGTGTGACACCCCCACAGGACATCAAAAGGGAAGAGGGAGGGAAAAACAAGGATACTTCCTTCTTTTAAAATATGCACTGTGTATAAAATATGTACCAGAGATGTGTGTCTGCAACACCTTCACAACATACTGTGTATGCAACTTCTGTTTCATTATGTTTTGAAGCCACAGCCAGCTATGGTCAAGGCTCACCTCTGGTATGATTTGGGGACCTTATGTGGTGCCAGGGATGGAACCAAGATCAGCTGCACGTAAGGTAAATGCCTTCACCTAGTGGAATCTCTCTGGTCCCTTGCAAAACTTTTTAAATAGTTCAGTATGAGAAGCCTAAAATAGACTCATTTTACAAACATGAAGAGACCAAGAGAATGACTGATGCCATAAACATCTTCAGGCACGTTTAGTTTGCAGATGCTTTTGGTCCTAGTGAAGATGGAATGGGAGCAGTGGGATTAACCATCAGCCTGTCATTTAAAACCATTTTAGAACTATCAAATAAAGCTTATAAAAGAATTGGTTTCCCAAAAAAAAAAAACAATCCGAAAGATTAATGAAACCAAGAGCTGTTTTTTTTGAAAAATTAAACAAGATCGACAAGCCACTGGCAAGACTTGTAAGGACAGGGAAAGAGAGAACCCAAATAAACAGAATCAGAAATGAAAATGGTGACATCTCAACAGAAAAAACAGAAATCCAAAAGATCATCAGAGGTTATTTTGAGAACCTGTATGCCACAAAACATGAGAACCTAGAAGAAATGGATAAATTCCTGAAGTCCTATAACCTCCCACGATTGAAACAAGAAGACCTCCAATACCTAAATAAGCCTATCACCATCGGGAAATTGAAACAGTAATTAAAAGTCTGCCCAAACACAAAAGCCCAGGTCCAGATGGGTTCACTGGCGAATTCTACCAAACCTTTAAGGAGGACCTACTGCCAGTCCTGTTCAAGCTCTTCCAGGAAATAGAAGAAACAGAAACACTCCCAAACAGCTTCTACGAGGCGCATATCACCCTGATACCCAAAGCAGGGAGAGACAATACAAAGAAGGAAAATTACAGACCAATCTCCTTGATGAACACAGATGCTAAGATCTTCAACAAAATACTAGCAAACAGAATCCAAAGACTCATCAAAAAGATCATATATCATGACCAAGTAGGATTCACCCGGGAATGCAAGGATGGTTCAACATTCGCAAATCAATCAACATAATACATCACATCAATAAGAGAAAAAATAAAAACCATATGGTCCTATCGATAGATGCAGAAAAAGCATTTGACAAGATCCAGCACCCATTCATGATTAAAACCCTCCAGAAAATGGGAATTGAAGGAAGCTTCCTCAAAATAGTCAAAGCCATCTACCAAAAGCCCACAGCGAGTATCATTCTCAATGGGGAAAAATTGAAAGCCTTCCCTTAAGATCAGGAACACGACAAGGTTGCCCTCTCTCACCTCTTTTATTCAATATAGTACTGGAGGGTACTTGCCATAGCAATCAGAAAAGAAAAGGACATTAAGGGCACCCAGATAGGTAAGGAAGAAATCAAGCTATCATTATTTGCAGATGACATGATATTATACCTAGAGAACCCTAAACTCTCGACCCAAAAACTCTTAGAAACAATAGATATGTATAGCAGAGTGGCAGGGTACAAAATCAATACCCAAAAGTCGGTGGCTTTCCTATACACAAATAATGAAAGAGAAGAAAGGGATATTAAGAAATCGATTCCATTCACAATTGTGCCACAGAAAATCAAATACCTAGGAATCAGCTTAACCAAGTGTGTAAAGGACCTATACAAAGAGAACTACAAGACACTGCTTCAAGAAATAAAAGAGGGCACCAGAAAATGGAAACACATTCCCTGCTCATGGATGGGGAGAATTAACATTGTCAAGATGGTAATACTCCCTAGAGTACAGATTCAATGCGGTTCCTATAAGGATTCCCATGACATTCTTTAAAGAAATTGACCAAACACTCCTGAAATTTGTATGGAATAATAAACCCCCACGGATAGCTAAAGCAATCCTTGGGAAGAAGAAGATGGGAGGCATCACCTTTCCCAACCTCAAACTGTACTACAAAGCAGCAGTACTTAAAACAGCATGGTACTGGAATAAAAACAGACCTGTGGACCTATGGAATAGAGTTGAGTACCCTGACACCCACCCTCAGAGATATGATCAGTTAATCTTTGATAATGGTGCAAAAGAGTCCAAACTGGAGTAAGGGAAAGCCTCTTTAACAAGTGGTGCTGGGAAAACTGGACAGCTACATGTAAAAAAATGAATTTGGACCTGTGTCTAACACCTTGCACAAAAATCAGATCAAAATGGATTAAAGATCTCAATATCAGACCTGATTCTATAAAGTATGTTGAAGAAAATATAGGAAAAATCCCTCCACGACATTGAAGCTAAAGACATCTTCAAAGGTGAAAAACCATTAACAAAGCAACTAGAAGAAAATATAAATATATGGGACTACATGAAACTGAAGAGCTTCTGCACCTTGAAAGAAACAGTGACCAAGATAGAAAGACAGTCCACAGAATGGGAAAGAATATTCACCCAATACCCATCTGATAAGGGGTTAATATCCAGGATATATATAAGGCACTGGTACAGCTATATAAGAAAAACAGCCAACCCCATTAGAAAATGGGGAGAAGAGATGAACAGAAACTTTGACAAGGAAGAAATCCGAATGGCCAAAAAGGCATATGAAAAAATGCTCATCATCACGAATCATCAGAGAGATGCAAATCAAAACAACAATGAGATATCACCTCACACCACAGAGAATGGCCCATATTCAAAAGGGTAAAAGCAACAAGTGCTGGCGTGGATGTGGGGAAAAGGGGACTCTCATACACTGTTGGTGGGAATGTCGACTTGTACAACCTTTCTGGAAAACAACCTGGACATTCCTCCAAAGACTAGAAATTGAGCTCCCCCTTTGACCCAGCCATACCGCTCCTGGGAATATACCCTGGAAAGCCAAAAACACACAGCAGAAACACACTTCCCACTTTTATTTTTAGCAGCACTGTTCACAATAGCCAGAACCTGGAAACAACCAGTTTGCTCGAGAACTGATGACTGGATAAAGAAACTGTGGTACATCTACACAATGGAATACTATGCAGCTGTCAGAAAAAAATGAAGTTATGAAATTTTCCTATAAATGGATGGACATGGAGAGAGTCATGTTGAGTGAAATTAGTCAGAAGGAAAGAGAGAGACATAGAATGACTGCATTTATTTGCATGACATAAATATACCAGGTGATCTTACCAAAAGTGGAAATTACCACAAGCGCATGGGAGTCAGAGGTTTGGTTAGATAGAGAAGGGAACATGTGTGAATAAATGTCTAAAGGTCTGATACCAACATAGAACTGAGCATTAAATACAGACAAAAAATGCAAATGATGGCTTCTAAGTGTACGTAGTGTAACCCACAATGTGTGGGAGAAGGAGGAGAGAGAGAGGGAGAGAGAGAGAGGAGATAAAGAACCTGCCATTTAGGCAGGATGTGGGAGGGGAGGGAATTGGGGACATGGGTGGTGGTTGAGGGGCACTGATGGAGGGCGGGGTGCTGGAACACTGTGTGACCAAAACCCCCAAGCGTGAACAACGTTGTAATTGTGTATCTCACAGTGGTATAATAAAATGTTAAAAAAATTGGTTTCAAAAAAAATGGGACAAAATCAATGACTGGTGATCTCGGAGAGCTGAAATCCAATGAATCCTATAATCCCTATGTTTTTCCTAGAGAGTCTTGGGATACAGCAATGGGAGCGAGGTCCAGGTGAGGCTGGGGTTCTCCCTGACGTGAGGAGAAGGGGATGAACATGTGGGGAGGTCAATGTGGTTAGATTTCCTGGGGTGAGTATCAGGGAGAAGATGGCACAGCACAGTAACATGAGCAGCTGTGGACCGGAGCTCCCATGGGGCTGAGACCACCCAGGCCAGAAAGTGAACCCGAAAGGGCTAAAGGAACAGCACTCAGGCCAGAAAGCTGAAAATAATGGCTATTTCCACAAGCCAGACTAAAAAACTCTTAATTCAGGCCATTGGGTAGAAAACAGAGAAAAGTCCTTTTTGTTTGTTTTTTTGGTTTTGGGCCACACCCAGCAGGTCTAGTTCTGGGTTCAGGAATTCCTCAAGTGGGGCTCAGAGAAGTCCCATATGCAGTGCCAGGGATTGACCCTGGGTCAGCCACTCTCAAGGCAAGTACCTTACCCCTGTACTATCTCTGCAGCTTTTCACAGGAAGGCTTTTGCCTCAATAAGGGGGACAACTTACACCAAAGCCCCACCTAGCCGGTTATAAAAACAAGATCTAGAGCATCAAGCATTTTCCCAAGTAATTTGACTATGTCCCAGATCAAAGAACAAGCTGTTTGTATTAAGTGGACGTGATGACCACTGCACCGTGGAAATCCAGCCTGCATTGCCACTTGTGGTCCACAGTGCTGCATCCAGTGCTCCCTCAGATACACCACAATCGTGCATGTGTGCTGCCTGTCATGAGAGTGTGTGAACACAGCAACTCCCAGACACCGCAGCGGCTCCAGCAACAGAAAAGAGAAAGGGAGGGTGGTGGGGACGAAAAATCCAGTAGAATCAACTGTCAGTTGAGAATTTTATACCTAGCTACATATATATATGTATATATGTATATATATATATGTAAACAAAAATGAAATGGATACCTTGTCAGAAATGCAAAAGCCGAAAGAATCCACCCTCAGCAGAAATACAGCATAAGCAATGTTAGAGGAAGACTTTGAATAAAAAATGACACATGGATATGTGCAGAAGAAGGAACAAGGTGAGAAAGCGGTCATTGATTTGTTATCTAAATATTCTTAGAGGGATGACACTTCAGCAGAAATAATAACAAAGTAGGGAGTCTGGAGAGATAGTCCAGCAAGTGAGGCTCCCCAGGTAGACCAATCCCTGCCGGGAGTAGTGGCTGAGCACAGAGCTCTGAGCACCTTTGGTGTGGCCCCAACTCCTCACCCACTTATAACATGGGAGTGTGGCGTCCACCTAATATGTGGGAGAAAGACGTGTAGCCAGAGCATGGAACTGGGAGTTGACAAATGCAGCCAATCTCCTGCAAAGTGGCACATTAGTGCAACGCTGAGATGCCACCTGATAGCAGACTGTGACCAACCAGTGTTTTGTGTGTTTCTGTTGGCACCGGTGGAGAGGCACATATGGAAATAGGAAGAAGCAGAAGTATCTGGTCTCAGAGCAGTGTTGAGGAACTTGGACAGGAGGTGGACGCACCCCTCTTGCTTGGGCTGTGTAGTGGGAGGAGCCAAGGGCAGCCTGGAACAAGCCTCACTTCTCAGACCCTGCTGAGCTTCAGAGGGCCGAGGCACTCCTTGTGGGAATTCCCTCTCTCCAGCTCTGCCTTTGACATTTGCTTGTGTCAGTCCAGAAAGTAATGAAATAAGTTTCCACACGCCCAGAGCGTGGCTGCGATGGATCGAGCAGGCACTCGGCAAATATTTGCCAAAGGAAAGAACATGGATTGTTCATTCACCTCCAGCTCAAAGTCAAGTGCCCTTTCTGTGAGGGGAAAGCAAGCCATGTTTTTGTGGGAAAACAGCCCTTCACCCAAGCCATAGAAACACTTCACGGAAGAAAGACCAGCGTTCTGAGTGGTTTTCTGAGCAATTCCCCCCAGAGAAATGGCAGAACTCTTTTCAGATCCCTAAACAATGTAAAACTAGAGAGAAGGTTAAGTTTGAGGATCTGAGGAGTTCAATTTGATATCTCTGTGACTAGATTCAGTGGGAAAAGACAGATCTGAAAAATCTCATTGGTATCAACACGGAGTGTATCTCTTGACAAGACTCAGTCTCAGAGATTCGGGGGTGAAGCAGGGAGGGAATGTGGGGCAAGGATTGGCGCAGGGCCAGTGTGTAAGGCATCGGTCTGGGCAACTCCCACGAAAACAACGAGCTTCCGTTGAGAGGAGCAAAGTTGGGCTGCTGAGGCTTTCCCTGAAGGGACGTTTGGAAGCAAACGTTGCTAGACAAGAGCGCTGGGCTATACAAGCCCTGGTAGTCTGAGAACAGGCTCACAGACGTGCCCTTTCTGGGAGGGCACAAAGGAAGCCCTCGTCTAACTCAGAAGCAGGGAGAATGAAATGTAAACCTCAGCAAGTTACGCTCAGTGGCATGTTTTGACATCACAGGAAATCCAAGTCTTGCCAAGGAAAAGCCGAGAGCTTTTGGAAGGGGGCCAAGGACGTTTTCAAATGTCTCACTGCCAGTGGGGGGGGGTGGGAGTGAGGATTCCAAGCACTGTGTGGGCTGCAGGATCCAGCTCCTAACCACCCCCCCTCCGCCTCCCTGCCAAAGTCAGAAAAATACCCTTGAATATATCCCCAGGGGGAAAGAGCTCCTGGAGCCTGTAGCCAAGGAGGTGGGCACAGTGACCCTGTCTCCTGCCCTGTCCCTTCTGGCTTCAGAAATGTGGGAGAGAGAGAACGAGGGTTGCTGAGTGGGGGGTGGGGCAGGGGAGGAAGGAAAAGATGAGGGAAGGACCAGGACAGTTAGGCTGGACAGGGGTCAGGGCACCTGTTAGTTCCTGACCTGGGTTTGATGCCCAAGGCAGGGGGTCGAAGTACCTGCTGGGCCTCGACCTGGATTTGATGGTCAGGGCACCTGCTAGGCCCGGCCTGGGTTTGATGCCCAGAAGCAGAGCTGTACAGTCCTTTGTTCCACGCCACCTATAGCTACAGCTGAGAGCAAGGGATGTTTCTGATAAGTTGCCAGTGACAAGCACCAGGGAAGCCAGAGTGAGGAGAAGTCGGGATATATGCGGTCCTGGTTTCAGAGCGGGCTGAGCTTTGGGGACACAATGTGCTTTATTGCAGCCATGCTGACTAGGAACCCAGGCATGTGGGTGTCCTGAGAGTGGGGTGCTGGGCACCTCGAGGGCTGTGCCCAGGAAAGTGGCCTCTGACTGCGGCCCCTCCATGCTCACGGCACTCATCACTGTCCTTTGAGCTTCTCTGAAAAGTTCACAATTGGAGAGAGAAGCGGGAAGAATAGTTTTGTTTGATTTTGGGTCACACCTGGCTATTCTCAGGGCTTACTCCTGACTCTCAGGGGTCACTCCTGAGCAGGCTCGGGACCATATGGGATGTAGGCGATCAGACCGTGGTCAGCCACGTGTAAGGCAAGTACCCTATTTGCTCTGCTCACTCTGGTTACAGTAGTGTTCAAATGGTTTGGATGTACCTTACTGCCCCCTCCCCATCTTCGTATCAGAGATCAGGAAATCAGATCTGACCCACAAACATTTCCTTACTCACTCTGTCTGTCCCAGGGAATTTCTTGGTGACCAGGCAAGTTCGGAAGTCTGTGGCAGCTCTGAGATCTGCTGGGACCCTGCAGAGACAGCCCCATGCCAACTCAACATTGCCGGTCAGGGGCATCTGAAGGGGCTTCTGATACATGCTCTGGGACCACTTTGTATTCATGCTGCCTCGGCCCACAGCGGGTACATGCCCTGAGCAGGGAAAACCAGGTTTCCCTGGGTCCTAAAGTACGTTCTCAGAACCAGAATTCCTGAGAATTCCTGAGAATTCCTGAGAATTCCTGAGAATTCCCAGAATTCCCGTGCTCCCTGCGGGTTGGGCCAGGATTGTGAGACCCACCTGCAGAGGCGAGGAAGTGTCACCCCGAACACATGGCTCCGAGCAGCTGCAGCTCTGGTGGGCTTCCTGCTGGAGCAAGTGTCTGGGGCAGAACTGAGTCAGTGATGAACCGGCGCCCGTGAACCCGCCTCCCTCATTCAGGCTTCACCAGTCAAATCCCTCATGCCGGGCGCAGGTGTGTGAGGCTCAGGGTCCCTCAGGCAAAGACTTCAGAAGAGCCACAGGTACAGCCCAAAATACTGGTCCCCAGGGGCCCCCACTACCCAGGTATATACCTGGTGGTCTTTGGGGGTGGGAGAACAGGGGTGGGGACCTACGGCCACAGTGAGCAGGACACAGGAACATACCAAGCTAGCAATATGGCATAGGGCAGCTCTCTGGCAGTGCCCCTCTGAGGTATGTTTGCCTCACGGTCACCTCCTCCAGGAAGCCTCCCTTTATTTCTCAGCCCGCAGGGGTTGCTCCTTCTTGGACATGCACACTGGGTGAACGAGAAGACGTTGTTGCCATAGTTAGGAGCATGCCCTGCAGGTCTCCAATCCCAGCTCTACCACGAGCTAGGTCTGACTTGGGACTATTTAACTTCTCACTATCCCATTCTTTTACTATGGGATGAGCACAAGTTCCGAGGGGATAGGTTGTTGGGCGTGTACACAGGACAGACCAGCTGCTCAGGGCCCAGAGAGTCTGCCCGAGCACGCCCTGAGTGTGAGGCTGCTGTTATTAAATGCGTTCACACTCTGCCACCAGGCTTCCATCTATTTTCAGAATTTATTTTATCATCCCAGATTTAAATTCTCTTGTTACACCCTCCCTTTCCCCTTGCCAGAACCTGGAAATCTGTTTTACTTTCTGTTTCAATCACTGCTTTAGATTATGCATTACTCATGATTGTTATTCAACAAACATTTATGGAGACCCTAATTTGTACCAGGACCTGAGTAGGCTGTGCGGACTGAGAGGTCAGGAAGAGTGACAGGGTTTATGCCTTTATGGAGTTTCATTCTCTAATTGAGGTTGTGATAAGCAAATAGATCTGCAAGTCAGTCTGATAAATGTATTCTACGGACATGTGTGCTCTCTTTTTCACTAATTAATTTATTTTTTATTGAATCACTGTGAGGCTGCCTATAAGAAACACATCTGAACAATCAAAGACTCAAAATCAATGGTTGGAAAACAATCTTACAAGCAAACAACCCCCTCCAAAAAGCTGGGGTGGCTACACTATTATCAGACCACAAAGGCTTCAGACTGAAGGTTGTAAGAGGCCGAAGGTCACCTCTTAATGCAGGCGCTCTTGTTGATGAAAGTTATCCAGAGCCCTGAAGCGGCCAGAGCTGAGGACTCCCTTTCAAGGCCACAGGCCCTGCCAACAGCCTTCATTTTCCCTCACCTTTACTGTGTAATATGGTCCCAGACACCCACAGTTATATGTTAACCTGCAGCTTTGGTGCTGTCGGCCTCATCGCCCTTAAAGCTTATGCTTTTATTATCCAGGAGGGCAGAAGCCACGAGTGTATCTGATAGAAATCTAACAACGCTTCTCCCTGCACACGGGAAGCCCGGCTCCTTCCTTATGGCTGGACCAATTCCTGTTGGCTTGCCCCTTGGCCTCTGCGAAGTCCACGGGCAAGCAGGCCGTGGGCTGGGACGAGGCGGAGAGAAACTGGGGAGCACTTGGAGCAGACCTCTTTGAGGGTGAGCCAAGATAGGAACCTGCATGTGAAGTGGAAGGGGTCCCCGTGGGTCCCTGCAGGGGAGGGCAGGGGAGGGCAGGGGGTCGTCAGCAAGCAGCGGGTGCCTGGAAGGTTTCAGGTCTGCCCCTGGGGAACTCTGAGGCCTGCCAGGGGCCGGGTCAGTCCTGTGACAGGGTCAGGTTGAGAACTGTCCTTGGCTGGTGGCAAGACAGAGACCCCTGAGACTGCAGACCCCAGCTCGTTCCCCTGTGCCCCAGAGCTGCAGAGCTGCAATCAGCTCCCTCTGCTGTTCACGCTCCGAGTCACTACCAGCCTTTGTCAGAGTCCCAGCTGCACAGCTCAAGGCAGAGATAGGGTCCCCCAGGAACTCAGGGTGCCGGATTCCTGGGCATCAGGGGACCCGCCCCCACCTGTCCGCTATGTGGTGGATCAGGCAGGATATGATGGTCCCCCACAAAGACCCTCTGTCAAAGGGGAGTGATTCTTCCCAGCTCTCTGCCCCTGGACCCCCTAGCGCCCCAGGTCCATCCCAGCAGCCTTCAGCCTCAGCCCTGAGACAGCGCAGCTGACTAGCGCCCTCTAGTGGAAGACCGCGTTCCTGCCCCATGCCCGGGGGTGGAGGTGAGTGGGGTGGGTGGAAGCCCAGGATGGGCTAGGGCAGCCCCCTAGTCCTCAGAGCACCCCGTGGTGCCCACCCCGCGCTGCCAACCCCGCGTGAAGTTCCCACGTGGCCACTGCTCTTCCCGTGGCCATGGCTGTCCCCTAGGAGCTTGCTAAGGCAGGAATGAGGCAGTGTCAGGACCCGAACTCAGAGTGGGGAAGCGCAGCGCGCTGCTCAGAGCACTCCCCCAGCACGCACTAGCTGAGAGTTTCCAAGGGGTACAGCTCTTAGAGCTCCTAGCACTGCCATATTTGTGAGAGAAACAGAGGAAACTCGCTAAACACTAGGCTGATGTCCACTAGGGCATCACGTAGTGCACTCCCTCATGCGTGGCCACTTTGCGTGACCTCAGGAGGACGCGTCAGTCTCTTTACTCAATGAGTCGCGGACACTGACGGAGAGCCCAGGCTTTACCCATATGACCTCAACTGGCCTTCCCAGACCCCTGACTGGCCCCCTTGGGCTCAGGAAAGAGGCATTGTGACAGCTGGGACGCGGCTGTGGAGGGTTGGGCCGACTCTGAGATGAGTCAGGCACAGGGGAATCTGAGGGGAAGGCCGGAGTTGTGAGCAGTGAATTCTGGGTGTGGGCTGGAGACTGGAGGGCGGCCCAGCCCAGGTGATAAGGAACCCTTTGTGCTGGGGCCAAAGGCAAAGAGGAGCTGTCGGTGGCACCCACGAGGCAGGGAGGGTTGCCATTGGCAGGAAGGAACTGCAGGCATTGGAGGGCCGTGCTGCGGACCCCAGGTGCAATCTCTCAGCGGGCCAGGCTGCTGGAGGGCTGTGTCCTTAGGAGAACGCTGCAAACAGCTGGAGGGCAGTGGAAGAGCTGCGCAGGGGAGACAGGACGCAGGTGTGGACACTGCTCAAATAGAGAGAGATCGGGCTTGGTGTTTCCAGTGAGGGGAGGAGGCAGCTGAGCCTGAAAGGCCAAAGGGCGGGTGGGGCGGGGTGGAGGCTTCATGGCCCCCTTGCAGCTCTACCAGTTTCTTATTCACTGACCTACTGCTGGACGCTCCGCGTTGCTTCACATCTTGGCTATGGTGAGCAGTGCTGCGATGAACTTAGGAGCGCAAATGTCTTCTCTGAGTAGTTTCTGGGCTCTTGGGATCGATACCAGGAAGTGGAATTACCAAGAAGTAATTCCAAGAAGGGTGCCAAGAGTGCTGTTTCCTGTGGAGGTCAGTTCCTAGTTGAATTAGGAGTGTCCATACTGTTTCCCATAGAGGCTGGACCAGTGGACATTCCCTTGAGCTGTGAATGAGGGTCCTCTTCCCCCACGTTCCTGCCTGTTTGGTTTTGTTCTTTGTAATGTGTGCCAGTCTGACTGAGGTGAGATCTCATTTCTATTTTGATTTGCATTTCCTTGACAATAGTGATTCATATACCTGTTGACCACCTGTTGGTCTTCTTTGAAGAAGTTTCTGTTCATCTCTTCCCCTACTTTTGATGCATTTATGTTTGATATGTCTCGGATAGCAGACATTGAGCAGTGAGGAAGGGTGAAGTTTCCCAAGGTCTGTTCTATACAGACAGCTCAGGCCCGGGAAGGACCAGCTGGGGTGGGTGGAAGACCTTAAAGGTGTCAGGTACTGCTGTTCCACTCATCCAACCAGCAAAGCTTTATTTTAGCAATATTTTTTGGTTTGGGGCCACACCTGGCAGTGCTCAGAGATCACTCCCAGTGGTACTCAGGGATCACTCCTGGCGGTATTCAGGGATCAATTCAGGCAGTAATCAGGGACCGTTCCCGGCAGTAATCAGGGAGCTATATAGAATGCTGGGAATAGAACCTGGGTCAGTAGTATGCAAGGCCAGGGCTTTGCCTGCTGTGCTATCTCTCCCCCAGTGTGGGGTTTCATACCAGCAAGGCTGACTCTGGCCTCCCAGAGCTCCGCCCCTGAGTGGCTGAGACAGAGGTGTTGCTCCTGCTAACTGGCCCCCTCCCGTCATCTCCCCCAACCCCGCACCTGCTCAGGGAAAACTGCTCCCCTGGCTCTCTCCCTCTCCCTCCTCTCTCCAGGGCATTGCCGACACATAGGAACCAAGGAGAGGTCCCCAAGCCCCGGCCATCTGTGGTGGTTGAGGTGGGGCCGTGAGGCATGTGGAGGATGTTTTCAGTGGGCGCATCTACATAGATGCTCTTTCCCTTTTCACAGCCCAAAGGCCAGCCCAGGCCCGGCAGCCAGAAGACTCCTCACTCAGGAAGAATCTGCCTGGAGGGTCCATGTAGAGATTTGCGGTGAAGCAGTGGGCCCAGGTCTTTGCTCTGTCTCCAAAGAACTGGGGGATGCGAGGCAGTGGCCTCATATCTCGTGTACGTTGTCCTCAGGGGTGAGGCCGGATAGAGACAGGTGCCTATGGCTGAACAGAAGCTGAGAGGGGCAGAGCCGCTGTCAGTGCCCAGCTCGTGACAAGCACACAGAGAGCCAGGCTCATGTCTGCTGCCGTCATGGAAATTCTCGCCACAGCCAGCGAAAACCCGAGCAGTTTCTGAGAAATGGGAAACTCGGTTTATCCCATGAGCGGACCCAGCAGAGCCATTGCTACAAAGAACTGGGTTAGAAACAAAGACAAGAGCTCTGCTTTCTAGAATATCTGTTGGCATGGGGCGTTTGCAGGCAGCTGGTGGGAGAGCACAGAAGCATAAATTCTCCAGCATGTTATTTTGCAAAGTAGGGTCTGGACCACCTCAAGGCCATGAGCATATTTGTATACTTGTCCCAGGTTACCACGGTTACAGAGCAAGACTCTGACCGTCACTCCCGAGTGCGCTTCATGGTTGTCCTGTCGCCCAGAGTTGGCTATCCCAGGCAGCTCCTGCTCTCTGCATTAGCCCGCCTGAAATGTGGGCAGGGGGCTCTTGGCCACATCAACACTACTGTTCCGACAGTCACTTCGGGGACCTCTGCTTTCCCTTTCAGGGGGCACAGGCTGGGCCGGGTTGCTCTGGGCTCCGGCTGCAGTGCTGACGCTTGCGCAGTGCGTGTCGGCTGCTCCCCCCTGCCTGCCTCCATTCTGGCACGTGCTGGCTGCAGAGCTGCGGGTGGGTGGAGCGTGTAAGCTCGGGTGAGGCATGGGAGGTCAGCAATGAAGGACATGTGTGCAAACATGGCCACACGTGGGGCTCTGCACTGCAGCAATGATGCCACAAACAGGGAAAAGAGGGACTGGAGGTACGTGCCGTTGGCTGGGGGCCACACCCAGCAGAGCTCGGACTGCTCACAGAACTTTCTCTTGCTGCCTTGGGGTCACCCTAGGGCCACAGGGACCATGCCGTGCCGGGGATTCCGAGGCAAAGCCTGTGCTCCAGCCTGCTGAGACCTCTCTTACCAGAATCTTTGCATAAACAAAGACAATGAAGCCGTACAGATACACCCTCCCTGCCCTATCCAGAGATGCAGTGAGACTGACATAGGCCAGAACTGATCTGTCTGCTCACAGCATTAATGAGTACGGAATTCCCAGCTGACAGAGGCCAGGACAAAGAGCACGTCAGCTTTTGCCTGGGGCAGGCTGCCCGTGTGTGCTGGCTCCTGCTCTGGTCTTGCCTCCTAGACCTTATTATGGTCCACCTCGACCTCTGCCAGCATCTGCGCTCTGTGTGCCCCGTTGGGCTCTGACAGCAGGAGAGAGGGTGACAGAGCCGTCCCGATCCCAGGATGCCCGCCTCTGGGCGCGTTCCCGGACACTGAAATCCTCTGCCTTCCATGCCAGTCGGTTCTAGATCCCCTTTCTCTGCCTTGGCCCCTTCCCAACGGTTGTCAACAATGTGGAACACGCCCTCCTTGCTACAAGGACTCAACCAGGTTCCCCTGGATTTCTGGTATCATCAAGATGCTCAGGATGGCTCTGCCACTCCCGTGACTCCCAGTTACAGAGACCACGTAATGCCTGCCTGGGCATCGCCCCAGTCAGCCCGAGGAAGGACTGCAGGGAGGGAGACAGTTGCTGTCATCTCAGCTCACAGATGAAGGCTGAAGCCCAGGAGCTGAATGACTCAGTGAGAGCCAGGGAGCCCTTAAGTGGAAATTTAAACCCCGACCATCTGAGCACTGTGCTGATGAAATGCTTTTCCAGCCAGGGAGAAGAAAGGGTATAAAAGAACAGGGTTGTAAGGCAACTTTGGCAGCCGTATTGTGGGAACGTGTGTAACATATAGAAAAAACATAATGCAGGTACTTGATCACATGTTCCTGTCTTCAGAAGGAGTGTGTGTATGTGTGTGTGCATGTGTGTATGTGTGCGTGTGTGTGTGCATGTGTGTTTGTGTCTATGTGTAGTTGTGCTGCATGTGAGGCGTGTGCACTTGTCTTTTGTATGTGTGCTTGTACGTGGGTTGTGCTGTATATAGGGGTGTGTGCATGTGTGTTGCTTATGTGTGCAGAGCATGCAGTATATGAGGTGCATGCATGCATGCGAGGTGTGTATGTATTGAATGTATGTGAGGTGTATTTTATGTGTGTTGTATGTGTGCATGTGTTTAGTGTGCAATGTATATGGGAGTGTATGTGTTGCCTGTGGTTCATGTGCTATATATTGTAGGTACATGCATGCATGCATGTTTGTGTTAGTGTGTATTGTATGTGAGGTATGCACAATGTGTGTTGTATATGCACACATGTTGCATTGTGAGATGTGCTGTGTGTTATGTGAATTGTCTTGCATATGTGGTGTGTGAATGCACTTGCATACATGTTGCATGTGTGTTACATGGGTGTGGAGTGTGTGAGCGTGTAGCTCGGGGAAGCCCTGCTTCTCTGCTGGAAATAGCTTGTGTTTGAGAGCACAGTTAGGGTTCTGCCGCCCCTTGGCCTCCTCAGCCCTTCTGAGGGTGCTGTGGGTCTCTGCTCACTCTCCTCCCTGCTCCTTTCCCCACTTCTAGTGGCCAAAGTAAGCTCCTAGTGCAGGTCATGTGACCTTGATGGCCACCCCATGGGCCAGGGGTGGGCTGCTAGGACTCTGCAGTTCCCGAAGGGTTTAAAGTCTAAGAAGGGCCCCCCCCCCATGCTGGGACCCCCTTCTTCTCCCTGGAAGCCTGCATTGTGTTTAGGGCTGATGCTGATCCCTACTGTGGATGTCACACACACACACACACACACACACACACACACACACACACACACACATACATGCATGGCCATGGACACAGTTTTTTCTGGCTCCCACCCTAGCCTGGAACATCTATGTCCTGACTGAGGTGGGGAGAAAGGGACAAAGGCTTGCAGGCTGGGTCCAGGTAAGTTCCAGCTCCTGGCAAGGGTCTGGGGCCTGCAGACCAGGTGGGCCCTGTGCAGGAGGAGGTCAGGCCATCTTTCCTGTGGGCTCAGGTCCTGCAGATGCCCTCAGGCCGCCCTGAGCGTCAGCTGCGGCTCCTACAAACTCCGCTCAGTGAATATAATCACAGGGTGTTTTTTTAAAGCCTCATCTGGAGGTAATTTGGAATTTAAATGACCAGGATGGAGGATATTTTTACCAGACGAAGGGCTTGAAATAGTTATATCCTGTCAGTTATTGATCAGCCAATTCTAAAGGATTATGGAGCTCGGGAGTCAGATGTGTTTGACCAGCTCTGCTGGGAGCATTTCCTTTGCAAGCGGGTCCATGAGCACATCGAGAGAAATTGTTCCACTGGGGAGAAGTTGTTCCCAGGAATTTTCTAAACCAGCTTAGACTCGACTTAGACACCCACCTACTGGGCATCAGAAAACTCCATGCCAGCACTTTGCAGGGGCCCAGCCTCTGCTCTCTGCAGAGCTCTTGGGAATTCCGGACGTTGGGCATGAGCCGCCATGGCATAGCCCCAGCGTACTCTTTAACCTCTTTAAGCCCCGAGGCCTGGCCCAGGCTCTGGTCCCCAGCTTCTCAGCGCTCTCCTAGCCACCCGCCACCCCCACTTCATGACCTCTGGACCCAGCATCCCCGTAACTGGCCTGTCTCTGCTAAACCTCCAGAACATTCCCTCGAAGAAAGGCTTTTAATTTCCCCGGGACTGGGAGACCAAGCCTCCAAGACCCACAGGCCTCCAGAGAGGAAAAAGGGAAATACCTCACATTCCTTTCCAGTGAGGCTGCAGGAGGAAAACACACATGGACAATTTCTCCGTTACTGCAGCCCAGACCCAGGCGAAGATCACCTGCCTCCCTCACTAATCCGCTCTCCCCAGGGAGCGGCGCGATTGCAGACCCAGAGGCAAATAAAAACTCCAACACTTCTTGGAATAAAGGTTGGAAACCTCAAGCTCCTGTGGTTCTCCGGAAGTCTCTCTAGGATGCTCCCGTTGGACAGAGATGAGTCCCCCCACCCACACCTACACATACAGGCACACATACACACACATACACACACATACACATTGCTTGCTGGCTCCCTGCCACGCCGCTCAGACTTGCTCCTCTTTGAGGAAGATGTACCCCCTTGAAAACAAATGAGACTAACAGGTGACCCCCCCAAATCTCAAGTAATTTTAGGTGAGCTTCAGCTCATACCAGCACCATGTAAAGCATCAGCTTTTGTTTGAGAGGGTTGGCTGAGCAGTCAAATAGACCAGATCCTGAGGGTGGAAGAGCTCCATTGATTTTTCAAGCTGTGTGACTTCAGGCAAGTTACTTCACCTCTCTGAGCTTTAGTTTCTTCATTCCTTACTACACTTCTGTCAGAAGAGATGAAATCTTTTAATTCACTGCAATGTGGATGGAGCGGTTAGTGGAGAACGGTATGTTAATCAAAAGAAGACAGAGAGAGAATGACAAGCATCAGATGATCTCACGCATTGTGGAATAGAGATAAAGCAAGGGAAGATGGTATTGATCAATGACAGGCCTTGGCCATGGGTCACAGAACTGAAGAACAAGTGGTAGAGGGAGAGGTGGGTAGGGAATGAAGATAGAATTTGAGGTGAGAGAGGGGTGGTGGAGGATCTTGGGTACTTTGGGGGTGGGGGGGTGGGGCACAGTACTTTCACATACCAATAAATGATGAAGGGAAATGACAGCCAGTTTATTACCTAAGTTATAAATATTATAGAAATAAAATAAACATTATAATAAGCAATTCAAAAGGGAAGGTGATGATGAGCGTAGGGTGAATTTTTTTTAACCATTGACTGTTATTTTTGTTTTTTTTAATTCCAAAGGACATTGCTTTCTTATTTATTTTCTATATTGTCTGCTATATTGTCTTACTCACATTTCTTTTCATTCATTCATTCATTCATTCATTCATTCATTCATTCATTTAGCTTTTTGGGTCACACCCGGCGATGCTTAGGGGTTACTCCTGGCTCTGCACTCAGGAATTACTCCTGGTGGTGCTCGGGGGACCATATGGGATGCCGGGGATTGAACCCAGGCCAGCATGGGCCAGCCGCGTGCAAGGCAAATGCCCTACCCGCTGGGCTATCGCTCCGGCCCCTATTTATTTTTAATATTTTACTATACCACCGTGAGATATACATTACAAAGATGTTCATGTTTGGGTTTCGGTCATACAGTGTTCCAGCACCCATCCCTCCACCAGTGCCCATTTCCCACCACCAATGTCACCGATTCCCTCCCCTTCCCCTAGCCTGCCTCTATGGCAGGTTCTTTATTTTTTTATTTTTTAAAAAATGTTTTATTATACCACCGTGAAACATACAATTACAAAGGTGTTCATAATTGGTTCTTGGTAATACAGTATACCAGCACCCATCCCTCCACCAGTGCCCCATTTCCACCACCAATGTACCCCACCCTCCCACCCACCCCCATGCTGCCTTAATAGCAGACAGCCCCGTTTCCACTCTTTCTCTCTCTGTCTCTCTCTGTCTCTGCATCTCTCTCCCTCTTATTTTACATATTGTGGCTAGCCCTGAGATATTTAGAGTTTATCACTTAAGTCTCTTTGTGTATATTCAATGGTGAGTTTTAATCTATGGCAGGTTCTTTATCTCTTTCTTTCTTCCTTCTCTTACTCATTGTGGATTGCAACACATACATTTAGAGGTTACCATGTGTATCTTTTTGCTTATATTCAATGCTATGTTCTAGGCTGGTATTAGTTTTGAATATATATATATGTATATATATATATATATATATACACACATATATATATAATGCAAATAAATGCTGTCATTCTATATCTGTCTTTTTCCTTCCGGCTAATTTTACTCAACATTATCCTCTCCATGTCCATCTATTTATAGGCAAATTTGGTAGGGTGAATTCTTGTTGTGAGAAATACCTGGTGCTTCAAATATGTAGTTTGCACAATGACACACAGAAAAAGAAAACTGATATGAAAAGTGGCTGTCAGTATTAGACTGGATAAAATTGTGGTGCTTTTGTTCAAGCACTGGACTATACTACTTAACTCTCCATGAACAAGATATTTTGCTATTCACAGCACAATGGAAGATGCTGAAGAGAAATTGGAAAACGAAATCAAGAAGGGAAAAGACAATGACTGAAGAGTTTGCCTGTGTGTGCACTGTAAGAATGCAAAAGTTGATGAACAAATAAAAGAAAAACTAATGGACATTGATTACAGAACTTAGGTAACCTGAAGAAAAGAGGAGGAAAGAGCAGAGATAAGGAGGGAGATATTTATTTATTTATTGTTTGGGGCCACTCGACTCTGCTCTCAAGGATTACTCCTGGTAGGGCTCTGGGGACCATATGTGGTGCTGGGGCTCAGGTCTTGGCCTTCTGTATCCTAGCCACCATATTATCTCTCCAACCCCTACAAAGACAGATTAGAAAGAAAGTCTTAACCATGTTCTAAAAATAACATATGCATGTCTGTGCACAAAGCTGAGATGCCTTTTCTGTCCTGAGGGATGGAGGTTGTTCTTGGCAGTGATTAGCTTTCTTTGCCTCCCTCTTTCGTTCTTCCCAATCCTTCTCCTCCTCCCATTCCTTGAGTCATTTCCTCAAATAAACAAGCCACAGACAAGGTCTTATCTTACTTATCTCGGACTTAGCTTTGGCAGAGAGAGAGAGAGAGAGAGAGAGAGAGAGAGAGAGAGAGAAAGAGAGAGAGGGAAGGAAGGAGGAGAGAGAGAAAAGAGAGAAGGGAGAGAGAAGCAACAAAATGGTGATAAACAGAGAATAAAATATGACAAAATCAATTTAAATTTAACCACCTACACAGTAGAGCCTGGCAAGCTACCCGTGTCGTATTTGATATGCCAAAACCCAGTAATAATTACAGACCTCATTCCCATGACCTGAAGGAATGGTTTGAGGTTCTTCGTGTTCCTGGACCGAGCAGATGCTCTTGGGCTACACTTGCTTGAGACAGGACGTATGGAGATGTTACTGGTGTCTGCTCGAGTATTCGATGAACAACAGGAAGACAAGTGAAGTGATAAAAGTGATCATAATCAGTATCAATGGTGACATATTAAAAGGAAAAGATCAGATTAGATAAAACAAGGTTTATAAGCAGTACACCTAAAGCAAAGCTGGAAAGAGTCAAAATAGATAGGAAAAGACAGATGTGTCCAGAGCAAACAAAATCAAATGTACGGAGATGTGTTGAATTGTGGTTCCCCCCAAATATATGGAAACTCTTAACGGTAGTGACCTATTTTGGGACCTGTCATTGCAGGCTCTGAATCAACTAAGGCCGTGCTGGCAGCCTGGATCCAATAAGACCGATGCTCTTCTAAGAGGAAGGACCCAGACTCACAGGATTCCAACTATGTGGCAGCGAAGATGCAGATTTGAGTCCCACTGCCAAGGAAGGAGAGTCCTCGGGTCAGCAAGGCTAGATGAGGCCAGGGAAGTGCCTAGGGAAGGAAGCTCTGAGAGATGTGCAGGGAACCCAGCTCAGCTGCCACCTGTGCTTCTGACCTGTGTGCGGTCTCCGGAGTCCCCCTGAGAATACATTCTGCTGGTTTAAGCCACACAGCTTGGAGGGATTTGTTACGGCAGCCCTGGGAGGTGAATCTACATATTTAACCAGCTCTATCTCAGACAAAAAAAAAATAGGGCCAAAACATTAGCAATTAGAATCATCCGTGACCATCAAGGCAACATCCCACTCAGAATGTGTAACAGTTGTGGATTCATAAGCACACAGTATGACTGAATCACAAAGAGGAGGAGATTACTTCATATGTACTGTATGATTCTTTTGATGTGATTTTATCAGGATATGATTGATCAAGCAGAAATAGAGGAAAGATTTAGAAAATGTATAGAGCTTCTAAGGGTTGTAAGCCTGCGCCCAATTACAGAATGCAAACCCTGGTCAAGGACATGTTGTTTATTTAATGTTGCAGGACTTCTCTAAGAGCCTCTGCATCTGCACTGGATTGCCTCCTGCAGGTCACTTTGTAGATAGGGGGTAGTTTAAATGTGGCAGTTTATCTGACCATGTATTCTGTACTGGCTAGTATAAATATTCTCTTGTGCTACCACAATCATCGTGAGACTAGCTAGATCTTACCAGCATATTTGCCTGGCCACCTTGGATCTCTAAGTAGTTAGACCAGAGAGAAATGCTGTTTGCCTCCGAGCAAGCAAACATGGCTTCCTGATAACTCAAAGACAACTAAAATACAAAACTACCGTGAGGTAGAGCAGACTCTTGTGGAGGCTTGGAGAAATATTTAACTGGCATTAGTATAGTCTTAGGTACAGAGGCATGCCATCTCAGAAACCCCCTTCTCTACCCTATAAAGGCATTTCCAGACAGATCTTGGCTCAAAACATTAGCATATAAAAGGGTCTAGGTGAGGTGCAGGAAAAATTACCTGAGGGCATTTGACCCTCCCTCCTTCCCATAATAGTGGGAAGTCTGAGTTGCAGGGGTATAAAACTAGCCTTCTTCCTCTCTAGCTTTCTCTCTCTCTTTTGGGCTCTCGCTTTGTGGGCTCGCACTCTTCTCTGGAGTCTGGTCTTTGTCGCCTCTTTACAGGGCCTTAACACGTGGTGGCCACCATCTTGGCCTACAAGTGGCTGGGGAATCCTAAGTACAGGATTTTTCCTATTGCTGATTTGTATGCCTGAACCTGTGATAAATAAAGCATTCTAAAACTGCATCGGATTCCTGAGTTTTCATCCATTCCCCGCCCACTTTGGAGGTAGAAGGGAACTCGCTTCCCGGCACTGTTGGGGACCCTGGTGCCTTCCCGACAATTTAAGCAAAAGGTGTCTCAACAAATTAAAAATATTGTGGACAAATTATTGTGAAAAAATATTTTCTATCAACAATGTTGTTGAAAAATGAATATATCCATCCCAAAATATATTGTGAATTAAAGAGAAAGTGTGTGTTTGTGTTTCTATGTGAGTTTGTCTATGTGTGTGCCTGTGTGTATGTCTGTGTGTTTCTGTATGATTTTCTCTTTGTGTGTCTGTCTGTATTTGTGTGTGTACATTTGTTTTTTTGTGTGTGTGTCTCTGTGAATGTATGTGCATGTCTCTGTGAATGTATGTGTAGGGTGGGGATTGAACTCTGGGCTCATCTAAGCGAGGAGTGCACTATTAGAGTCACATCCATGGCATCAAAAGAGAAAACCTTTGGCTTTATTTAAGTTTTGGGTTGACTCAGTGATGCTCAGGGGTTACTCTTGGCATCACTCAGACATCACTCCTGGCAGTGCTCAGGGAACCATATGGAACGATGGGGATCAAACTCAGGTTGGGTATGGCAAGTGCCTTACCTGCTGCCCTATCTTTCCAGCCCCAAAGAGAAAACTCTTTTTTAAAAAAATATTTTATTATACCACCGTGAGATATACAATTACAAAGATGTTCATGTTTGGGTTTTGGTCATACCATGTTCCAGCACCCATCCCTCCACCAGTGCCCATTTCCCACCACCAATGTTCCCAAATCCCTCCTCCCTCCCTGAGACTGCCTCTATGGCAGATTCTTTATTTCTTTTCTCTCTTTCACTTTCAATCTCCAAAGAGAAAAATCTTAATGAAGATAATAAAATACTTATGTTTAACAACTGTGATAAGACCCTCCTGAGGGAGCAGCTAAAGCAGCACTTAGAGATCAATGTGTAGCTTTAAAACACCCTCCTAGAAGAACAAAACTGAAAATAACTCAGAAACTAGCAGTACCAGCATGGGGGCTGCCGATGAAGCCAGACCACTCATGGAAGCAGCTCTTCGACAGAGATAGTGGCCTCCAGGGCTTGAATTTTCAGGTCTCTTTGTGCAAGAAAATTGGGACTGGAAGGCAGAGTCAGAGCTCCCCTTTGTGAAAGGATTTAAGAGTTCACACTAGAGGCTGGAGAAATGATAGAGTGGTGTTGCAGGACTCCTTTAAGGGCCGCTGCATATGCTCTGAATTTCCGCCTGCAAATCAATTCGTAGATAAGGGGGTAGTCTAAATGTGGCAGTTTATCTGACCATGTATGCTGTACTAGCTGGTATAAATATTCTCCCATGCTACCACAATCATCGTGGGACTAGCTAGATCTTACCAGCATATTAGCCTGGCCACGCAGGACTCCTGGGTAATTAGACCAGAGAGAAATGCTGTTTGCTTCCAAGCAAACAAGCATGGCTCCCTGATATACTCAAAGGCAACTAAAATACAAAACTACAATGAAGTAGAAGAGACTTGTGAAGGCTTGGAGAAATATTTAACTGGCATTAGTATTAGTCTTTGGTACAGAGACATGCCATCTCAGAAACCCCCTTCTCTACCCAATAAAGGCATTTCCAGGCAGATCTTGGCTCAAAACATTAGCATACTAAAGGGCCTAGGTGAGGTGCAGGGAGGGATTACCTAAGGGCATTTGACCCTCCCTGCTTTCCATAACAGTGGGAGGAAGGTCTGAGTGGCAGGGGTATAAAACTAGCCTGTTTCCTTTCTCCCGCACTTCTTTGTGGGCTCTCTCTTTGTGAGCGCTCACCCTTCTTGGAAGTCTTGTCTTCTCCTTTTACAAGGCCTTTACACGTGGTGGCCGCCATCTTGGCCTACACGTGGCTGGGGTTCTAGCCTGAAATCCTAAGCACCGGGCTTTTCCCTTTTGCTGATTTGTATGCCTGAACCTGTGATAAGTAAACCCTTTTAAAACTGCATCGGATTCCTGAGTTTTCATCCATTCCTCGCCGGCTTCGGAGGTAGAAGGGAACTTCGCTTCCCGGCACTGTCGGGGACCCCGCGGTGCACCCCGACAGAGTGGGTGGTAGGCCATGCAGCTGACCTGGGTTCAATCCCCAGTATCCCAGATGGTCCCACAAAGACTGCCAGGAGTGATCCCTGAGCACAGTCAGGAGTAAGCTCTGAGCACCCCCAAAAACAACAACAAAACAACAAAACAAAAACACAACACAAACAACAAAACCAGCCACAAGATTTTACATTCTTCCCAAAACAATCCTTCAAAAAAGAGAAATTTCAAGCCCTTAATAATAGTGTTGTTTCATTACTAAGTGTGATTTGGAGAAAACCCTCCATGCTCTTTTTTAGACAGGTGAACTCTGTTTTTAACAAATAGAATGTGTTTAAAGAAAGGGGAGGAAAGCAATGATTTCTTTGGGACTGGAACTTAACAAATATGAGCACCAACTTCTCAGAGATCATTCTCGAAGTGATACAAATGTGAGCACCAACTTCTCAGAGATCATTCTTGAAGTGATACTGGAAGGGGACGTGCTGTTGGACACTTATATACTGTCATAAAGAAGGTTTAGAACATTGCTCTTCTGCGGGCACCCAAAGGTGTGCTTATGGCTTGGGGTACATTTCCAGTGACATTAAGAAATATGAACTCAGAATGCACTGGGTCTAGGGAAATTAGGCATGAAAAGCTGGGCTCTGGGGAAATGCCTCAGAGACCCAGAGAGTGGCTGCTGATGATGACAGAGATGGCAGGGTGAGCTGGAAGGTGGGAACAAAACTGTCGCATGAAATGTGAGCAGGACAAAGAGGCGCCTGTGTTTTTCAGATCAGGCCGTGTTTAGGTTTGTTGTGAACAACTAGGATTTAGTCTTTCATCTTCCCCCTCCCCCATATTCCTAAGGGTTTATATTATGTTTAAGTTGGGGTTCCCTTCACTTGTAACTTGTCTTGTATCACTTGTTCAGCGATTTGGTCGAGCGGGCACCAGTAATGTCTCCATTCGTTGGGAATAAGGTCCATTATTGTTACTGTTTTTGGCATATCAAATACACCATGGGTAGCTTGCCAGGCTCTGTCGTGGCTCTGGATTCATCCCAGGGGACCATGTTTTGTCTTGTTCTTGGAAAAAGAGAGCCACGCAGCCTGGAGTATGGGCAACTTTTCTAAGGGCTAGTGTCTCACCTGTGAAAGGAAGGGGGAACTTTCTGTGGTCACCTGGACGAACAGACCACCTGGGCAGAAGGTGACAATTTCCACTTAGACTTGCTTCATTTGTGCCTTATTTTTTTATATGACGGCAGAAACGTTTATTTAGAGGTTTGTGTAGGTTTTGGGAGAGCTGTCATCTGCATCAGCACTTGGGCGACTCCCAAGCAGTGCCCAGGAATTTTAGCAGGCCGGAGCGAGGTGCGTGAGGAACTCTTTTCTTCCCAGACTCCAGAGTGGCTGATTTCCACGCTCTTTCCAATGAAAGACCCCAACGGCACGGACTGGCCATGTGCCCCTTGGTGCGTTCACAGCTGATGGGGCTTGGAGAGCTGATTAGATGCAGCCACAAGGGCAGGTTTTCTGTGCAGGGATTCTTGGCCCTCGGAGAGGAGAATGAGGCCAGCACAACCCTCTGCAGTGTGAGGGTGAAGGCAGCGGACGACCGACCAGGAACCCCGCAGGTGTCAAACTTTCTGGCACCTGGATCTTGGACTTCCCAGACTATAGAACTACTCAGTACTTACTCCTGGCTCTGCACTAAAGCATCAGTCCTGGTGGGGCTTGGGGACCCTTGTGGTGCCGGGGAGCGAGCCTGGGCTGGCCACATGCAAGGTGGTTACCCTACTCACTGTACTATCTCTCTGGCCCCCAGTGATGCCCCTCGTGGACGAATCCCTAGTATCCTCTCAGCTGGCAGCCAGCAGGAAGCCCTTGAGGAAGGGTCTCCTGGCCTCTGAGCAACTCTGGCCTTTCTCAACGTTTAGATGGTTTCTTTAAAGAGCAATGAGAGAAAGTTGGGTTTCAGGCAAGCATCTTCTGTGTCTGCTGTCTTATCGCCTAGCTCACTCAGGACATCTGGAAGTTCATCTTGTTGTGTTGGGCATTCATTATTTGTTCATTTTTCACATATTTTCTAGCATTGGTGCATAGCCTAGCTTGTGAGGGATATTTTAAGCAAAACTATGGTCCTTGACACCACAGGGATTGCACAGACTTTCACATTGAGAAGTCACCCATCGAGAAGTCCAACCAGTTGGTCAAGCGTCACTGGAGTGGTCCCAAGCCTTTTGAGCACTCTTTTGGAGGTTCCTCCCCTGGCTGCAAAATAAAACAAACCCATTTTAATAATAAGTTTCAAAAAAGTGCAGAATGCCAACAGAGAGTTCTATCCAAAGCTACAGGGGACAGCGCATCAGGCAAGGCTTCCTGGAGGAGGTGGCATTAAGCCTGAGACCTCAGACACAGGGAAAGACCGGCTAGAGGAAAGCTGTTCTGAGCAGACAGCGTGTGGTGTGATGCACCAAGTTCTGGGATGGGCAGAGATCCCATTGCTGCTTCAGGCTCCCACCAGCTGTGGGAAACTTGATGTGATCAGTTGGTCCGTGGGACATGAGGGTTTTGTTTGTTTTGTTTTCTGCCCCCGTCTGTACAGTGGTGACTGGCAGCTGGCGACTTCAAGTAAATGTGATGTTGGGACAAAGGCGAAGCCTCGGCTGTGCCCTGCACCCGGGGAGTGTGCCCAATTGAGGAATCTTGCCCTTGCCCTCTGCGGCCCAGGAAAGTGAGATTCCCTGCAGAATTTCAACTGACGCTTGAAAGGGGAGCTGAGTGAGCTGGCTTTCCCTTATTTGGATTCCCACATCCTATAGGACCGTGAGGAGGTGGGGCAGACGGAAAGGCCCACTCCCTGAGGACCTTCAGGGGGAAAAGCCTGCACCGTGTAACGGAGACACAAACCACACAGAAGGTCCTTCTGCCTCTCCCAGAACTCCAGCCGGGGCCAGGGCCAGAATGCTAACGAGAAACAGCCCCAGCTCCACCTGCACAGTGCCTGGCCAGGAGACTGCAGCCGCTCTGCTCGGAGCCCACGAGTGGTTTGTTTTCAATTTTCCCCTCTAGCAATCAGGGCTTTGAGAGTCCATGAAAACATTTCAGATTCTCCTTCCTGTATGGTTTAGCCAAAAAGCCTGGGGTTGAAGTGGGAAAGGGAGAAGCCCCCGGATGTTTGGGGTGCAGGAGGGGGGGCTGCTCTCCCACGCGGAAGCTCTAGCTGTTGGTTTGCCAAACTCTCACTTGGCTTGGGAGGAGGCAGAGAAGCTCGGATTGCACCTAGACGGCTGTCTTGTCCCGGAAAGCCTGCCCCCAGGGCCACCCACTCACCCAGTTTCTCCTTGGCGGAGGACCCTGGGAACAGAGACAGAGCTTTACAGTGACTGTGGGCTCTGTGCCCCTAACCTAAGGCATGGGAGCTGAAAGCCAGCTCCCCCCACCACCTGGCATGTCCCTAACTAACTGCCTAGGGCTCAGAGCAGACATGCTTTTGGCCCTGGAGTTGCTGGCGAGACACCGGGCTTGCTATCTTGGCCACAGTCCTTGGCTGTTTGCACACACTTGTTTGGGGGCTCTGTTTGCCACAGCCTCTGCGACTCTCCAAGGGGACCTCCACGGCTCTCTCCAGGAGGCCTCCCAGATGCTCAGCTCCTTTCTGGGCTTCCGGCTCACTTCTGTTCTCCATGGCACCTGACTCTAATGACAAAAAGTCTTATTTTTCAAAGCCCTCCTTTCTTCCTTGAATTACAGTATGGGTAACAAGGTTGCAATCATGTTAATGTCCATAGTATTGATGTATGAAGTGACCACACCATATCATCATTCAGGTGACCAGGGCTCTCCACCACTGTCCCAATGTCACCTCCAGTTCCATTTTCATCCCCTCCTCCTCAGCCCCCATTAAGTGTCCATCTCAGTCAAGACTCCAAGGTCAAATGTTTGCCATCATTTGGTACTTATTGTCTATTCTACAGCTTCTTTCTATTCCACAGAGGGTTGAATTCACCCAGTATCTGGTCTTCTCCGGCTAATTTCACCTAACGCAATGCCCACCAATTTTGCTCATATTGCAACAAACTGCCTGATCTGCCTTTTCCTTACAACTGTACAATCTTCTATTGTGTTCGTGTACCCCCACTTCTTTGTCCATTCATCTGTTTCTGGACATTTGAGTTGTTTCCAGATCCTGGCAGTTTGTATTAAGCACTGTAACAAACATGGTATATCCTCTCAAATTAATGTTTTTGTGTTTGGGGGGTAGATGCCAAGAACTGGAATCACTTATTTATGAGGAAGTTATACTCTTTCTTATTTGAGGAATCTCTGTTGTGTTTTTCATAGAGGTTGAACCAGTCAACATTCCCACCAACAGTGCCTGAGAGCTCCCTTCTCACACTATCACCTTAATACTGTGGTTTCTTTTAAATATATGTCATTTTCACTGACGTGAGATGGTATCCCATTGTTCTTTAGATTTCCCTAAGAATAAGTAATGATGAACTCTTTATAATATACCTACTGGCCAATTGTATATTTTCTTCAGAAAATGTCTATTCAATCCCCTATCCTCATTTTGTGAAGGAGTTACTGGTATACTGAACTCACAAAGTATTGAATGTTGTGGTTACTTTATGTCTTTGGAGTAAATTTCTCCTTTATGTGATATATTGTTTGCAGATATTTTCTCACATTCAATAGAATATCTTTCTAGTTTAGCTTGAGTTTCTTTTGCCAGGCAAAACCTTTTTAATTTGGTAGAGTTTCAGTTTTGAATTTTTCTTTCTTCTTCATTTTTTTCTTTTAGTCACACCCATGACAGTGCTCAGGGCTTACTCCTGGCTCTATGCTGACGGATCACTCTTTATGGCTCAGGGAACCATATGGGGTGATTGAATCCAGGTTGGTTGTGTGCAAGGCAAGTGCCTTACCCACTATACTATCCATTCAGCCCAGCACTTAAACATTTTTGTTGTTATTATCTTTTCCAATGGAGAAAAAAAATAATTGAAGATACCTCTGAAATCCATATCCTTGAGAGGTCAACCTATTTTCCTCAGTGTATTTTACAGATTCAGCCTAATCTTGAGGTCCTCAATCCATTTTGAATTAACTTTTGTTTATGGAATGAGAAACAGGCCCAGTTTTTGCATTGGTTTTTGCATTATGCAGTTTCTCCACCATCATTTGTTGAAAAAAACACTCCTTGTTCCACTTTGTGCATCCTTTGTTAGCAATGAAGTATTTTTCATCATTGACTAGCTGCCCATAAATCTGAGAGTTTAATCGAGGTTTCTCTATTCTGGTCCATTGATCTGAGAGAGAATCCACATCCCCCATACCAGAGAGTTTTTTTTTTTAACATTTTATTATACCACCGTGAGATATACAATTACAACGCTTTTCATGCTTGGAGGTTTCGGTCACACAGTGTTCCAGCACCCCGTCCTCCACCAGTGCCCATCACCCACCACCCATGTCCCCAATTCCCTCCCCCCCCCACGCTCTGCCTAAATGGCAGGTCATACCAGAGAGTTTTGTTTACTATAGTTTTAGAGTGTAATTTAAAATCAGGAAGCCAATACCTCTCATCTTTTCTTTTTCCTCAAAACTTTAAGAACATCTCTCTTTATGAACAATCAGGGTTGAGATTTAACAACAACAAAAAAAAGATTTGAGCTGTAATTACTTGACAGGGTGGGAATAAAAATAATTCTTTACTTTGACTCTGCCACTCCTGGATTATCCCACAGCACCCCACAACTTTCTGTCAGGGTGATTTTCTCTTTGAACTGATTTTCACCGACAGCTAATTTTGCCAGTACAAACTTTTGGCAAGGGGGTAGTGCCTGGTGCACCTACACATTGGGTGTCTGATTATTTTGGAATCTACTAAATCAATGACCAAAGCTACTTAGAAAACTAGGCCTTGATAGAGTTACATGAGGAAAAAAATAAACCCTTGAAGGCAAAATTGGATGTCATGTTTCTAAAACTATGAAATATAAAGATCACATTAAAAAATATTATCTACTTACCCAAAAAAGTATGCATAGAAGAAAATATTCCCAAATGTGCTGTGACTGTAAGAGTCAGTGAGATGGAAACGAGCTTCTTCCTGGGCAGGCCAGGCGGGAGTCTGGGCCAACTGCAAAAACCAGGGAGACTCAGTGTCTGAAAATGGGAAGAACCTTGATGGCTTTGTGAAGGATTTGAACAGGCAGAGGTTACGAGAATTTACCCACAATAGCCATCACACTTCAATGTTCCTTGGCCTTATTTTGTCTCCGTTCTGCCTTTTCTGTGATGTACATTTTATCCTCTATCTGCGGGAGGGAGGGTGGAGAGTCAGTTTCAAACAGTAACAACTAAAATATGACCCCCATTACAGGTGTTTTTCACACAAGGCGATAGAACCCAATCGAAAATTGTATCTGGGGTGGGAAACACCTAAAGTTTTAGTAGTAACTGACTGCATTTTCACTTAATAAATGGCCTCATTTCATCCTGCCACAGGCTAAGTCTCAGCCACCATCTGCCACTTTGGAGAGAAGCTTACATTTCCAAGCAGCTGCAGAGCTGGGCAGAGCGTTTCAGGGACAGGATTGCTTCCCATGGGGACATGAGGCACTTGGCTCTTTGCTTTGAGTGGTCAGATCTCTCTGAGAGAAGACAGGTCCCATATTCTCTCCTCAAACTTTCTCACTAGCATCCTTTTGTAAACCATTAATTCTTTAACATGGCTTTGAGGCATCCCACCTGTTTTCGATCAAGATTTCGACTCTAAGCCAGCACAAACATGTGTGATAAGTTGATGCTAAAATACCATGACACACTCCTTGGATTTACTAGCGCTTAATAAATGAAGGAGAAAGTTTTGTGTTTTATAGCCCTGCACCTCCCAAATCCAAGTAGGCAGAGCAACTGCCTCCTGCTATGTTTTCATTATAGTTCACCTCTAAATCCAAGAAGAGGCACTTGGGGTCATTGTCTGGGAGGGGAGGGAGGGGGGGCCCTTCTCCCTGGCAGTGCATATCCAGAGTTCTTACTCGTAAACTGGAACTTGGTCTCCACCATAAAGCTTTAATGAAAGACTGAGTCCTGACGTAGGTCTATGGTAGGAAGCTTGCCACCAAGGGACAGGGGGAGTGCAGTCAGGACAGAGAAGGGGCTGCTATAACAATGATAGTTGGAAATCATCACGCTGGACAAGAACCGAGCCCTGAAAGAAGGTAAAGTAATATGTATGGCATCTTTTCAGTAACAGTATTGCAAAGCACAGTGCCTGAAAAGGAAAGTCAGATAGAGACAAAGAGGGCGGAGGAGAGTATCTGTCATAGAGGCAGGCAGGTGGGGGCGGGAAGGAGGTGGGTTGGTAGAAGGGAAACTGGGGAAACTGGTAGCTGAAAATGTGTGCTGGTGAAGGGATGGGTGTTGGAATATCGTATGACCGAAACTCAATCATGGACAACTTTGTAACTGTATATCTCACAGTGGTTCAGTTAAAAAGACAGAAAGAAAGGAAGAAAGCAGGCAAACTAACAATTGCCCAAGGCCCATGGTTTACACGCTGTAGCAACTCCTTTACATTCTTTGCAATTCTAATTGGATCAAGACAGAGCCTCAGAAATACCTTTGGCATGATAGGATTCTACCCCCCTGCGTGGACATAGAAAGAAAAATAAAAGATCAAGGCCCAAGGTCCAGGCCCAGAGATTCAGATTTAGTTGGTCTTGAGGGAAACCAATTAGTCTAATTTTTAATAACTCCCCAAAGACTCTGCACATGTACAATGCTGAGATCTACTAAAAACAAGGGTAAGGAAAGAGGGGTGTTAAGCAGTGTAGTGTAGTAGTGCACAAACTTGGAGATGGGAAAGGGCAGATTAAATTTGCCACATGAAACTGTCATCTTAGACAAGTTTCTTAAATACATTGAACCTCAGTTTCTTCACTTTAAAAAAGAGGTTTAAGGGGCCGGAGCGATAGTCCAGAGGGTAGGGCGTTTGCCTTGCACGCGGCCCACCCATGCCGCCCGGGTTTGATCCCTGGCATCCCATATGGTCCCCGAGCACCGCCAGGAGTAATTCCTGAGTACAGAGCCAGGAGTAACCCCTGAGCATCGCCGGGTGTGACCCAAAAAAAGCAAAAAAAAAAAGAGGTTTAATAATGTGCATCTTATTAGCACTGTTCATTTGATAATATTATCATCAAGTGAATGATGCATGTAAAATGCCGAGTACATGGTAGGGATCAATATTGTTAAGACATGATATATATGTACATATTATGATACCAATATCCAAGGTCAAGTGAAACATATATCAGGAGGTCTTGTCAAAGGTGGAAATTATCACAAACGTGTGGGAGTCAGAGGTTAGGTAAGACAGAAAATGGAACAGGGTGCTAATAATAGTCGAGGGTACTAATGCCAACCTAGAACTGAGCATTAAATAGAGGCAAAAAGATACACATGACAACCCTTTAATGTATGTTCTGTAATCCATAGTCTGGAAGGGAAGGAAAAGAGAAAGAGAGAGAAAGGGAAAGAAATAAAGAACCTGCCATGGAGGTGGGCTGGGGAAGGGGAGGGAACCGGGATGTTGGTGGTGGGAGATGGGCACTGTTGGAGGGACGGGTGCTGGAACACTGTATGACCAAAACCCAAACATGAACTTTTTAATTGTATATCTTTATTTGTATATCTCACGGTGGTATTATAAAAATACTTAAAAAAAAAGACATGAGCCACAGGTTCTTTTTCCCCACTTTATTTGAACACTGTGGTTTATGAAGTTGTTCATGATGATTTGTTACGGGCATTCTAAAATTCCAACACCAATCCCAACACCACTATCACCTTCCTTCCACCATTATCTCTATTTTCCCAACCACATTCATGCCTGCCCCCTGTAGCAGAACCACAATCATTTATTTTCTATTGCTTGATATCCATAAATGGCTAACAAAATGATCAAAACATATTTCCATAGAAGAAAATTTGTGAAAATCACTGTATCTCATCAGGAGGACATTGAGTCTTTGTCTGAGGGTTTACTAAGCTGTCATAGCACATTAAACCTTCCATGTTAATGTTTTTGTTTCTCGAGATTGGTTGGCTTCTCCATTATACCCCATCCACTGTGTGATATTACTGGGATGTTAGCATTATAGTTGTGGAAATGTCACACAGCTGTGAATGTGACCGTGTGCTTCAGAAAACCCAGAATATTTAACTGGGCAGTATGGCCAGAGCCATGACGGTGCCTTGAGGAACGGGAGTGGATGCTGGAGCTTTGATTGGGTGGGAGATGTCCATTTTCACTCCCCATCCCCCACCAAAGATCGTTCTGGAGGTCTCAGCTGGGAATGGGGGAGCCACAAGTCTTAAGCCACAAGGAGCCATTTCCTTAGGAACGAGGTTCCTTTGGAGAATATAGTAACTTCACCATCATCTGACAGAGATCACAAAGCTGTTCTTCATATCCAAGTGCCTAACATATAATTGGAGATCCTAGTCAGCATCATAAAACAAAGCGTAATACATACATTAGTGCAAGTGCAAAACTGTCTCTGGTTGCAGACGGCATGAATAACTACATAGAGAATCCCATGTAATCTTAAAGGAATGCTAATAATTATACATATCCAGCAAAGTTGCAGAGTGCAAGGTCAGTCTACAGAATCAGTTGCATTTCCATATACTTGTAATAAATTATTTAACATTCACACAATATAAGTTACAGTTTTAAGCAACAGAAATCATGACATACTTAGAAAATTTCCAAAGTATGTATATACTGCATTCTGGAATTCACAAATTTCTAATGAATGGTGTCATAGAAAACCTAAACAAGGTAACATGCACCTTATAAGCATGAATAGCAGTATTAGCATTTCAATTTTTATTTTGGAAGACCTGAACTAAAAAATCAAGAATTCTTACCAGGTTCATGAGTGATTTGCTAACTAACCGAGGGCCACAGTAGAGCCTGGAAAATTAGCCGTGGTATATTCGACATGCCAAAAACAGTAACAATAATGGACCTCATTCCCAGTGAATGGAGACGTTACTGGCGCCTGCTCGAGCAAGTCAATGAATAACGGGAAGACAAGTGACAAGATTATGACACCTTGATTTACAAAGTTGTTCATAGTAGCTCTTCTGGCATACAATGTTCCAACACCAATCCCACCACCACTGTCAACTTCCTTTCGCCCTTGCCCCCAGTTCCCGCCCACTCCTCAGCTTGCCCCAGAAGATAAAAATATTGTTTTGTTTTCTTCTTTGTTTTCATTCCTGGCAGTGTTCAGAGGAGCATATACGAGGTGCTGGGAATTGAATTGGGTTGGATATTTATGAGAGAAATGTCTTATCCACTGTACTATAACTCTAGCCCTTAAAAGGATGAAGGTATCAATTTTCCCCAAATTGATAAGATCACTGGAATTCGCTTCAAAATCCCAGAAGTCTTTTTTTCTGTAGAAACCAACAGATTTTAAGACATGAAGAGGAACAAGAGCAGTCAAAGCATTTGAACAAAGAAAATGGAGTTGCGGAGTCAAACTGTTTTTCCTTAGTAAGTCACTATGAAACTAGGGCAATCAAGACTAATTGATATTGGCAAGAAGAGAGAAAAGAAGGGAGAGAAGGAAGGGTCCAGAAAAAGACCTTCATGTGTGTGGTCAGTTTATGTTTGGACGGTGACATGCCGAATGGTGCTGGGGGCCTGGAGGTCACTCTTGAGGATTCCCAGCCTGACCCTGTGCTGCTTGTTTCATGGGAAACATTGTGAATGGCCTAGAGATACAGCTGGGGGGAATGTCTGCAAAGCCGCAACACTCTTTACTTACCCAAGGTAGCTTAGGGTCATTCTGTCCAGTGGGGAGGCAGCTGACCTTCCTGTGCTCACAAAAGCACTCCTGAGGGCACTCCTGCTGGATCTGTGTGTACCCTCGATCACGATCACAATCTTCCCGTTGATCATCTATTTGCTAGAGCGGGCACCAGTAATATCTCCATATGTCCTGTCTCATGCCAGTAGAGCCAGGGGCATCGGCTTGCTACAGGAACATAAAGAGCCTCAAACCATTATATTAGGTCATGGGAATGACCAAATATAATTGTTACTGGAATTTGGCATATCAAATACAACACGAGGGGCCGGAGCGATAGCCCAGAGGGTAGGGCGTTTGCCTTGCCGGCTCATGCCGGCCAGGGTTCGATCCCGGCATCCCATATGGTCCCCTGAGCACCGCCAGGACTAATTCCTGAGTGCAGAGCCAGGAGTAACCCCTGAGCATTGCCGGGTGTGACCCAAAAAAGCAAAAAAAAAAAAAAATACAACACGAGAAGCTTGCAAGGCTTGCCGAGCGGGAGGCAAACTCTTTTATTTTTTTTTTAATTTTTATTTTTACAATTACAAATATACAATTAAAAAGTTCATATTAGGGTTTTGGTCATACAGTGTTCCAGCACCCGTCCCTCCACCAGTGCCCACCACCAACGTCCCCCGGTTCCCTCCCCGCTTCCCCAGCCCACCTCCATGGCAGGTTCTTTATTTCTTTCCCTTTCTCTCTCTTTCTCTTTTCCTTCCCTTCCAGACTATGGATTACAGAACATACATTAAAAAGGTTGTCATGTGTATCCTTTTGCCTCTATTTAATGCTCAGTTCTAGGTTGGCATTAGTACCCTCGACAATTGTTAGCACACTGTTCCATTTTCTGTCTTACCTAGCCTCTGACTCCCACACGTTTGTGATAATTTCCACCTTTGACAAGACCTCCTGATATATGTTTCACTTGACCTTGGATATTGGTATCATAATATGTACATATATATTTATGTTATGCAAATAAATGCAGTCATTCTGAATCTGTCTCTCTCCTTCTGGCTAATTTCGCTCAACATAATCTTCTCCATGTCCATCCATTTATAGGCAAATTTTATAACTTCATTTTTCCTAACAGCTGCATAGTATTCCATTGTGTAGATGTACCAAAGCTTTTTATCCAATCATCGATTTTCGGGCACTCTGGTTGCTTCCAGATTCTGGCTATTGTGAATAATGCTGCTATGAACATAAAAGTAGGGGATGGTGTTTCCACTCTTTTAAACACCTCCAAATAAAGCATTTATTGATGAACGGCTGGCCGCAAGTGGCTGCGCTGAGCCAGGCTGTGATGGGCTGGTCTGCTGAGTGGAGTTCTGACTAGAGGGAAGTCCAAATGTGGAAAATGGCGGCGCCCTGGAGTGGGGGGTGGTCTGGCTTGTTGTGAGGCTCTGCCGAGGTGGTGGGCCAGGGCTAGAACCCGCCTGCCTCCCGACTGCCTCATGAATGGCTGTGCACAGGGAGAGCAAGGAACAGCTCTGCCCCAGAGCTGTGTGTACCCTAGGTGTGTACCTTAGAAACTGGTAAACCCATCACACCCTAAGTGTTGATACCACGGGTTGGCTGGTTTAGAGTGCCCTCCTCACAGCCCGAGAACACGTCTTGAGGGAAAAACTACATTCCAAGTGCTGAGATTCTTTTGACATCTAGCACATAATTTTGTGATTATTTATAATAAGTCACACAACTGAGGATTTTCCCCCACCCCTCAGAGCCCAGCACTGGGCAAATGGCCTGGCCCATGTCTAAGACTGTGGAGTACGCCCTGCCCAGTTCAGCACTCTCAAGAGTGTTTATGAGAATTAGGAACGAACACCTTGTTATTTTTTAGCATTGCCCATCTTGCCTGCTAACAATCCATACAGGAAGGGAGGCGTCCAGCCCTGAAGGCTGTGCCAGGCCAGGCTGGGCCACCATCTGTCTTCGAGTTGACCCAGGGTGTCCTAGGGAGTTCAGGGGCTAGAGGCTCGAAAACAGCCTCAGCATATTACATGGCTGTTCCTTTTATGGCAGGGTAAGGAGTCTGGGCTTCAAAGTTAGCATTGGATTTGATCATGAGTCATGCTCCAGTTATCTTGCCTCTTTGGGTGCCAGATTTCTCTCCAAGGATGCCACCTCCCTTACAGAATTGTTCTAAAGACCAGGGCTAATGAGTGGAGTCCTGGAAGCTTCCTTTGTCCTGGGTCGGAACTCAGTACATACACACACGAGCACACATATACACAGCCACATGCGCAGATCCTGATGTCTATTCTTACTGCTGTATAGGGGCTATTCCTGCCTGGAGGGCCTGGGAAATGCAGGATGATCACCCTCTGGAGCCAATTCCCTGGCTTGAAGTATATATACTTAAAGATTATTTATTATTTTATTTTGGTTCGGGGCCACACCCGGCAGTGCTTAGGGCTGATTCCTGACTATGTGCTCAGGGATCACTCCTGAGTGCAGGGCTTTATGGATTCCATGGGTCCAATCAGTGCTGGCCAAGGGCAAGGCTAGTGCCCGACCAGCTGTATTATCACCCGGCCCCTTAAAACACAGCAAGTAATTAGGAAGGATGTACAGTTTTCCACTTTTGAACATTTCTGAGATGGATTTCCCTTGCTCCCCAAGTT
Organism: Cryptotis parvus; assembly: GCA_021461705.1. Taxonomy (NCBI): domain Eukaryota; kingdom Metazoa; phylum Chordata; class Mammalia; order Eulipotyphla; family Soricidae; genus Cryptotis; species Cryptotis parvus. Next base: position 231,266 of record JAJIBD010002226.1, read on the forward strand.
TGCTAGTAGCAAATGAGAGAGAGTTGATCTGAGCAAACGTGGCTGGTCTCCCCCAAACAGTCTGGCACTGAGACCACGTGGGCCGATGTGTGCTCCGTGGATGATGGTCAGTGGATATTGCATACTCGTCTGCCTTCCAGACAGTGTTTGCTGACTCCCAGGGATATGAGAGTCAGACACAGAGGAAATGAAGCCACGAGTTTAACCCACAGGAAATGACACAACCCTGACTTATTAACAGTCTTTATGTTGTATGCTCAGGAGAAGGAGTATATAGACACAGGCATCAAATTTATGTTTCTTTGACAGATTTTGCTCCAACTAGGGAAATATCTTTATTTCATTTTATTTTTCTGGGGCATTGGGCCATAATGGATGTGCTCAGGAGAGTGTCCTGGCCTTGTGCTATGGTATCACCCTAGCAGGGGGTGCTTGGCAGGCCAGAGTGTGGGGTCCAATCGGAGCTCCCTTATGCTCAGGAGCTGTGTTTAGTCCATTGAACATCTCTGTGGCTCAGGAAAGATTTTTTAGAGCCCCAACTGGGAAGAGATTTGATTTTATTTTATGTGTTTTCTTGAATCACTATGAGATATACAGTTACAAAGTTGTTCATGATTGGGTTTCAGTCATAAAATGTTCCAGCACCCATTCCTTCACCAGTGTGCATTTCCCACCACCAATGAGCTCAGTTTCCCTCCTGCCACCCCTGCCACTTTTCTTCTCCCCTTCTCTCTCTCTCTCTCTTTCTCTCTCCTTTTGGGCATTATGGTTTGTACAACAGGTACTGAATGGTTATCATTCAATATTCAATATGGTGTATAGGTTCACCTTCAGCACTCAGTTCTTGTCCAGGGTGACCATCTCCAGTTATCACTTTCATAGTGGACATCTCTATGTTAACTGCCCTCCCCACCATCACTTGTAGTAAGCGTCCAACTGTGGGCCATCCTCCTGGCCCTTGTTTCTACTGCCTTGGGTCTCATACTAAATTTTTTTTCATAAGAGGAAGCGATTTTAGAATCAGTTGTAGAAGTGATATTAAAGAAGAAAATGATATATTATTACATAGCAAACACATGTACAATAACAGTATTGTTAGTTCAACATCATTATTGTGATTTTTCCTTTTTTTCTGAAAACCTATATTCAATTGCTGATTTCATCTTATAATTTATGATATCTTTTATGAACTGTGGCTCTCTCCAGCTGAGACTACTCAGATTTCTGTGACATTGGCTGACGTGACTGATTCAGTGGTAGACGAAATACATGACCGATGACCAGAACCCGCCTGATTTTCTTAATGCTGAAGAAAGGGCAAAGATCACAAAGAGACACTGTTTTATTCATTTGTGCCCCAGTGGTAAAATACGAAGTGCTTGGAGAAAACATGGGTTCCCAGGCTCTTATAATACATTCCCTGGAGGAACTGAATTTAGTAGAACTGATTTGGAAAATAGCTTAAGATTTCTCATAAAATGGAACATCCCATGCACTTTGACCCGGCAGTTTTACTCTTTGTCTAAGTCTCACACATATGTGCCAAAAGCCAAGTACAAGCTTAGCTGTGTTTGGGTAGCAACCTGGTTGCTCTCAGGCTTTTTCTAAGACCCCTGTGCCATGTCCCCCTCATGGGTTTGTTTTCAACATGTGTTGGTCACAAAGAATTTTGGAGATGTGTTTGAGGCTTAAGTTGCAAGGAAATTCATCATTTTTAAAACGACTTTATCAAGATTCAATCTTGAGTGAAATTGTCCTTTTCCTGAGACCATGCTAGGGAAGAACCCAGTGACTGGTCAGAACTGTGGAATGCCCATTGTTTGGGTTTTGCTGGGCCACTTATATTTCTGTCAACCACTGCTCCGTCACCAACAGTGCAAATATCAGCAAACTGGAAAAAAAATGCAGTGTCTTAGGACAGTTGTACATAGGTTATTTTTTGTTTGCTTTATTTTTGGGCCACACCTGGGGTTCAGAGGTTAGTCCAGGCAGCACTCAGGGGGCCATATGGGATGGATGCTGGGGGATCAACGCAGGTTGGCTTAGTGCAAGACTGGCACCTTCCCTGTTGTGTCGGACATTGTGCTGACCCAGCAGATTACCTGGAAGGATTGCAGAGACCCACAGGGTAGAATTGCCCTGAGAATGCCACTATGTGGCTGTATACAACAATGTACAACAATCTACTTTGGTTCCATTGATGTTGTGGACATTTGGGTGGTGACCAGCTTGAGGCCATGTCATATAGTAAGCAGCAAGCTTTTAATATTTTTCCTGCTGCCTAAAAAATGTATTTACTCCAGTGCCTGGCATTCCAGTAGACATTAAATTTTGAATATGAAGTTCCTTTCCAGAGGGAGAGAACATCACGTTCTGTGTGGGACTGCCCTATCTAATCCCATGTTCACACTGTCGATCTCTCTGCCTACAGATGACAAGACAGTTTCTCTAAAAGCCACAGAGAAAAGCTAATTAGTCAGATTAGAAGATGCAGAAATCAGAAAACTGAGTTCTTCATAAAGCCCTCTGAAGCAGAGAGCCAAAGATAAGAATTTTCCAGAAATGTAAATGTAATGGTTACTGTCATCTTTCAACCAAGTTCGTGTCCTGAGTCTTTACAGAGATCCTGATTACTGTGGAATCTTCTTAAAAGGTTTATGTAGTATAAATGATAACAATAATTTGTTTTTTATTCATCTCCCTCCAAAAAATAAACAAAAAGTTTGAGGACAAAGCAGAAACTCTCTGCAGCTCAGGGTTGGGAAAATCCTGGTGGAGGGTCTGCTCCGGCCTGGCTGCCCACTGGCAGCAGGAAGCTGTCTTACCCTGTAGGGAAGCCAGAGATGGCAGGAAAGACACCCAGACTTCCGCTAGACTCCAGGAGCAGGGGGTCGGGGTCTCTGCCCTATGGCTGCCAGATGAGAAGCTCTGTGGACCTGGAACATGGCACCAGTGACAGGGAGCAAGGGGCCTCGAGGGGCTGTGGGCTGCCGTCCACTGGCTGTGTGCTCCCCTCCACCGGCTGTGTGCTCCCCCTCCGCCGGCTGTGTGCTCCCCTCCGCCGGCTGTGTGCTCCCCCTCCGCCGGCTATGTGCTCCCCTCTGCCGGCTGTGTGCTCCACCTCCGCCGGCTGTGTGCTCCCCCTCCGCCGGCTGTGTGCTCCCTCCACCGGCTGTGTGCTCCCCTCCGCCGGCTGTGTGCTCCCCCCCTCCGCCGGCTGTGTGCTCCCCTCCGCCGCCTGTGTGCTCCCCTCCGCCGGCTGTGTGCTCCCCTCCGCCGGCTGTGTGCCCCCTCCACCGGCTGTGTGCTCCCCTCCGCCGGCTGTGTGCTCCCCTCCGCCGGCTATGTGCTCCCCTCTGCCGGGCTGTGTGCTCCCCGTCCGCCGGCTGTGTGCTCCCCGTCCGCCGGCTGTGTGCTCCCCCTCCACCGGCTGTGTGCTCCCCCTCCGCCGGCTGTGTGCTCCCCCTCCGCCGGCTGTGTGCTCCCCTCCGCCGCTGTGTGCTCCCCTCCGCCGGCTGTGTGCTCCCCTCCGCCGGCTGTGTGCTCCCCTCCGCCGGCTGTGTGCTCCCCCTCCGCCGGCTGTGTGCTCCCCTCCGCCGGCTGTGTCTCCTCCGCTCTCTGCTCCTGGCCGCTTCCCAGCCCGTTTCTTCATATTCCTGCCCTCTGAGTCCTCTTGCCCGGTCTCCCTGCAGATGTATCTGTTTCTTGCATGCTTTACCCTGAGTTACTCCACGCTGGCCTTGGGGAATGAAGGACCCATTTTCGGAAGCAGGCAGAGAGCAGACCTGCCATTCAGGGCGGCAGAAGGCACCCCGGAGTTGGGAGTAGCTCTGTCGCACATTGCTTTCTGACCTGCCTTTCCACAGCCCCCTCAATCCTCCCCTCTGGGTATGGCCACCCCCTAATGGGCAGCTCCCTGTGGGACTAAGGAGCAGTGTCGTCTGTTTCCTCCAGTCTTAGCCCCTTATCGTACCCTCCGGTATAGCACAAACCATTTATTCTTGCAGCCATGGTCCACCCTCCTCAGTGCTCCTCAGGGTCATGGTGGCCCAGGAGGCAGCTGACCCCAGCATGGAAACTCTGAGAGGGCAGGATAGGATTCGGAGCCCAGCGCTGGGCACAGGTGGCCGAGATGCTGAGGAGATAGACGCTGGCTTTCATTTTCACTCCACAGCCTTCAGCTCTTTCCTCAGGTGCTCAGAGGCTTTTCTGAACAGGTTTGCAAGGAGGTGGGAGTCATCTAACAGCTTTCTTTCTGCCCCGAGAGAGGTGGGCTCCAGGAACCATCCAGAAGGCTGTCCCCAGATACAGGAAGTAGCTGAGTTGAGACATGGACTTTATCCGAGGCAAGAAGCTCTGAGCACCCAAGTGAGGCACCTTTATGCGGCCCTGAGATTCTGCATCTCTGAGACAGCCCAGGCCTTGTGTCTTGGTGATGCTCACGAGGCCAGGTCGTCAGCACGTGGTCAGCGTACAGAGCACACTCCCTGTGTCAGTGTACAAAGCTCCTCCATGATGTGAGCTGTCCAGATAGATACGGAGTTAGTAGTCTAGTGTCTCTCAAATTATTTTTTGTTGTTGTTGGAGTGAGGTGGGGAGTCACATATGATGACTCCTGACTATGCTCAGGAATCACTCCTGGAGGAGCTCAGGGGACTGTGTGGGATGCTGGGGATCAAACCTGGATCAGCTCTGTGTAACCTAAGTGCCTACACACTGACTTTTGTGCCAGCCTCTCCTCTCAAATTCTGTTCATCGCTCTAGTCAGATAATTCAGAGTGGAAATCATACATGCTATACTTTTATTGATGTAATTAAAACATATATGTGTACTTGAATAAAATTATGCCAAATGGATGATTTGAATGCTGTTGCTATACAAAAATGAAATATTAAGTTTAAATATTATTAAGAATTAGGGGAAGTCAGTCATTAATAGAAATATTAAAAGATGGTATATTTCATCAGTAAGAATATTAAATGTATCTAAAAAATTTAGGCCTCTAAAAATTCTAGAGATTGAGTAATATGACAGTTGTAATCTGGTTTTGTGAGCTAGCATTCAACAGTAAGTAATATGATGCTGAGTTACTTAGGTATTTTCAAGTCAAAAATATTCTGAGGAAGTATCTTATTTGAACATTTTTCACATCTTATGAGATTAATTGAAGTCAAAATGTTACCTTCACCAATCATCTCAAAATTTCATGATGTATAAAAAAGTCTAACATCAAGTAAATATGTATGGAAATTATTTTAAACTCACAAATATTAAAAACTCTAGGGAAAAATAAGCACTGAGAGTTGGACAGGAGCAGCCTAACTGGGGTGGTGCTCTGGGTGCATGTGTAAAGACCCACAGGCTCGCTCGTATGCCACGTGTATCTCTGCACCTAATGGTGCAGCCGGGGCCATGTACAGTAACATGTATTTTGGACTTAATGAGGTGGAAAGAGAAATAGGGAAAGGACTGCATCCTTTGAGCCTGCTTTGGTAGTGGTAGCTGGGCTGAAACTGACTTCCAAAGGCAACTCTTTATCGGAAAGTTGGTAACCGCAGGCAGCTGGCTGGGACTTGCAAGGTTCCTTTGTTTTTCCTTTTTTTTTTCTTTTTCTTTTTTTTTTTTTGCTTTTTTGGGTCACACCCGGCGATGCTCAGGGGTTACTCCTGGCTCTTCGCTCAGGAATCATTCCTGGCGGTGCTCGGGGGACCATATGGGATGCCGGGTATAGAACCCGGGTCGACCACGTGCAAGGCAAATGCCCTACCCGCTGGACTATCTCCCTGGCCCCTCCTTTGTTTTTCTTTAGACACATGAGATAATATTTTATTTTCTTTTTGGGTGGGGGTAGATGAAACCCAGTTTTGCTCTGTGCTTACGCCTGACTCTGCACTCAGGGATCACTCCTGGCAGTGCTTGAGGGATGATCTGGGCTGCCCGGACTGAACCTGGGTTGGTCGCATGCAAGACAAATGCCTTACCTGCTGTGCTAGCGCCTTGACCCCGTATTTCCATTTCTTAGGGCAGCTTTCCACATTTCCAACCTGTTTCTGGGGTCTTCATACCTCCTGCCCCTCACTTGCATCCTCCCACCTTGCTTATAATTTATTATAACATTGAGTTCCCAGGTCTTAGATCCAGGACAACTGCTTCATCCCCAAGTTGTAGCTTAATAACATTTCGAAAGCCTCCCTGTTTCTGCTTTTTAGGCTTTTTTTTTTTTTGGCTTTTTGGGTCACAACCAGGTGATGTCCAGGGATTAATCCTAGCTCTGCACTCAGGAATTAATCCTCCAGGATTAATGTTTGGCGGACAATATGGAGTGCTGAGGGTTGAATATGGGTCTGCCATGTGCAAGGCAAATGCTCTACCTGCTCTACTATCACTCTGGGCCCTTGAAAGCCCCTGTTGTCATTTAGGCAGGGTGATGGATTTCTTTTTTTTTTTTAAGTATTTTATTATACCACCGTGAGATATGCAAATAAAAAAGATATACAATTAAAATGTTCATGTTTGGGTTTTGGTCATACAGTGTTTCAGCACCCGCCTCTCCACCAGTGCCCATCTCCCGCCACCAACGTCCCAGGTTCCCTCCCCCTTCCCCCAGCCCCTCCTCCGTGGCAGGCTCTTTATTTCTTTCCCCTTTCTCTCTCTTTCTCTTTTCCTTCCCCTCCAGACAATGGATTACAGAACATACATTAAAAGGTTGCCATGTGTATCCTTTTGCCTCTATTTAATGCTCAGTTCTAGGTTGGCATTAGTACCCTCGACAATTATTAGCACACTGTTCCATTTTCTGTCTTACCTAAACTCTGACTCCCACACGTTTGTGATAATTTCCACCTTTGACAAGACCTCCTGATATATGTTTAAGGGTGATGGATTTCTAAGTTATGGATATCAGAATGTGAAAACTTCAGAAGGAAAACTTTTCTCCCTACCATAGTTTAAAATCTTAACATGTCACTAAAGAGCATTTCTCCTGAATTAGATTGTCCTGTGTTAGAAAATCATTAAAATCCTACGTGCCTGCTGAATGTAAAAAGCAGCTGAGTGACGGGAATCTGCACCCTCGGAGCTGCAGAGACAGACAGAAATGCGTGGTGCCGAGGCTTGTTGGGGTTTTCGCCACTAAAATAAGATTTTCCTTGGTAAAATTATTTTTAAAAATTGAAAATAAAACTTCAGATTTATTTTCATACTCCGTGTATGACATCAAAGGGAACCTGATAGGTGAATTTTATTCAATACATCTCACCCTCTGACTTGGTTCAGTGACCAGAGAATTTTTTAAGTGGGTCCTCATCATGTCTGACTCCTACCATGCTCACGGTGCAAGCACCATCCCAACTGCACTGATCAGAGCTCACCAGGGCCAAGCCCAGAAGCGCAGCTCAGATCAATGCAAATGTGTAGACAAGAGCAGGCCATGAAATGTCAATGGGAATAAGGGTCTTTCGGGATTCACTGGGTGGATATGAGAGAGCAGTGTGTGGGAAGGCTGTCCTTGGTTCCAGAAATCGTGGTTAGGAGGGTCCCTGGCAGGCGAGGACAGCTGTGCTCTGCAGTCACCGTGCTATGCAAGTACAGGAAGGTCTCTGGAAGCTAAGACTCAATGACAGGCAGTGTCAGGGCTCTGCAGGGCATTGGACCCTTATGTGAGCAGAATTGCTCAGTTCAGCCTCTGATCTGACCTGCCCAGGCTGGCAGTGGCTTCCGGTTGTCTGAGGGCAGTGACCACACCATCAGTCTCATGGACCTCACCCAACTCCTTCTGTGCTAAGCAAAGGTTTCATGTTGGCCCAGATGTTTGATTTTCTAAGGCTTTTGGGAGGGTATAAGGATAGAGAATTTTTTGACTTTTTTTTTAAGAATGAGGGGAAAACACTAATGAATTTTCAGACTTGGAAAGAGTTCATTGTTCAGACTAGTGAGATAGTACAGGGGTTAAGGGTTGTGTACACAGTGGACCTTGGATCAACCCTCTGGACTCCACATGGTTCTGCCAGGAGTGACCCCTGAGCACAGAGGCAGGAGCAGGCCCTGAGCACAGTCAGGTGTGGCCCAACACTCCCCCACCCCAACTCCATGAAAAGAATCTATTTTCTCTATCCTCATTTGGAGAGAATTTCTGTCATTAGTATTTGGATTAGTGTAAAAAATCTGGCAGAGTTACAGGAAAAAAAATATTTACTGCTTGCACTGAAGCATCTATTTTAACACAGTACAAACTCTGTCGTGGGGATCCAGGGCCTATTACAAAGAAACAGGGGCCCGAAGCACAGGCATGATGTAGAAAACCCAATACAATGACTTTGTCCCTACATGATTCTCTGCCGCTCTTCGCTTTCCTGGCCTGAAATCATGTCCCTGGGACTCTTCAGGAATGTTCCCCAATGTTTCTCTGTGGTCCTGGTTTTCCTTAATCTTTGGTCAAGTGTGTGTGGCTGAGATCCTGGTCCCAGTACATTGTCGTCCCGTTTTCTTTGTGGTCCTACAAACCTACCTCCCCCCCTGCACTCTGGGCATAGGTGAGTCTGCCTGGTTTCCTTTTCTGGCAATTTCCCACTGTCTTGACTGGAGATCTTTTCAGGAAGGGGCGATTAAAGTGATCAGATTAGATTAACCTTAGATTGCCTAGAGGCCCTTCACTCTTTCACTCCTCTAGATTACTGGATTGGGCCTTGGGCCCTTTATGAAATCAGCTTGGGCCCTTTATGAAATCAGTCCCTTCCAGGCCTCAGAGCAGCCCCTGTTGGCTGGACCCTGGACACCTCCTTCAGACTGTGCAACTATTGCTGGGTCACTTGCAGGCTGGAGATGTTCCTCTCGGCTGAGCTTCTGGGTCAGGAAGGGAATGTAGGAAAGCAATCTAGGGGGGAGGTGAGTACACCAACAGCACTGCCCTGTGGCCGGGTCAGAGCTCAGGGATGAAAGCAGACTGTGAAGGGAAAGAACTGTGGCCGCTATTCAAGTTCAAGCCAGCCTTGGCCATAAACACTAGGCGTGAAAAGGGGAGGCTCCTCACCCAGCATTCTCCTGGTTCGGCCTCAGAGCATGTCAGCTCCACGTTAGGGTCTGAGAAGCTTCGATCCAGGTTGGTTCCTGGTCATAGCAGACACGTGTTAGTGGGCGGGACAGGCTAGACCACAGACCAGTCATGATAGGAGTGAGATTAGGGCTATGACCTTAAGAAAGGGAATCACTGGTGTGGGTGTCACGAGGGTGGTCTCAGTGGTGCCTGATAACCTGGATATTGAGACCCTGAGGGATTCAGACACCAGAAGATCAGCCCCCTTTCCCCTGTTTCAATGGCCCAGATTCTGGAATATCATAAAGAAATGCTCGCCCACCCACCTTTGCTCAGAGGGTATCAAAGCAGAAGGGTGTCTGCCTTTACTGGGCTCCTTCCATGATGTGGGTATTTCCCTGCATTTCTTCCCTTTCCTTTGATGACGACTTTTCTGAATCTGGCCATTTGATCTTTAGTCCCTTGCTTTTTCTTTCGACTCCCTGAGCACAAGAACCTGAGTTGGTTTGAGTTTAAATATCTGCCTCTCAAAACACACTGGGAAAAAAACAGTGTTCTGAGCCTGGAGTTGGCCCTGGCCTATGAGTCACTGCTGTGGGAGCCGGAGGGCAGATGGCAGCCATCACATCTCATAGGCACAGGGTCATGCTACCTTGATGGACATGAATGCGGTGAACCTTCCTTTCATCCAGGGAAGTCTTCCCCAAGGGACTTGGCAGTGCCCTCTGCATTAGTGGCAATTGGGGCCACCCTGCTCCTTGGTCAGAAGTGGCCAGGGTCTATTAGGGGGTCATCACAGGGTCCATCATGGGAGCAAAGTTCTGTCTGGGGCTTTTCTGCCTGTGTGAGCCTGTATTGGTGGTCATTCAGGTGGCCTCAGTTTCCCTGAGGGGCAGCCGCAGGCCAGAGTTCTCTGAAGCAACCACTGTCAGCACGAATGCACGGCTTCATTCTTCATGTTACTGTGCTTTAGCCACTCAGCCACCGCCCAGCTTGGACCATCTGTCATGCTTTTTTTTTTTTAATTATATTATAATTTAGCTACTATAGCAGATAGGGAAGCACTGATAATGAGTATTTAGGGGAATAAAAATTTAGAAGAAATTGCCCAGTCCTGAAGACACAAGTACCAAGGACCACATAGCTTTGAGATGCAAATCCTGAGCTCTTTGAAGGTGGAGAAACTGAGGCACCACCCAGAAAAGCATGCCCCACCCCCTGCCCCACAGAAAAGGAAAAGTATGGGAGGGCCTAAAGGTTCTGATGAGACTATGCAAGGACCTACAGGAGTCCCAGGTTTTGGACAACACCCAGATTAACTCAGACCAGAACATTTGGACAGATTGTATATAATCTCCTCCCAAGAGCCTGTGCCCCACCTCTGCCCTCACAGTCCCTCCCTCCAGAAGCATGTTCTCTCTTGAGCGCCTATCTCTCTTTCTCTCCCCTTGTGTGGCCGCAGAAGTTCAGGTTCTTGTCCCCAAGCAGTCAAAATTGAAAGGTATTGGAAAGCAAATGGTTGGAGATTCAGTAAAAACCTAAAAAGAAAGGAACATGGATTTGGAAGAAAAGCAAAAGCCCTTTCCCTTTTATATCTTAGCAAAGGTGGGTGGGCGAGCATTTCCTTATTATGCTCCGAGAATGTGGGCTATTGAAACAGGGGCGAGGACGCTGAGATGATTATCTGCTGGTGTTGAATCAAGCAGGGCTAGTCAGCCGGTTATCAGGCACCACTCAGGGCCGTCCTTCCAGCCCCCTGACATTCCATGCTGGTAAGTCTTTCACTTAGTCTTCCTCACGTCCCTACTCTTGCCCTGCCTGTTCCCCTTTGATCCTGGTCACCTTCACATCTAAGTAAACTTCTTTCACATACACCGACCTCTTCAAACACACCCTCTTCACACACATCCTTTACTCACACAGTCTCTTTACACGCATACTTTACACATGTAGACTCTCCACTCATGCAACCTTTGCTCACAGTCTCCTCACTTACACTGTCTTGTCACACATGCATTCCTCACACACACCTTCGTCACACATGTATTCCTCACACACACCTTCGCTCACACATGTATTCCTCACACACACCTTCTCGTCACACATGTATTCCTCACACACACCTTCGTCACACATGTATTCCTCACACACACCTTCGTCACACATGTATTCCTCACACACACCTTCTCGTCACACATGTATTCCTCACACATACTTCTCTACTTGCCCCCCTCACCCTCGAACCTGGAAATTCTAAGCTTGGGCCTCTGGAGACACATGATCCTTCCTCTCTCTCCACCTTCACCCCGCCCCATGAGACTTTCATACAAGTTCATTCCTTTAAAAGTTTATTTCTGGAGAATTAAAAAAAAAATAATTTCTGTGAGCAGATACGCAAAGTCAGTGTGACACAAAGAAGATTTGGGTGTTTGTTTTTGTTTTCTCAGACTTGTTGAGGAGAAAGTTGCATGAACCCCCGCTTTGTGGAACCAGGAGATGCTGATTTGGGGACCCACACATGGATGTTTATGGGGAGTTGGGGGGCGTGACTGGGAGGTAGACTCAGAGGAAGAACAAATTGTTCAGTCAATAGGAGCTTGTCAAACACCTGTTCCTAGTGACCCTAATCACAAACACCAAGAACAAGCACAGAAAGGGGCTCACTAGTCCCGGCTGCCTTTTAATAGGGTCTTGAAGGCGAGCCTGAGGGAGTCTCTACCCTGTCAGGACTTTTGGGCATCTGGACTCTGTTGCCTCTTAGCTCAAACCAACTCTCAGGGGGCAGGTCATAAAAACAACTCAGGGTCAGTACAGGGGGCCCTTTTTGATTCAGAGCCCTAAAAGAGCTGATGGTCTGGGCGGAGCCTGTGGCCAGAGTCCTCTGAGGCCCTGCAGAGCCCAGGCCCGAGGGTATGAGGAGTTGGGGGGTCGTGTGCAGAATAAGCTCATCAGCAAAGGCCCGTGAACCTCAGGAGAGAAACTCCACCAGCCCGCTGCTGCCGCTTCCCTGGGAGGTTCTGAGGATCACCCCAGTTGTCAGGGTCCACTTCCAGGGGGTGAGGGTGGGGCTGAACTTTTGCCTTGGGTTTGGCCAAACTGAGAATAAACTTGGGCTGTGTGTGAACCCACAATGCAACAGTAGGTTAGTGGGGGAAGCCTGTGAGGCCCGGGGCCTTCTGTGGATCTGGAGCTGTGGCTCTGGGGATTCCCCACAGCCTTTAGGCTAGCCATGCCTGGCTGAGGATCACCCAATGCTCTGGAATCCATTGGCACTGGCTGCCAGGACCATAGCCTGCTGGACACTGAGCAGAGCTGAAATGAGCCTGCACGTGGCACAGAATGTGGCCTTGGCTTGGATCTAGACTCGGGAAAGGCAGAATGAAGGAAGCGCAAATTCCTCACCACGGCACAGTTCCTAAACTGCAGAAGATTCCTTGTCTTGCTTCAGTGACTACAGGGTCTGGACAGAAATGCCCTTTCCGAGGCTGGGGAGACGGTTCACAGTGCTGGAGCACAGGTCTTGCGTGGAGAGGCCTCAGGTTCAATTCCCAGCACTGTGTCACCCCTTATACCATCAGGCAGTGCCTTGATGACCTGGCAGCAAATGACCCAATGAGCCTGAGCATGAAACCATCAGGCCCACTAGTTGAGTTGAGTAGAATGGGGAGGCCCCCTAAAGAAAGGAACCATCTTCCCAAGGCTTCAAAGCCTGTTAGTCCCCCTCATGGTCACCCGCTCCAGCTCCCTGGCATTTCTCTGACTAGGCAGGGACCCTTTGACTGTCGCCATGGGCTCCAGTACGGCCGAGCTGCATCACCTCCCTCTACAAAGCCAGAGGCTCCTCACGGCCTCCCAGGAACCTCCTTCAGCCAGTTGAGATGAGACCAGATGGACACAGTGAGGGTGGACAGGAGCGATGGAGGCCCTGCGCCCAGCATAGAGCAGTACTGGGGCCTGGAGGAGGCTGTTTCCATCCCTCTCCACCAAGGCAGCTCTGTCCTGGCCTGTCCTCTTGAGTTGGTTCTGAAGGCGCCTGGCCTTCTGTAGGAAGCCTGTCACAGGGAGTGGGACACTGGGGACAGCAGTGGAGGGAAACGGACACTCTGGGGAAGGAATGGGGGATGGGCTCTATTATGCATGAGCCTCTAGAGTAAGCAGTATGTAAACCGCAGGCTACAGAAAAATAAACATGCTCTCGAGGAGGAGGGCGGGTGTGGGGGCGGTGGGACCCTGGGGACATTGGTGGAGGGAAGCTGACACCGGTGGTGGGATGGGATTGGAACGCTGATGCCTAAGATTCAAGTATAATTTTCTAAATTACAGTGCCTTGATACAATTTTTGGAAAAAAATAAAGGATGAGGTTGGAGAAAGGAGAAAGCGTTCAAAGATAATCTGATAGGGTCACAAGATAGCACAGTGGGGAGGGCATTTGCCTTGTGCGTGGCCGACCCCAGTTTGATCACTGGCATCCCATATGATCCTCTAAGCACCACTAGGAATAATTCCTGAGTGCAGAGCTAGGAGTAACCCCCTGAGCATTGCTGGGTGTGGCCTCTACCTCCCCCAAAAAAAAAAAAAGATAATCTGATCTCTTGCAAAGGATAACAAGCTGCCATTTTAACAAAAACAAACAAAAACCAAAGTAAACCAATGCAACTGAGAAGTGAAGGGACGCTGCGGTCAGGACAGGGGACATGCTGCCTGTCCCTGCCTGGTTTCTGTGACGTGAGGGTGTGACAGGGAAGCAACGGAAAGCCACAGAGGGACCTTCCAGAGTCCCCAGGAGACCACGGACATATGTGAATGCTGAGCCTTAGGGTCTGGCAGTGCCCTGAGCTGTCTCTTAGGGAGAACCCAGCGGGGCTCCTGGGGCTTCTGGCCAAGGTTAGGGATGTTGCAGCAAGAAGAGTCCTATTGGCTCGTTCAAGAACCTGAATTTCCCTCAGCGCCTGCCCCACACCTGCCCCAACCCTCACACTCCCTTCTCGTATTCAGTCTGCACTGCCTTTCTTTCAGTTTCTGATTCATGGGTAAGAAAATTCTAGTAAGTGTAGCACAAGTCTCCTAACTACCCTGGCCCAAGGGTAACTGTATTTTAACAGGTCCTGGACCCGGGTTTCCTAAAGCAGGACCATTGGGAAAGGTTTAGAGGTGACACTTGTTTCTGTTTGCTTTCAGGCCACACCTGACAGTGCTTAGGGCTAACTCCTGACTGGGGCTCGAGGGACCTTACAGGGTGTCAGGGATCAGATCCAGGCTGGCTGTATGCCTGCTTTTGTCACTGCACTATCTCGCCGCCACATAGAGTTGACACTTTATTTTTTTTTGAGGACCAAAGCACCAACACATTCCCCTGGATGGCAGATTAAATGGCACCCAAGTCCTGCAGAGATATCCCAACATCAGTCAGCTCCAAAAACCCCCCTGCCCAGCCAGCCTCCCCCTGGTTAATCTTTCTACACCCCAAGCTGCCTGAGCACATGACCCAGAACAGTCCTGCTCCTGGTACTGTGTCAGGAAGAAGCTCAAAGGGAAAGCAAAGCCTTCCCGGACCCTTCCAAGGAGAGGAAGCGAGAAGAGGAGGGAGTGAGGAAACAAACCAACTCTGTTTTCAGAAGATGAAATCTTCTGAACCCATCCGTGTCTACACTGCTACCAAGTGATGCTAAGAAAATAGCTTACTGCCAGTTTGTGTTGATTTTAGTATGTCTCTGGAGTTTAAGACAACCTGGACAGAAACACATGTCCTGGATGAAGACATGTGACAGGTCTTTGGCTTCTGGGCCACACCAGCAGAGATCAGTGGTGACTCCTAGCTCAGTGCCTGCTGGTTGCTCCCTGGCAATGCTCAGAGAACCATGCGGTGCCAGAGATCAAACGCAGGACTCCTCGGTGCTTGGCATATACACTCACCTTCTGATCTCTGTCCCTGGCCAAGAGGGACAGATGTTGAGTATGTGCCTCCCTACTGGCCCTCCTAGGAGCAGAGATGCGGAATGGGAGCCATCCCCAGGAAGCGCTCCATCTTGCTACCTGCAGACCGGGCAGTACATCAGAGGGGGCCATGACCTGGGGGATCCGGGTGTGGATGAACTGAAACAGCCTCTGCAGCATAAGGAGCCACATATTTTATTACAGCCCCTGCACGCCCGCCGCACCCTGGCAGGCCCCACACCTCTGCCCTTGGGATTGTGAAAGGAAAAAAAAATAACCATTTGATTTTGGGGGCCATGGGATACAAGATGGGTCTAGGCTGTACAAGGAGCTTACACACAGAGGCAAGAAAGCGTGCAAACGGGAGCAGAAACTCTCCCTCGAGCCGGCACTGGCCACACAGCTGCCCTCTTGGAGTCCACAGGGATGTATGTTCCCAATTTTTTCCAAGCATGCCCACTGCCTCTTGTACCTTCTCTTGAGTGGGAGGAGAATCTCTTTCAGAATCAAACACATCAACAACTTCCTCCAAGCTCTTGCTGTTTTCTTCCTACTGAGATTTAGGCAAGAGGCTAGACCAAGGCCACCAAAAGCCAGTGTCTGAGAATGAGATAATACTGAACTTCCCCTGTGGGGTGGTCGTCCACCGAACTGTGTGAGCCCCTCTCTCCTGAGATACGGTGAGGCGTGGGGAGGGGCCGAGGTGCTGTGAGTGGGACACTACCATGTGACATCACGATCATGCAGCCGTGGCCAACAGGACAGAGAAGGGAGCACAAGCTCCAGGAGTGGCACCGGCCCAGGGGCGGTGGGCAGCTCCCAGGCCAGAGCCCAGCCTCTCCAGAGCAGAGCGTGTCCAGTTCTTGCAGAGCCATCCCCTGGTGCTTGGCCCCTAGGCTCTGGCCTTAGCCTTCATCCTCCCTCAGTTCGGTGGGTAGGAACTTATACTGCTGCTGACGGATCTGGGCCAGCTTTTTCCTTGCTTCTTCTAGTTCTCGCTCTTTCTTTAGCATTTCCTCCTGGGCGGCGATGATCTAGAAGGGAAGCAACAAGCTCATGGATTGAAGACTTCCCAGGAAATGGACCTCCCCCTCCATTGCCTGCCTTTGGGTTCTAGCAGGAATGCATCTGTGCACTGGGAAGAACATTCTTAGCTTAAGAGAAACTTGTTTGGATTTTGAGACTAAGGATGCTGCTGACCCACGAAAACTTATTTAGCAGCAAACATCTGTGTGTTCCAATATGCAGCAGGGCCTATGCAGGCCCATTTCTGTGGCGACTATGGAGTGTGTCATATTGGTGAATGAGCATGTGGGGACTCTATGGAGTGTGTCATATTGGATAAACAAGCATGTGGGGCTATGGAGTGCGCCATATTGAATAAACTTGCAGAAAAGGGTATTCTTGGAACTTAGAGATAAACTCCTTAGCACTGCTGGGTCTCCAAATATGTATTTCATGGTTCTCAGGTATTCTCTGAGAAATATTACTTCAGAAATATGCTTGTATTTTGCCAAATCTATTTCTCTGCTATGGGCCTTTTTCAGAGCCTCTGCTAGGCTAGTAGACATTGATTAGCATTGAAAAACCTGAAGCTGGTGGGCAGAAAGTAGCATTTCCTAAACTGACATGACCAGGGTCTTTGTCTCTCTGGAAATTCTCATGGAACAAGTGGATTAAGCTATGGATTCTAGCAAAAGTGCAAAAATGATCCTGTGCTTTTCCAAACACAAGTTGTGGCTCAGAAGAGTGAAGGGATATGGGAATGACTAAGTCCAGTAAAGGGTTGTCCATACTCATGGTGGAAAGATAACTCCCTAGAATGAATTTACAGCAACACACATCCCAAACTGCACACCCGAGTTCCTGAAATTTCCTCCTTACTCTGCCCCCAAAAAAAAAACTGCATAAGCAGGAATTCCATCAATTCTTCTTCAAGTCGCCATTGATAAGGCTCCACAGACATCATTTTATTTAAATGACAATTGTTGCTATCCTTCAATTTCTCTTCTTCCTTTTACTACACTAGAATCCCTGAGTTTTAACTAGGCCCAATGCTATTCAGGAAAAGCAACAACTACATTTCCCAGTGTATTTTGTAATTAGGCTGACCGTGTGACTTAGTGTTGACCAATAGCATGTGAAGGGCAGTGATACATACAACCTTGTGTCTATACTCTGGTCTACCTATTCCTTCTGGCTGGTAATTATTGACCAAGAGACAAAAGGAAACACCTGGAAAAACAATAAGTCAGATGGAACATGGGTTTCTGACATTTCTGACACGAAAGAATTCTAGAATGGTGTCCAGAGAGAATTATTACCAGAGGGCTCTAAGTGATATGAGGGAGAAAGGAATTTCCAACTAAGTCACCATTTGTTCTGTTTCTGCTGTGACAGCGTCTGTCATGGGGTCAGACTTAGATCCAAAGTTTTGGTTGAGTCACAAACCTGAGCAATGCCCCCTACAAACTTGGTTTTCACTACGACATCATCATCATCAGCTTTGCCGAATGCGGCCTTCTGGGCAGCACGAACAAGATTGTCTGAGGCTCTTTTCACAGCATTTCCTGCCGCCTGGAGAAGGCACAAACGTATATGACATTAGAAACAGCCATCGGGGTCCTGCGAGCATAGACACGAAGATACAATTCATGAGACTAGGAATCGATTTATCAGTCACAGCACAGAAGTCACCTCTAGTGAGCCCCCATTTGTTTATCTGTCTCATGGTCAATCAACAGGACCAACACAGGTACCAGCCTAACCTTGGCTACTTCATAGATGACTGAGGGCCAGTTCCTGGCCCCCAAGGTATACATACTTCTGAGGGGGATTATAACTACGCAAATAAATGATTGCAGCAATGTGGTTAGCAGCAGCACGTTCAGGGGCTGCATCCTTGATTGAGAAACCCACTTGCTCCTGCTCCACAGGAAGCAGACAGGCCCGAGGCCTTGGCTAGGCCTTACTTCCCTGTCTACCTGGGCCCTTTTCTCTCTTATGCCTCACTGTTCTGGAAAGTTCCGAGCTGCCTTCTTTGCTGGTGAGCAGCAGGCAGGAGGTTGGGGGCTGTGACTTGTATCTGCATGCCCAGTTCCTGGCAGAGGCTTCCCAGGTTGGCGTCAGTGAAGGTTTGCTTAGGGCAATTCTCTCCCTCGCCTGGGAGGGTGGCGGCCTCACAGGAACAGAGACTTCCTGTCATCCATGCGTAGCCAGGCTGAACACAGAGGAGTTAGCCCTGGGACCAGGGATCGAGTCAGCCCAAGAAGACTTCTGCAGTGTGAAGGGCCAGGCCATCACGTACTCTTAAGGTGACACAGGAGCACCTGCCCTGTGTGAAGGGCTAGCCATCGCATAGTCCTAGGGCCATGGGGCAGTGCCCAGCCCTGTCTGCTTCTAGCTGAGGTTTGGGATTCTCTCCTGGTGCTGCTCAAGGTTCACAAAGCCTTATTGAGGCCTCTCTGCCAGCCCCTGCTGAGAGCTGAGCTCTATTTCTCATCTCTTTGGTGAATTAAAGTGGCTGAGGGCAACCCTGGGGGCTGCAGAAGAGGGGGCACGGGGAGCCCAGTGACGGCCAAGGAACTCCTCATCCTCACCAAGAGGCCTACACGGGCTCAGGTATCAACCTGCCTTTCAGATGTGGAAACCCCACAAATGGCAGAAGACCCTGAAGCTAGCAACTTCTAGAGCTGGGGTCAGGATCTGTCTAGTCCCAGACAATCTGCAGGTTGCAGTCAGAACACACACAGTCAGTGTCGTGGTTACACAGGGAGAGTGATGACACAGCGGCCTGGTCCTGCCTGCAGCCCCCGTCCCTGAGTACACGCTGGTCCGCAGAGCACGCAGCTGGCCTCTGTCTATGTATCATTGGGGCAACACAGTGAGTGAGGTGTTTGGAGCCACTGTGTGCTTGATTCATGCCAGAGGCAGAATGACAACATGGGTCTCTCTTAACAAAGGGTGTTTACTCAGAAGGGCCCCGACCACTTGCTCATCCATGCAGCCCTCAGTGGACCAGAGTCAAATCAAGACTTAGGGGTTCAAACACCATAAATGTGTTTCAAAATCAGAGGAGACCCCTGAGTCCTGGTGGAATGGCTCCAACTCTTCTGCCAGTATGGTCCTTTTTAGGATACACATAAACATTTTTAGCAACATAATTTGTATTATAATACCTGTAACAAGAATCTACAAAACTGCACATCAAAGCCAATAGACAAGGCACAGGGGATTCTGGCACAATCGTTGATGTGACATGTATCATGCAGTCATTAAAAATGAGTCTCATGAGGAATGGACTGGTTAGCTTGGCACAGAGAACATGAAGGCCTTTCTTCAAGCAAGAAGATAGGTATGAGAGAGGATAAGCGGGCAAACACTGGATGTCTCCTGGCTGGGGATTACAACGAGATAAAACTATTGTTAATATAGATACAAATAGGAAGACTCAAACGATAAACCTGAGAAGTGAAGATGTGGAGGTTATCAGGGTTTTCGTTGTCCTTCATTTGGTTTAAATACTTAACTTCATGAATTTTATTTTAATGAATATATTTTAATAAAACCAACCAGGCAAAAATCCATGTCCTGGAAGGAAATGCCCGTTGCCTTCCCAACATATTCTCAGGGCTCTGGAAGACTCAGCTACAGGCACACATTAATGTTTCCCTCCTCACTGCTCCCTCTTGGGCAAGCATAGGGGGTGCAATCAACCTCTGAGGTGCATGAGAAGCAGAGATTAGAAACGGTCCCCTGCACGGAGGGGGCAGGCAGCCTGTCAAAGGCAAACATAGAGGAGAACACGGTGGTTCCAGAGCACAGGAGCCCTCAGAGGGGTCCAGCTAGGTCTCTGACAGGACAGAGGCCTGACTACTTGACCATTGGGAGGGCCTCCCCAAGAGGTGACTTGAGCCAGGAGTCGGAAAGGACAAGGGGATAGCTCACCAGGTTGGGTCGGGAGGAGAGGGCCAGGCTTCCAGGATGAGTGGACCCAGCCCACATGAGGTCTGTGGGGCCAGTGGAGTGGCAGGTGTAGGATGCATGGCTGCAGACAGCCGGAAATGAGAGGTGGACAGAGCCAGCAATGGAAGGCCAGGCGGGTCATGCCGGGAAGAGAGTCTGTCTCCTGGGCGACACTTACCCGCCTCCAACAGGAGTGCTTTCCCACCAGCATCTGAGACCATTACCTGTAGCCGCCGCATGGCCTCTGAGTCCTGGTCGGCCTTCACCTTGCAGGCCACAAGCAACTGGGCTGTGGACCGCGGCGACCTGCTTGGCGGATGAGATGAGCTTCTCCTCGCTGGCATGGCCCTGGACTGAGGCATTGGCGGCCTCGCACAGGCTGCTGGTTGCAGCCGCCACCATCCGGGCCTGGGGACAGTCAGTGGAGAGGTGAACTCATGGCCCACACACCCTCTGGGGATCCCACCGAAACAACAGGGCAGAGGAGAAGGGGACTCACAGCAGAAATCAGGCCCTGGGACCACTGTCCGTCATCAGCAGCATTGGCAGGACTGGAGCCCACCTAGGGAGGGGAGACACACTCAATGAGGTAGGTCCGGCACCTGAGCCCCCTCACCCTGGAGCTGGAGAGAAGGCACCTTAGTAGTGAGGAGGGAGCCCCTCACCCTCCAGGATGTGCTAGTAGGGTCCTCAGCCCCAGATGGCCAGTCAGAAACACTCAGAGTGGCCTTGTTTCAGTGGTCAGGGCCCCACACTTCCAGAATGTGGCGCAGGAACTGCAGGTCAGGTGAATCATGACACGAGATCATCTGCTCGTCCAGCACTGGGCTCCTCTTCTAGGCCTGGTGGGTTCCGAGTCTCTCCTGGGGATTGACTCCAGGACCATGGTGGGATATTTCAGGCAGGTGACGTGTTTGCAGGAGTCATAGCCCACCTCCTTCCACACAGTTAAGCTTGACTGAGGCCATTTTGTCAGGGACAAGGATTAAAGTATAAGGCTTGAAGTCACATGACCTGTTTCCACTTAAGGATCATGCCAGCGAGGGGCAGCATCTTCTCCAGATGCAGAGGAAGTGGCGAAGGGAGAAATTCCTTTAGACTTGGGAGGTGGCTGGGACAAGCACCTCAAGGGGAATGAGCATTGGGGTCTTTCCTGGGTTGAGGCGCCCCCAAGGCATGACAAGTGCAGATAAAATGTCAACACCTGCCCGTCATCCTAAGGCTCACATGAGTCCTGATGAAGCTCCTTCCCTAATTCTTAAAGTTTATTTTTTTCTACACCTGGTGGTGCTTCAGGTTTACCCCTGGCTGTGTGCTCAGGAATCACTCCTGGGAGTACTCAAGAGTTCCATTCAGGATGCTGGGGACTGAATCTGGGTGGGTTTTGTGCCAAGCAAGTGCCCTTCCCTACGGCTATGGCTCTAGTCCCTCCTTACCTAACTTTAAAATGTTTCCGAGGTAAGTTCCTAGAGACACAGAGGTGCTGATATCTCCAACACCCAGCACAGACTGCCTGACATCCAGCTGACCCTTCATTAGTGATGAAATAAAGCGGATATTCTAGGTCAGGTATTCTTCTCCCTAATCCACATCTGGCCTGAGCATACCGATGGGTCACCAAATACATGATGAGGAGGGCTGGCACTGTGACTGATGTGTGGGGTAAGCACAAAGGGATGCTGGCCAGCTGCGGAGATGTGCAATGTGCATATGCCCGTGTTGAGCACCATGACACAAGGTGGTGCAGAAAGAGGAGTCAGAGTGAGTGCGTTGGATGAAGTCATGCGACACTCAAAAAAGCTTCCCGGAGGACCGACTCGGGCCACGGGTTAGGCTCTAACTCTCTGTCCTCATCCCAAAGTCTTAGTATCTGTGTGCATCCACCGTGTGAGTGTGAGTCCTTTTCATGTTAGAGTGGCTGATAAATATGCTAGCAAACATGCACAGCTTAGAACATTTCAGTGGTTTCTCTCAGATCCTGTCCACACATTTTCCAAGATGTAAGTGAACAACAGGACACACAGAATGTCTGTATTAGTAACTATCTAATAGTTAGCTATTAGGTAACAATCTATTAATAGCTAATAGCTATTAATAGCTGATGTTAATGACTAATAGCTAATTGATTCATAAATAGCTAATTAATAGTTACTGGATAACTGTTAGCTCTGTATTAGTAACCATCCCCTAGTGCACAATGGACCCTCCATTCACGGAAAAGGAACTATGCTATTGTGCCGATGCGGAGAATAGAGGTGGCTGGAGAATCCCAGTTTTGAAACCCGACCTACTTTTGACCAAAGGACTCTGCAAAATGTGAGCTGTCAAGTTGAGTAGGCTCAGCTCCACAGGCAGCAAAGATGAATGGGGTCTCTGGTGCTACGGGAAGATCAGGTTCCTGACATCTAGGTCCTAAAGCCATTTCTCCCTGAAACTCTGTCTTTAAACAGCTGGATGTGTTGTGAGACTCTCGGTGTCTGGACTGTCTGCCATGGTCTACAGGGTCTTCTCCATAATAAGGAGCAGGCGAGACTCTCCAAATAAAACATTCATTGTGTTTGTGGTCTCTGCGGAGGACCTGTGAGTGGAGGTCAGCTCTGACCACCCTGCTTGGGCCCCCAGCCTTTGCCCTCTTTCCCAGCCCTGGGGGCTCTTGAGACTCAGCCCAGGCGGCTTGCCAACCCACCTTTCCTTGGGCCACCAGCTCTCTCTGGGCTGCCGAGGCTGATTTGACCAGGGCACTGGTGGCAGCAGCAATCGACTTAGCAGCTTCCAAGATCTGTTCTTCAAAGTCCAGAGTCTCATCTGCTTGCTATAATCAAAAGAAAAAAGAGTCACAGAGGTTCGTGGCCATGGAGGGCGCTTTCTGCCTAACTACTTACTGCTTCATCACCCGGCTCTTCTTCCATCTTTTTCATTTTTGTGGACAAACCACGGCCCTGGCGGAGAGGTGGAAGTTAGCAGGGTGCTTCCTCCCACCCCCACACCCCATAGCCCAACTCTGAAAGGTAAAAGCAACTGGATTCACACCTGTGTGGATTTGAAATGAGAAGACGCAAAGACAGATGATTTTTCCAGGGCAGATTCTTTAAAGAGTCATACATCTACTGTGATTAAAGGGCCTGAATGGTTCCTTCAGCATCCGTGGAAAACCAAGATGATTAAAAATAAATGCCAGAGGGCACAGCTGCATATTTTTGCAGTGCTTTAGGCTCAGTCATGGGTTAAAGAGGGAGGAAGGGGACATGAGCGATAGGACAGTGGGTAGCCTTGAACGCAGCCCACCTGGATCATTCCCTGGAACCACATATGGTCCTCTGAGCACAGAGCCAGGAGTAAGCCCTGAGCACCATCTAGCGTGGCTCACCCCTTTCTATAAAAAAGAGGACTCTGATGAAAAACCTGAACCTGAGTCTTTTAAGGTAAGAACAGAAAAGACATAGCCTTTGCATTTCTTCAGCTGGACACAGTCCATCCTAACGGAGTGTCACTCAGAGAGTGAAAAGAAATCCAGGTGATCCACCCAGAGGTGGCGCTAATTTAGGAGGCTCAGCTGTGGTTGGGGAGGAACCTGGCTGGGGTAGCCAGGGATGAGCACCAGCTCCAGACTCACCACCACCATGTCCCCTGCTGCCCAACCCCTCACCAGCAGATGAGCTTTGGCAAGTGGGGCCAGGTAAGCATCACCACTGGGGCGGTAAGACCAGTGTGGCCTCCAGGGGCCCTTCCCGGGTCAGGTTCAGTGAAGCTAAATCACCAAAGTCCTGTTCCCGAAGGGACCGAATGCTGAGACGCGGCTTTGAGAGGACCTGATCAAGCATTCTAACGCTTTTCTTTTTGTGTTTGCCATCAAAGACACAGACACTTAAGAAGGGCCCTTTGAGCCAGGTTAAGTGTATGGCTGACTGGTGTCCAGGAGCGCTGGTAATGCCGGGCTTGTGAGCATGCTCACTGAGGGCCAAGTATCTGTTATAGGCGCCTGGAGGGCCAGCAGATAGGAAGGGAGACAGGGAGGAAGCGAGGCCAGGGTAAGGTGGAGAAGCACCAGTCTAGGTTGTCCTATGCACCGGAGGACAAGAGCAACAGCTGGCGCTCATCAGCTGGCGAACTGAAGTAGAACACTTCAGGATGGTCCAAGGTTCTTCTCAATGATCGCATTTTTTGGGGGATGGGTTGGGAGCCACCCACTGTGTGCTGGGGACACAGCCAGGCTCAGCCAGTTTAGCCCCTGGCGGCAGTTCAGCCCAGTGAGCCTAGCCGCAGCCCCGGGAAGGCAGTGATCTTGGCTCCTCTGACAACCTTCCCAGCAGAACAGTGGCAGCGCACGTGGAGCAATCAGGACAGAACTGGATTCTTTGGATTCCCTTCAAAGGGGTACAGGTAGGAGGCTGAGGGAGTAGCAGAGTGTGACATTGGTTCCTAAACACAAATGAAAGCTCATGAGAAGACACTGGAATAAAAGGTCCTATTTCACAGCTCAAAATAAATGGCCTTAGGTTCTGACATGTGTATCTATTGGATGACTTTGAATTAAGAGGTTGCTTTCTGGAAATTTATTCTGCAGAAGGAAGTCAGGCGCAGAACAAATGAAGGTTCTGAGGAAATCCCAGCATTTGGAGGTCCAGAGGGACCCCTTGGCACTTGGCAGATGGGTCAGTGGATCTCTGGGAGCCTCTTCAAAGTCTCTAGGAGTCTTGTCTCCGGGAACCTGAGCTGGGTCAAGTCACCCTGGGTCAAGTAAACCTGAGCCCAAGTAATTCTGGGCTTGAATAGCCCTCTTCAGGCTTGTTGCTCCTTGACGTCGAGACACACAAGGGTGAACTCTCCTTAAAGGTCGGTACCAGCCCAGAGCACTGATGGATGGGAGAGAATCATCCCGCAGCTCTACAAAGGCAAGCCCTCCTGTCCCGATGCCCTCAGTGCTGTTTGGGTTTTCCCTTTGGTAAATCACGTGCTGGAAACAGATTCTCAAGTCAGACACGCTTTCAACACCCATAGATTTTTCTTGCAATAACGAACTACCATGGTGCCCTCTGGTGAATTTTCTTTTTCTTTCCATATCGTTTCTGTCTGAAATAGACCTTGCAGAAAGCCATTTCTCAGAGCCACACTTGCTCTGGTTTAAAACACCACAGAGAGCACCCTGGGGAGAGCTGACCGGGACGCAGGGCTGTACTTGGATGCGCTGAAGCAGAGCGCTGTGGAGACCTGCGCCTTATGCTGTCCCTCTGCAGGTTTCTCAGAAGACCGCGCCCGCCTCGCCCCTGTCTCCCGGAGAACAGCCACCAGTCAGGATGCTTACTCACATCACTCAGCCTCTCATCTAGGGGAACACAGGGTTGCCTTCAGCCTGACACCTGGACCGGCTGAGCGCCCACTCAGTGTTGCTGCCAGGGTGGAGGGTGGAATGTGGGAGAGAGGAAGAACGATAGCAAGAGAGTGGGACTGGCATGGGCAGTCACAGCCATAAGGGAGCAAGTGGAGGGTCGTGCCTGTTGGGCAGGGCTAGAGTCAGAACGCAGGATGTGTTCGCGGCCCATCCCAGCACAGTTTGGAGAAGGGAGATGCGGTGAAGCTAGAGGTCTCAGGAGGGATCAGAGCTGGCACATGCACGGGCAGCAGAGCCTTCAGGAAGGATCAGAACTGGCACATGCCCGGTAGTAGCACCTTTGGGGGATCAGAACTGGCACATCCCCGGGTATCAGTGCCTTTGGGGGATCAGAGCTGGCACATGCCGGGTAGTGGCGCCTTTGGGGGATCAGAGCTGGCACATACCCGGGTATCAGCGCCTTTGGGGGATCAGAGCTGGCACATACCCAGATAGCGGCACCTCTGAGGGGATCAGAGCTGGCACATGCCCAGTGGTGCCTCCTGGAGCTCCTGCTCCCTCCCCAAAGGCTCACCCTGCTGGTCTCTTGTGTTTGATTTTCGACCACACACAGAAGTTTGCAGAGCTTACTTTGGGCCCGCTCTCAGGGATCACTCCTGGTGGTCTTGGGAGGCACTATATGGGGTACTGGGATGGAGCTTGGCCAGTCATGTACAAGGCAAGGCCTTACCTGCTATACTAGTCCTCCGGCTCCACCTATTAATCAATTAATTAATTAATTAATTAGGTTATCTATCTTTCCCTGCTTGTCTCTTAAGGACCCGTTGGCTGAGATCCTCACTGATTTGACCAGTGGACCCCAGATCTATCCCTTTGGCTTACCGAAGACTGAGGATAGTGAAAATCACTCCACAGGCCTTGCTCTAACAATTGGAACATTGAATTGGCCAAAGTAGTACTCAGAAGGTCATGGTAGTTACTTATATTCCTTCAAAAACACCACCTCAAGCATAGACAACAAGCTCAAAAAAATGTTCTCATTAAAGAGTACTGAGAGCTGTGGTGTTCAGTAAGTCAGGGTGGGCCTGGGGATCTTTAGCTCAAAATGGGGAGCTAAATCTTTAGCTCAGCAGCCTGGACCAAGGAGAACATACTCTAGGCCACTGAGACCTCAGCCCATGGTCTCACCCCCTGGGGTGCGTCCTGACACACACGTCTCTCTAGCAGAATCTCAGGGGACAGAACTCATGAGATCAATGTTTGCTGAATGAATGCGGAATCCATTCACAAGTCTCCAGAGATGAGCCAGAGGACATTTCACATGGGATGAGGAGAGAAGCAAGGGGCAGGCTTCCATTCTGGATCCGTGGCTAGACAGCACGCAGGCACCGGCAGGCACACACTGGCTCCTGCCCTGCTCAAGGCCAGGCACTGTTGCTGTGCACTTGGCCTGCAGTGGCCTTTCTCCAGTACACAGGAGTGTTGGCCAAGAGTGGCCTCGCTCCACTGCCCAGGAGTATCCACCTAGAGTGACCTCGCTCCACTGCCCAGGAGTATCCGCCTAGAGTGGCCTCGCTCCACTGCCCAGGAGTATCCACCTAGAGTGGCCTTACTCCACTGTATCAGCCTGGCCATTGTAACCCGATTCTCAGCCTGCAGCTCCCAGTCACCACAGAATGGCCTCATGTAACCGTGACACATTACCAGTGGCTCTTTACAGCCTGGGCTAAGTAAGAAAGATCAGTGGCACACACCAATGATCAGCTTGGTGCAGGGCCACAGGTGGCTGTGACCTTTCCCCTTGGCCCGCTGCCTCTTCTCTGTCTTCCCTGCAGAACCTGAAGCCAGCAGGAGGTGTGGACCCCAAAGGGAGTGTCCTGTGGCTTCCTCCTCTCTGGTGCCTCCCTAAAGGTCTGCTCCCAAGCTGGGCACTCAGGGCTCCACAACCTACACCCTGATCTCAGCTGCTGTGACCTGACATTGGCATTCACTGAGCCAATCTGCAGGCTTCCAGACTGATGGGGAGGCGTGCCCACCTGGATCACTGTTGACAGGTGTGGGGCAGCCCTGACAGAGAGCTGAGATAGACAGACAGATGAGAGTTACACTAGAACATACAGAGACACCAGACTCACAGAGAGAAAGTATATGAGACTGACAGATAAGAGAAGCAACAAACACACACACACACACACACACATACACACACACACACTAACTCAGGGGTGCTTTTTGTGTTGGTTTATACTTTAGACCACCCAGAGCTCAGGGATCACTCCTTGTGGTGCTGAGGGGACAATATGGGATGCCGGGCACCAATACGGGGTCTGCCGCATGTAAGGCAAGTGCTCTACCTGCTCTACCAGCCCCAGGGCTGCTCTTTACGTTGCCTCTCTTCTCCCTCAAAACCCTGACAGCAGAGCTCACAGTCTGCTGAGAGATCAGTGAACTACCAGATATTTCACTGCTCGGAGGTGGAGGTCAGAGCCCAGGATAGGGTTGTGATGTGCCAGAAAGAAAATGCTGTATAATTTCTCCTGGCTGTGGAATTCCTTCCTGATGGAAGGTTTCATCGAACTACGATCACGCTCAACTGACAGCTGGGCCTATGACAGGAAATCCAACAGTCAGTGCATCCTAATTTAGTCCTGACCAAGGTTTGATGAAGCCCAGCCTCTAACAGCCAGTTGGCCGGGCTGACTTGGTTAGTGTATTTTGGTACCACGGATGGGGAGAAACGGTACAGTTATTCGTGGCTTACATTTTCCCTGAAACCTTGATAACAAAATCACAAATTTCTATAAAGAAGATAAGGATACCAATGAATGTAAATAAAATAAAAATCTAGATGTTTCTGAGGTAATAATTCCACATCAGAAACATGAACTGAAAAGTTCCATTGTTTTCCCCCATCAAAGGTAATTTTTATGGAACCATTTCACGGCATACAACTCAGCTGCAACATTCCACCTTAAGCTGTCATGAACTAGCAGTAATTAGGACTGATCTCTACAGTACGTAGCGCCACGGGTCCTGTTTTCAAAGGCTCCAGGAAGAAATGGGACAGATAGGGTGAGGCGCGGTGAGTGCCCTGTTTTCTGAATTTACCCTGAGCACCTTCTTCCCTATTGCCTCATCGACTAAATTAGAACCCCCGGAGACAGGGCAAGACACTGTAGGAATATGTTTGATATATAGTTGGATTAAATAACAACCTAATATATCAAACATATCACACAGAGGCCTGCAGAAAAGGCATCCAGGTTTGACTGAGCGAGGACAGGCGCCGTGTGGAAGGCCACAGCTGTGGGGATGCTCACTACATCCTTCACTGGCCAGCGCAGCTGCTGTGCCTGAGCGTATGGCCACGGTGCCACTAATGATGCTGCAGGCACAATCTCACGTGGTCCGTGGACCCTTTCCCAAGCCAACAGTGGGTGCAATGGAGCACAGAGCTTGTGTATCTGTGTCTGGGAATCTAGGCAAAAGAGAGGCTGTTATCTTAGGAGTCTGAGTTGGGAACAGACCAGGAAGCAAGCTGCTTTATTTCCTTTGAGAGGGGATTTAGCTACACCTGGCAGTGCTCAGGGCTTACTCCTGGTTCTGTGATCAGGGATCACTCCTGGTGGTGCTTGGAGGATCGGATGCAGTGCCAAACCCGGACTGACCCCATGCAAGGCAGTACCTATCAGGTCCCAGGAGCCATCTTTATAAACACAAGGGCAGTCCAGCTTATATTAGGAGAGGGCCACGCTTTGTGCTCAGGGCTTACTATTTGCTCTGCATTTAGGGGTTACTCCTGGTGGTTTCAGGAAACCATGTTTGGATTTTTTTTTTTAAAAGAGGCAACCTGAGAATGTGGCGAGCAAAGCAACTGAAACAAAAATATCACCCGTCAACCCAATCTTTCCTCACTGCAGTGCTCTCAAGGGACAAGGGCTGGTTTGTGCTCCTGAACAGTTTTATTTGTGTGCAAAGCAACAGGAATGGGAAAGAGGGAATAGAGCCTTCTCCTGCAGCAAAGTGATTTGGTTTTCTGAGTCATGGAGGGAATGGAGAAAAACAGTCAGCCCCCAGCAGATGTGTTGATTCCGGAATCTGTTTTTAACAGAGGAAATATATTCCTTTATCCAAGCAAGCATACTCTTGTATACAAGAGTATGCTACCCAGCACGGCAGAGTCTGGCAAGCTACCCGTGTCGTATTTGATATGCCAAATACCAGTAACAATTATAGACCTCATTCCCATGACCTGATGGAATGGTTTGAGGCTCTTTATGTTCCTGGAGCAAGCAGGTGCCCTTGGGCTCTACTTGCATGAGACAGGTCATATGGAGATGTTACTGGTGCCCGCTCGAGCAAATCAATGATGAACGGGAAGACAGTGATACAGTGATCCAAGCAAGGAAGAGATATTTCATGAAGGTATTAACAAGGCTCAGGGGGAAGTGACGTGATGAATTCATTTCTAAAAGTCACCTTGGCTTTTGTTTGGGGGCCACACCTGGCGGTGGTCAGGATTTATATTCCTGGCTGTTTGCTCAGGGATCACTCCTGGGAGGGCTCAGGGACTGGGGATGGTTGGCTATGTGTAAGGCAAACGCCCTGCTGCAGTACTATTTGTCAGAGCCCTTCCTGGGAGTGTTATAGATAATATGGCCCCTGTGTAGTCAGGAGCTCAGATGATGGGGCAGAGACCTCAGAGCACTGTGAAGCCAGTTCAGGTGCCGGCCCAGCCAACTCAGCTGCCCACTCACAGGGCAGGGAGGAACAAGGACTCCTGTCAACTGTGCTCACCCTGGGTCATGCATAGCCCTGCACTGTGAACTCAAAGGCCTGGAGAGGGCCTGCTGTGTCCTTCCAGGAGCCTTGGCTAAATGCAAACACCTTATTGGAGCAGACGCTAACACAGAGACCCTCCCATCACCCCAGTCCCACCTTCATTCCTGTACATTCCCCCTGCCTCCCCCACAAAGGGCAGTAGGGTGCCCTGCCCTAGGGTTGTGACCCTAAGGAGCACATGTACTGCGTCCTGCTGGGTCCTCTGCTCTGAGAGTCTCGCCCCTGCTACCGTCTTCCACTGGGTATTTGTACAGTGTCTCCAAGGGACACACACTCACAGCTATCTCCACCCCCCACCCCTGCCCCCTGAACTTCCTGCCATACACGTCCCCAAAGGAGGGGCTAATGGCAAAGCCACAGGATGCCCTGAGAGCCACTTGGAAGGCCACCGAGACTGGTGTGGACACTGGGAAACACAGCTTGGACCTGCTACCACCTCACCCCCACACACACCCAGCCTGCCCCAGAACACTTGGCTTCACTCAGGGCTGACCCCTGCATGCAGCCTGGGTGGGGGTGGGAGCAGCTGCCTCTGATCCCACATTGCAGGAGCAGAGAGGACAGCCTAGACCTCACAGAGCGGGGACAAGGGCCAGAAGGTCCCAGGGGCAGGCGCTAA
Organism: Cryptotis parvus; assembly: GCA_021461705.1. Lineage (NCBI taxonomy): Eukaryota > Metazoa > Chordata > Mammalia > Eulipotyphla > Soricidae > Cryptotis > Cryptotis parvus. The sequence goes on from JAJIBD010002226.1 coordinate 261,988, forward strand.
GAAGAAGCCTCAAGCCCCGCAGCCCTGGCCTTCAGTTCCGTGCCCCAGAGCTGCCGGCTGCTGGCTCTTGTGCTGCCCAGCTCGCTTGGGTGCCGGTGGCTGCCATGACCATAGCGTTATTATACTGGAGGCAGCACCTGGCAGAACGGGCACATTCACCGTCTCCATGGCACACTGGGATGAAGCCGAGGATTGTGGCTTTTTGGCTCAAGCAGCAGCAGATGAGAGGCTGGTAGAGGGAGGCCAGGACAGAGAGACCCTGCCCGGAAGGACCCTTAGGAAAGGATTCCCAGGAGGAACTGGGGAAGGGAACAGTCAGGCCATGGTGAATGCCCTTATGAAATGGGCCCTGCTATTTCTTGGGACACTGAGGGTGGCATCCATGGAGTCCTGGACAGGGCAGTCCTAGCGGAGAGGACCAGTGACACATCTAAGCAGGAGACGCCCCAGAGCACAGGGGCACCTCTGTGACTGTCTCCAAAGTGGCTTTTCAAGTGGAAGGGACACGCTCATTAGGGCTCCACCACACTCATGGGCAGAAACAATGACAGAAGCAGTGCACGGAGAAGGACCAATACCCCACTCTGCTCTAGAGGGAAACCTCAGTCCTCCAGAGAGTACTAGGGGCACCCTGTGCCAGAGCTGGGACGCTTCACTGACCTGGAGGAGGAGCTTGTGCAGGACCTGTGCCAAGTGTGAGCACAGGTCAAGCGGGTGCCGAGAACCTGGCTCGAAGCATGTGCAGGTCTGCCTCACACATGGCAGGGCTCACACATACTTTGGGGTGGTTCGCAGCCGCCCAGCATGCAGGAGCCTTCTCCAGCTCTCACACACAAGCTAGAACCACAGGCAGCCCGGGAGGGAAGCATGCAGCTCTGTGAGGGAAAGAGCCAGGCTGGACTTCTTATTATATGCGGGTCCTTGGAAGGGAGGTAAGCAAGCAGATTCTGCAGGCCTTGCTTGATCAGAAAGGAAAAGAGGCTTTCCTGGGTGCCTACTGTCACCCCATGACGAAGCTTTAATGGGGCTGATCACACCCTATTTGCTCTCCATCTGATACTTTATCCTATTATTTAGTAATAGATAATGACCATTATTGTTATTGGGTATTGGTTGCCCTTATCACTTGCTCTTTCTTTTTTGTGGTTGTTTTTGAGTCATACCCAGTAATGCTCAGAGCTTATTCCTGGTCCTGTGCTCAGGGATCACTCCTGGCAGGGTTCAGAGGACCCTATGGTGTGCTGGGGTATACCCAGCCCAGTCAGCAGGTAACACCGTGCCCTGCTGTCTCTCTGTGCACCCTGCCCCACTGCTTGCATTTAATGCATCTCTTATCTTTTAACTGCTCTTTCCCTTAACATACATTCATGATCTTAAGTTCTAAGCATTCATTTAGATGAAAGAAAAAAGAAAAACATACGCTGGACTTGTCTGCTATTGGGCCTGCCCTGGGGTTCACAAGGGATCCCGTGGTCCCTCACTCACAGAAAGACAGACCCAACACTACTGTTGCTTTGCAGAACAGAAAATGGGTGCCTCTTGCCCCACAGGTAGAGAGACCATGGGAAGTGAAGCCCCCACTTCACACATGATGGGGTGAAATAAAGCCTGGGAACTCTTTTCCCCCTGAAGCCCAAAGGCACAAAAAGCTCAGACATGTCCCCCCACTCTAAGTGCTGTTCTGTACCATGGGAAGCTGTAGTCCCGACGACAGGCTGCTGTGAACCAGCTACCCCCAGACAGAAGGCTCCACCCCTCGCCAACCCAGCGAGGGCCAGGGCCAGCAGGCCAGTGACTGCACATGGACACTCACTTTTGGCTTCGCTCTTGGCTTCAGCTGTTCCAACTTCTTCGCAGCAGCCTCAATCGACGCTGCTGCCCCCAGCAATTCTGTCTCTGCAATGACGGTTGGGTCTTCGGGGTCCACCCACTCGGTCCCTGCAACCAAAGAAGGTCATTCTCATTTTTCCTCTTGTGACTATATAGTATTCCATTGTGTAGACATACCATAGTTTCTTTATCCACTGAAGTCATGAAATTTGCTTATAAATGGATGGAGAGTATCATGCTGAGTGAAATAAGTTAGAGGAGAGTGACAGACATAGAATGATTGGACTCATCTGTGGGATATATAAAACATAGTATGAGACTAATACCCATGGAGAGAAAATTCAGGGGCCAGGAGGACTAGTCCATGGTTGGAAGTTAGCCACGAGTATGTGTGTTGGGGGGGTAGAGGATAGGGAAGTTAGGATAGAGAAGGGATCACTATAGCATAATAGTTGGGAATAATCACTCTGGACAAGAACTGAGTGCTGAAGGTAGGTAAAGTGATATACATGATAATATGTCAGTATCTGTATTACAAACCATAATGTCGAAAGGTGAGAGAGAAAAGAGAGACAGAGAGAACATGATAGAGAACATGATAGAGATCATGAGCAAAAGAAGAAAAGTGCCTGCCATAGAGGCAGGTGGGAGTGGGTGGGAAGAAAAATGGGGACACTGGTGGTGGGAAACGGGCACTGGTGGAGGGATGGGTGCTGAAACACTGTATGACAGACCTGATTATGAAAAGCTTTGTAACTGTGTATCTCATGGTGATTGAATTAAAAAAAATAAACTAATAAACAAAAAAACAAAGAAAGTCATTCTCAGGAGCTGTGAACCTCAAGGTACGGGCTCGTCCAGGAGCATTATGTGGATTTATGAGTAAGGGACAGTGCAGAGAGAGTCTCATGAGCTCCAGCCAAGGTGAGTGGATGCAGGTGGTGCCTACACCAGCGAGTTTGGTTTGTTCTAAACCAGCTTATATGCTGTGTTCCCAGGAACTGGCACAAAAATAAGCTCTCCCGGGCTAAGCCCTGCAAGAACCTCACTGCTTCTACTTGAGGGGCGACCATGTGTGGATGGTGCTGTTTGCACACACAGCGCCTTCTCTGCTCGGGATGCCTGAAGCAAGGCCCATTTACTCAGCTCCAACCAAGCAATGTTGGTGAGAAAGTCCCGTCCCTGCTGAGCTGACTGTGTCTGAGTGACTACAAGGTGCCAAGTACCCACAGCTCCGTTCTCCAAACATGCAGGGCCGTCTTTCCATGAGGAAAGAGTCTGAGTGAGAGGAGGCAGGAGTCTAACCAAGGGGGCAGCTCTCCAAGGACCACACAACTGACTCAGGAGACAAAGCTGGAATGGGACTGTCAGAGGCTTATACAGTGGGGGGCACACTTGCCTGGTACATGGCTGGTTCAGTTTCCGGTATGGTACCCCAAGCCCTGCCAGGAGGGATCCCTGACACCACTAGGTGTGTCCAAAAAACCAAAAAAAGAAAAGATTGAAAAAAAAAAGATAAAAAGTTCACCTTAGTCCATTTAAAGGCCAAAAGGATCCTTTGCTAAATGGTTTGTTGGCAGCATGGAGAGAGCTCTGAAGGGCTGTATGGCCGGGGGGTCTGTACCGAGGGGTGGGGGAAGCGATCCAGGGAAGCCCCTCACCGGGCGCTGACCAGCAACTCTAGTTCAGGTGAAAGGCGACATTTCTGGAGGGACTAAAACTATGATTTGCTCACATATGAAGTCTGTTTTCTATCATGAGGCTTAGCACAAGGGGCTCCATGTTGATTCTGCTCTCTCTCTCTTTCTCTCTCTCTCACACACACACACTCACACAATAGTGCAATAGTGAAGGCAACTTATTTGGGGAGATGATTACTTCTAAAATCAAACTCTATTCCCAGTTGCTTGAAAACAGATCTGCCCTTTCTCTGCCCTCCCTCCAGCCTTTGCCAAGAGTGAAGGCGGGCGTTTTCCCAGCCTAGCCTGTCCTTTGGCATTGCCCTGGAGGTGGCTTGCAGATCAGAGGTCGCTGCCTACCTTTCATGGCTTCAGCAGCCTGAATGAGCTCGGTCACAGCGCTTGCCACCCGCTTGGAGAAACCAGCCAGCTGAAGCTTGAGTTCGGGCGTTGGTTTCTGCAGAATCTATGGGGAAGAGCAAAGCGAAGGCATGGGCATGTGTGGCCGCTGTGAAGAGAACACTCTGCTCCAGGAGTCGGAGCTGCATGTCTCGGCTCTGTGGTGCAGCTGCGACTCCCAGTGACTCCGGAAACTCAGGGACAGGGGCCGTTAAGCCTCTCACAGGTACTGCACAGCTGTGTCCCTCTGGGACTGGGCTGGGCCTTCTATAGGGCTCCTCTGACTGAGCTCCGTTACTGTCTTAAGGAGCACCAAATCCTCGTTTGTCCTGATCTTGACCTTCCCTGTCTTTCCTTTGTGCTTAAATTTGTATGTAAAAATGCACATGTGTGAGGTTGACCTAAAGTGTAAGAACACAGAACGGCGGGAATGTCCTGGGCTAGGTTAGCTGGTGGGTGCGAGTGTCAACATGAAAATGTGACTCAGGCAGGGTCTTAGAGACCAAAGCCCTAAGAAAGGACAGTCAACTGTCAGGGGGCTGTTCTGGAAAGGACAGCCATCCATCAGGGGCTGTTCGACAGCCAACGGCCAGGGGTTGTTCTGGAAAGGATGCCTCATCTCCAGATTTATGGTGCAGGATCTGCGGGAGAGGAAGGCAAGGGGCTTTTACTAGTATTCATTAATATGTGTGAAGGAAATATGATTTAGGAAATATGAAAGATGGAGGGAAGGAGAAGTGAGAGAGATGAAAAGAGAAAGAGGGAGAGAGAGAAACAGAGAGAGAGAGAGAGAGAGAGAGAGAGAGAGAGCCTCACATGGGAGGAAGAGGAATCCTGTGATCTGAGGTGAGTGCAGGACTACAGAGTGGAGGGTTCTGGTTCTTTCCATTGAGTTCTTATACCTTACTTCTATGGACATTGTAGAATAATACACGCCCTGAGCTAACTTAAGGGACACCCCCAGGGGCTGGAGTGATAGCACAGTGGGTAGGACATTTGCCTTGCCCATGGCTGACCCAGATTCCATCACCAGCACCCCATATGGTTCCCCAAGCATCACCAGAAGTAATTCCTGAGTGCAGAGCCAGGAGTAACCCCTGAGCATCTCTGAGTGTGGCCCCAAAAGGTCACCCCCGGCTGTTTTCCCCTCCGAGTCCTCCGATAACGGAGTTACGCACAGGAGCGCGTCCAGCACAGACGCAGATGCTGACTCACACCTTCCTGTGACTCTTGCTCCTGAAACTCCTGTCCCAGCTCCCTCTGCAGCTCTCCCAAGTTTCCTGGGGCAAACCTAAGAAGGGGGATGTCTTTTTTCCTCCCATTACAACCTCTGCTCCTTCTAAAGCCAAAAATCCCAGAAACCCAAGAGGCCATGTCTGGCTTCAGGATGCACAGACACAGATGGCTGACCAGGGCTGACCAGGCTGTCCACACGTGTCCTCACGTGGCCATGGTTCTCAGCTGCCATGGCCATGTGAGGCAAGGGAAGCTGAGACCCAGAGATGTTCAACTCTTCTAACAGCTAACGCAGCTGCTGGGGCCTGGGACAGATCCATGTCTGCTATTGCCGGCTCAGCAGGCCTGCATGGCCTCTCCTCTCACACAGAGACCCCAGAGGAGGAACCGCCTGTGTCTAGAGCACCATGAAGTTCTGCCTCCCCCAAGTGCCAGTGAGGATGGGCAGAAGGTCCCTGTTGGGTCCTTGCCAACCAACTTCTTAAGTTTCCAAATATGGCTCTCAGGGGTAGACGGGCCTAGAAACCCACAAACATGCTTCTGAGAGGGTCAAACACCCCAAGAACTGGTCCTGAGAGGCCCATCAGGGGTCACTCCGCTCCTGCCACCAGTATCCCCAATGTGGGCCCCTGTGACCAGCTCCGCACGGTGTGTGGGCTGCACAAGGACAAGTGTCCCTCTCCCTGTGGGCTAAGCCCTCATCGTGGAAACTGGGGGTTGTGGCCAGGTGAGGGCATCACTGGGGCTATGAGAAATGGGGAAAAAATGGTGAGCTGAAATATTCTCAAAGCTTTGTTGTCAGTAACTGCTGTGATTCTATTCCTGGTTCACATGCTGCTTTGCCTGGGGCTACATGAAGATGGTCCAGAGGGCAATGAGTGGGCATGGCTGGGAAGCTCTGGTCTGGTCCAAGTGCCCATTCGAAGGGATGCCCACACCCTGCCGCTCACTGCCGCCTTCCCCAGCTACCTCCGACACACTCGGCCTGTCCTGAGGCTTCTGTGTGCACTCAGCCCCTCTCTAGATACTGGTTTATGCCTTTCCCCAGGCTCAACCCTGGCCCACGGGCTGGGGAAACTGAGCTCCAAACCTTCCTGCCCGCCACCTGGGTCCCCTCTGCAAAGATGGGACAATGCAAGAAGCTTCGCAGCTCCACCTGCCCTGTTGACAGCAGGGGCTTGCCCTAGGCAGGGACAGCCTGACCTCAAGGTCCACCCCAGCTGGCCCGCCCTGCTCACCACCAGCACATGCTCCAGCAGGTCCAGGTAGCCCAGCGTGCACTCGGTCCCGTAGCGCAGGGCTCTGTTGCGCGTCTCCTCGCTGACGTCGGGGTGGAAGGACGCTTGCTGCGGGAACAGAGCGCAGGGCGGCTGCGGGGACTGTGGGCCCGAGGCAGGGGCCCCCATCCGGCAACTTCCTGGGCAGGACGGGGGCTCCTCCCCACAATCCCCTGTATCCCTCCTGTCTCAGTTTCCTCTCTGGCTTCTGCAGAGGCCTGAGGCTGCACACAGCCACTGAACCTGGTCCTCCAGTCCCCGCTGCACCCATCTCCCCCACCCAGCTGCTTGTGAGATCAAGAAACCCCAGGCAAGATGGTCTCTTAGATGTCAGGGTAGGGGTTGGGTAGTGGCCTCCCCACGGCCACTCTTGATTCTCATCTTCAACCATACTGCAAGCTCAGTGGCCCCTCAGACACAGCATCCCTCCAGCATCCCTGTGGCACTGGGCCATCTCTCCACATAGCTGCTTGAGCATCTGTCTGCATGGGGACCCACGACAAATGAGCCATTGGCGGGGGCTCACAGTCTCCCTGTCCCGCACCCCGGAGAAGCCAGGCCCACAGGGGAGATGGAGACAGAGCTTAGAGCGCAGAGGGGGTTTACCCAGTCGCCACACTGGCCCTCCCAGCCAGGGCCCTGCACACGCCTGCAGCACCTTCCACCACAGTCCTTGAGCTAGAGCCCTGACGGAACCAGTTATCGTGCCCTGAGCTACTCCTCATCCCAGCCCAGGCAGTACCTTGCAGGCCATGAGCATGTCGGCCACTGCCTTCCTGCTCAGGTTGGCGGTGGCGACCACATCTTCCTGCCGGCATGAGTTGCCCGCGCCACAGCCTTTGCTGTGGCCATGGTGATGCCTTTGGTCATCCTGATGGACTCCTCTGGGACGACGTCTTCTCAGGCACCTCGTTTGACTGGAACACCTGTGGGTCAGAGACAAACGCTGATGAGAAGACACAGCAGGGACAGTCCACTCTTCTGGGCCCCCTCCAGGTCTGACCTCAAGCCACTGAGGGCAAGAATCAGATGCTGGCACGTTGGAAGTTTTGCCTGTTTGAGTCACATCCTGTGTTCCTGTCCCTTGGCAGGGAGAGGGGGGCAGTGGCGAGCGTGGGACATAGACAGTGCTGACCTCACACCTGCGCATTTCCTGGCCCACCTCTGGGGCATTTCCCAGAAGCCCTTACTCCTGGGGCTGGTTCGAGGGAGGATATTGTGGGTCTTCTAGGAAGGTCAGCTGGGGAAGATCCACAGCTACTCTGTAGGAGCTGCTGACACACAGAGCCGCAACCCACAGGACACCATGTGTAGGCTACTCATGTCTCAGTCACACAGAATTCCATAAGCCACAGGAAGGGGAACAATGGCCCATCCCAGACCCTGTTCCAAACCCCGGTCCCTCCTGAAGGCACTGACCGTCCATCTGAAACCTGCCCTGGAGCTCAGTGCCCAGACTAATTAGTGCTTTCGACCTCAGGCCCGTGGCAGAGAGAGAATGCAGGGTCCCAGGGCACAATCCCCTAAAGATGGTAGCCGCAGAGGTACAGCCAAGCCCCCTTATACTGTGTGGGGTGCAGCCATGGGGGTTTCCTTTGAAGCCCCACGTGGGCTCACAGAAACACATAGCCCATGGGTTCCAGACGCTGGGGTCTGAGAGGGTCCCCTGCCAAGAATCTGTAGGGAAAATGCAACTGGCATCTGTGAGCGCCACAGGCCCGTCCATGCTGCCAGAAGGTGTGTCCACCTTAGAAGGGGTCCCCGGCTGGATGAGCAGAAGCGAGAGCCAGGACCCTCCCTGCAGGCTTTCAGTCCTCCTGTGGGGGAACTCAGCGCAGCACCAGCCCCCACTCAGTAAAGAGAGACTGAGAGACCCCCACGGCTCCTGCAGCAAGACCACCCCAGATTCTAGAAATCAAGAGAAAATGGCCTCTAAAGCTGACCCCACCAGTCACCTTGAGATCCCTCAATACATCTGTGACCAGAGCTCTGAAAGGAACCTCGGGGACAGGAGGTCAGGCAGGGCGCTTCAGACCTGGGTCTCCCAGGCACCACCTCACGTAAAGCCCTGGGCAGTGCCCATCCTGGGGTCCTGCCTCAACCCTCTGACCCTATTGGCTGGGATAGCTGGGAGGGGTCGCGAAGCCCTGAGCACTTCTTGAGATAAGCCGTTGAATTAAAAATAAAATGAAAATACAAAAAGAACTCTGACCCAGCCACAGCCCTGGGTAAGACCCTCAGCAGCACAAATAAAACACACACACACAAAAAAAAAATAGAAGAAAGAGCTCTCAGATTGGAAGCCCCTCATTTTGGGTTTATTTCTATTTCTGGGGGTCTGGATTGGTCTCCACAGCTGCCGTGGACTGCAGAGAGAGGCAGGCAGCATCACCCCCTTCTTTCTGGAAAAGCAGCAGAACAGCTCACCATTCTCAACCTGAGAATGGCTCAGATCGGGGTCCTGTGCCCCCATCCAAGGGAGCATGTCTCAAAGGGAAGGGTCCCTGGCAAAGTCATGTACGATTTCCTTTCTCTGTCTTCGGGAAGTTTCTCTAAAGTAGAGCTCAGGTGCCCAGGATCACTCCTGAGGAAACTGTCAATCAAAGAGGGCTAGTGACAACGTAGTTCTCCGTCCCTTGAGCTGAGACCACAGGTGACATTGAGTGGCACTGTAGGGGGTGGCAGGGCAGAGTCATGCTCCAGCCCTCCGCGCCTCTGTGCAGACCATGTCTACATTTTTTTCAGCTGCAAACTTCACTCTCAAAGCCACAGCATGCAGTGGTGAGAGCCTGGACTTGCAGGGGCGGAAATTCAAGATCAAGGGCACACCCAGCTGCCCCCTTCCGGGTTCTGAGCTGCAGTTAGTGCAGTTCTGCCTCAAGAGTCTCCAGCATCCGTCCCGGCTAATTCCTGATTGCACTGACCGAGCTGACTCCAGGTAAACCCTCTTTAACTGAAAGTCCCTGAGCTGGGTGGGCTGGGGACAGGACCAGAAGCTGGCCCTGGTGCCTACCGCGAGTTCCTGCTTCATGTACTCAATCGTAGCCTCCAGTGCCCGTGTGCCGCGCGTGGCCTCGTCCTCCACCGCCTTCACAGTCTTGAGGAGAGACGTCACATTGGTCACCATCACCTGCAGAGGAAGAGGGGTGGCGCTGCAGGGCTCTGGAGCAATGCCACGGGCAGGAAGTGGGCAGCGTGCAGGGGCGGCCGTCCCAAACTCCTGCTCTTCCCCATTGACTCTGGCCCCTGCATCCAGGCTGCGTACCACTGGGACGCCCCTACCTTAGCAGCCCCTTGAGCTGGTACATGGAGGGGTCATCGGCTGGTTTGCTGGCCGCTCCCTTAGTGGCCCCAATGAGATCGGACAGAGCCTTGGCCACATCCTTGATGGCATTGATGAGCACCACCTGCAAGGACACATACCCAGGTGAGGGCCAGGGGAGGACACATCCAGGTGAGGGGCCTGAGAGGACGCCCCATGAGAGGGGCCTTGGGAGGCGTGTCCAGGTGAGAGCCTGAAGGACAGGCCCTCCTTTTCCATGGGGACAGGCAAGGGAGGGACAGGCTATGACGGTCCAGGCCCCTCTAGGGCATAAGGCTGCACAGAGCCTGTGAGTCCAGAGCTGGAGCTGGGCGAGAGCCAGGCCCAGGGGAGGCTGGCACTGACCCCAGAGGCAAGGCCGGCTCCACTGACTGTCTAGAAGCTGACTGTGAGAGAGCAAAGGGAGTGCAGCAGATGGCTCTGAGCACAGAAATGCCATGGTTTTATGCCCTCCTGAGCCTCCAGCCCAGCTGCCAACATCCTGGGCTTGTGCACCTGTGGGGTGCATGGAGATCGGCCAAAGGGTGGGCAGGGCTGCGAGGAAGCTCGTGAGGGGTCTCACATTGCTTCCAGGCATCCCAGCTGGGCAGGTTCAGGGGGGAAACGGAGGCACAGCATGCAAAGAGGCCCCTAGTCAGTGTCCCTAAACCCTGGGCAGCTGATGGTGACACCATTTTCCCCCTCAGGGATGGTTTTTTTTTAATTTTTTTATTTTTAAAATTACAAAGATATACAATTAAAAAGTTCATATTTGGGTTTTGGTCAAACAGTGTTGCAGCACCCATCCCGCCACCAGTGCCCATCTCCCACCACCAACGTCCCGGTTCCCTCCCCCTCCCCCAGCCCTGCTCCATGGCAGGTTCTTTATTTCTTTTTTTTTTTAAGTGTATTTAACATTTTATTATACCACCGTGAGATATACAATTACAACGTTGTTCACGCTTGGGGGTTTCGGTCACATAGTGTTCCAGCACCCCGCCCTCCACCAGTGCCCCTCAGCCACCACCCATGTCCCCAATTCCCTCCCCCTCCCACATCCCGCCTAAATGGCAGGTTCTTTATCTCCTCTCCTCTCCCTCTCTCTCTCCTCCTTCTCCCACACATTGTGGGTTGCACTCATACACTTAGAAGCCATCACTTGCATTTTTTTGTCTGTATTTAATGCTCAGTTCTATGTTAGTATCAGAACTTTAGACATTTATTCACTCATGTTCCTTTCTCTATCTAAACCAACCTCTGACTCCCACACGCTTGCGGTAATTTCCACTTTTGGTAAGATCACCTAGTATATTTATGTCATGCAAATAAATGCAGTCATTCTATGTCTCTCTCTTTCCTTCTGACTAATTTCACTCAACATGATTCTTTCCATATCTATCCATTTATAGCAAAATTTCATAACTTCATTTTTTCTGACAGCTGCATAGTATTCCATTGTGTAGATGTACCACAGTTTCTTTATCCAGTCCTCAGTTCTCGGGCATATTGGTTGTTTCCAGGTTTTGGCTATTGTGAACAGTGCTGCTATGAAAATAAAAGTGCGGATTGTGTTTCCGCTGTGCGTTTTTGGCTTTCCAGGGTATATTCCCAGGAGCGGTATGGCTGGGTCAAAGGGGAGCTCAATTTCTAGTCTTTGGAGGAATGTCCATATTGTTTTCCAGAAAGGTTGTACAAGTCGACATTTCCACCAACAGTGTATGAGAGTCCCCTTTTCCCCACAAGGGATGGTTTTTTGTTGTTGTTTTGGTTCCCAACTGTCTGTGCTCAGAGCTTGTTCCTAGCTCTGTGCTCAGGGATCACTCCTGGTGGGTCTTGGGGACTATATGGGGTGCCAAGGATTGAACCTGGGTAGGTTGCATACAAGGCAAGCGCCCTACCCACTGTACTATCACTCCCACTGGTGCAGGGAAACTTTTTATGGTAGTTTCAGTAGAAGGTGGGACTTTAGACTTCAGAATGCTTTAAGCAGTCCTGAACATTTCTCTGTGTTCTGAGTCTTACATCCCCCCACACATGTTTGGAGTCGTGGTTTGCCACCCAGGGAAGTGAGGCTGAGCTTTCCCTCCCATGGGGGCAGCGACATTACTGTGACTTTCTGTGGATGCTGAGAGCTCTCAGGGCAGCTTTGAGGACACATGGCAGCAGGACGGATCAATGGCAGGCATGGAACTGTTCCTCTGGAGGTCAGCACCACAGAGGACACCACAGAAGGAAAAACAACCACACCTTGGTGCTGCCAAGCTCATGGCGTAGCTGGTGCAGAGGGAACTGCACCGTGTGGGGTATCTGTATCTGGGCACATACTGCGCTGTGCCTGACGCCCTCACTGACCAGCAGGGGGCGCTCTCCCACTCTGTCCCCAGGTTCAAGATGACAAGGGCTGCTAGCTTAGATCCCTGAATTCAAGCAATGACCATGACACAGTTCTGCCCTGGGACAATGAGGGAGGGACGACAAGGAGGGACAAAGAGAGAAGACTCCAGCACTCAGGCCCTGCAAAGTGACCAAGGCCTGCACATGGACATGTGGGGTGTCCAGCCGTGCCAGCAGCTGATGATGCTGCTGTTAAGCTTCTGATGATGCATCAACCATGGTGAGTTCTGAGCAGGTGATACCTCTCTAGCAGCCCACCAGGGTGTGCTGTGGTTTTCCCTCAACCACGGTGGCCCCATCGCCCAAACATTCCACACGCAGGTCGCACTGCTCCATGCACAGGGACGAGCCCCTCCCTGCCGGCCCTCTCTTGAGTGGAGACACGTCTCTGACAGCCCCTAGTTTGCCCCTGCCAGTGGCGCTTCTGACCATCCGTGTGGGGTATCTGTGTCTGGGCCACATGTGGCTACTTCAGGAGCACCCCAGCCCAGGGCTCAGCGTTGGTGGTGCCATGCAATGTCAGGAAGGAACGTTCCCTCTGAGCGCTCCGGCTCTTCCCAGATATCTTTGTCCGTTAGAGAGTCCGTCAGAGAGTGATGGCTGCCTCAGCCCCGACTCCAGCGCTGCTTCTCTGCCCACAGCCCACTCCTGTGGGTACACCCCGAGCTGAGGTAGCTCCCGGGTCCCACAGCCCTGCTTGGGGCAGGCAGCTCGCCCCCTCTCTTCACACGGCTCTAGCAGTTCGGGGATGACAGTGCGTCCATGCTGGGCTCACTGTCCCCCAGGGTAGGCTGCCCTTGCTCTGGCCTCTCCCCTTACTGGAAGCTCAAGGCCCGCTGCTCTCACTCCCAGATGCCCGATGGAGTCTCCATGAGGTTCACAGAAGCCAGCCACGCCTCATCTCTGGGCCTGAAGTGCAGTTCTTGTCCCACCTCGCCCGGACAACTGTTTCCCTGCCTCCCACAGCTGAGACGCCCAGACTCCTACTTTGTTCCTGGCCATAGTTCCATGCTTAGGGTGACCAGTAGTAGCCCTGCCCCTTCCTCAGGCCTGCGCTCACCTGGGTCTCTGGGTCATCAGCACCCAGGAGGCCGCTCCCAGTTTCACCACCTCGGCCAGCTGTGTGATGGTGGCCGCCGAGGACTGCGCAGCCTGGGCCAGCTTGTCTGGGGTGGATGCAGCGCCGGACACCAGCAGCTTCGTATCTTCCACCAGGGCCTTGGCTGTCTTCAGGATGTTCTCCCTAGGGAATACACAAAGGTGGAACAAGTGCAGGAGAGAGGATGCTGCAAGCTGTGGGGAGAGCCAGGAAGGGCTTTGTAGAGGAAGCGGTGGGCAGCAGTGGGGCACAGAGATGAAGCCAGGCTGGCAGCAAGTGGGTCAGGGGGACTCAGACCCTGACCAGCCTCGTCCTAGGTGCGCTTTGTGCCCTGACAACCTTCCCCTGGAGTGGGGACTAGTCAGGGCCCAGGTCCGAGGTATCAGCCTGCTCTCTGGGGTCTGGAAGGGACACAGGTCTGCCTTCTCTTCCTGGGGTCCACCCTCATGGCAGGTGGTGGAGGCTGGGGGGTCTGGGAAGATCCCAGCACCACCGGAGCTCTGTCTGGGAGAGAGCAGGCAGAAGCCCCCTTCCCCAAGTCCTAGTGGGGCCCCTTCATGCTGGGCTGGGGGCTGTGCAGTGTGTGGAAGGGTCGTGAGCATGCTGTCTGCCAGGGTGCTCCCTCTGGCACACAGCAGGTGAGTCCCAGAGTTCAGGCTCCCACAGAGCACCCGAAGCCCACCAGAGCCCCCCAGACCTGTGGTCTGCAAAGGTCTCGTTGTTCTCGGCGTTGAGCGTCCCGGCGGTGGCAAACATGATGGTGGTGTCCAGGTCAGCGATGATCCCGGACACGGCCGTGGCAGCCGTAATGCAGGCCTGTGTCCCTTTGTTGCCTGCCTGGAGAGCCGAGAGCACCAGGGACACCTGCAGGGGAGGGCGGAGGGTGGGCATGGCATGTGACGCCCCAGGAACCGCTGAGTGCCCTGAAAATGCGATGGCTCCCAGGAAATGCTGACCGTGCTCCCCCAAAAATGTTGACTGTGCTCCTGGACACTTGCTGTGAGTCATAGGAAATGCTCTCTAAACTCCCTTAGAAATGTGACTGTGCTCCCTGGAAATGCTGACTGTGCTCCCAGATGCTGACTCTCATCTCAGGGAAATTGGACTGTGCTCCTGAATGCTGATTATGCCCCCAGGGAAATCTGATTGTGCTCTTGGATGGTGACTGTGCTCCCCGGGAAATCTGGCTGTGCTCCAGATGCTGAAAGTGCCCCGAGGCAGCCTGAGGTGACCAGCACAGGCTTGAGTGGCATCCACCAGTCTGGCTGCAGCCCAGACTCTTCTCGTGAGCCTTAGGGCTAATGGGGAATTGGGAGAGAAAGTGTTTCAGGGGTTCAACCTGGCACTCAGCGGACTGAGTCCCACTAGGGCTAGCCTATAATTAATTACACTGAGGTTTGTGGAAGACCACTGCCACCCCGCGTGCACCTGGCTGTCCCGAGACACTTTCCTTCCTCAGAGCTGACTCCAGGATTCTGCATGAGTCTCCCGCTCTCGCAGGCCCCACAGTGAGACGCCCTCCTTCACTCTCGGTCACTCCTCATGGTCCTCACGTGCTCTACACCCCTTCTCCAGAGATGGACTCTCTGTCTCAGCCTGTCCTGAGTCTGGGCCTGTCACCGCACTCCCACACCTCACCCAGGGCATCAGGGACCAGGCTGTGGCACAAAGGTGGGAGACGAGGCACTTTGAGTGTATCGTATGTCAGAGCCCCAACTTCCATCACTAATGCCGTGTGGCCCCAGAGCTACAACATTGGGAAAAAGCAAAGAAAGCTCCCCCACCAGCATATGGGGCCCGTGCCCCGCCAGAAGCACAGGCCTAAGTCATGCCTGCAGTGTTGGGGATCAGACCCGGAGCCTCACGCACCAGAGCACATGAGCTCCTGCTGAGTCACGCCCCAGCCCAGAGCACAGGGCAGAAACCAACGCCCTTCTGTGGGGCTCACAGGGGTGTTGGGTAAGAGGGTGCAGGGGTGCCCCCTCACAGCCACAAACAATGCACCCTCCACTCCCTGAGCTGCTCTTCCTGACTTAGACCCCACTAGACCTCACATGTCACAAGGTCCAGAGCGGGGTAGGAAGGAGGCCTCAGCTTCTGGAAAGATCTCCCAGAGAGTTGGGACAAAGGTCCAGATAACCAGTGGAGATCTGGAGGACAGCCTCTGTGAGCAAGAAATAAAAGGGGTACAGGTACAGGGCTAGCAGCTCCCAGAGGGGATGAGGACAGGAAGGTGCAGAGATGAGTGGGCATGGCTGGGCACTGCAGTGGGTGAAGATGATGCACAGGAGAGGGGTGTGGCTGGTACTCAGTGAGGGCATGGTCAGAGCTCAGGTGAGGTCAGGGCACAGGTGAGGGGTGTGGCTGGTGCTCAGGTGAGGGCGTGGTCAGGGTGCAGGTGAGGGGGGTGGCTGGTGCTCAGGTGAGGGGCGTGGTCAGGGCGCAGGTGAGGGGTGTGGCTGGTGCTCAGGTGAGGGCGTGGTCAGGGCGCAGGTGAGGGGTGTGGCTTCTGGGGCACACTTAACCCAGATACCTCCTGGGGCTGAGAGGTGGCAGGAGCTTACCCCAGAGAGACTGGCAGAAGGCTGTGAGCCACTGCCAGCCTCTGACTGTTCCCTGGGTCCTAACCGGGCTCCTGTGGGACAGCCAGGCCCCCTGACCCGCCAGAGCTGCAGCCATCAGGTCTTAGGGGGTCTCAAGCTTCTGCCACAGGAAGGCAGGAGGAGTGTGAGAAGGCTAAAGATTCAATGCCGGAGCTGGGAGCTGAGGCCCCCTGGGGCGCTATCCAGACTGCCCGCCAGGCCTGACGCCAGGCTTCTAACAGCGCCCAGCTGTGTCGCATGGCCCAGGGGAGCTGAGGCTGGAGCTACTCTGGAAAGGCGACAGGGAAGACAGCACAGAAAGGACAGGGAGAAAGGGGAGTGGATGAGGGACACACGCATGCCTGGGAGTCTGCAGCGCACCGCTCTGGGCGCTCAGGGAGCCCCACCCAGCACGCACCACGTCCTGGACACCTCCCTCCAGGAGAGGAAACAGGCTCCCAGGATCCCGGGCCTAGTCTCCGCCCTCCACTCTTTTCTCCACCAAGGGCTGTCTGTGCTCCGCAAAGGGCTGAGAAGCTTCCCTACCCCTTGGGGAGCCCGCACACCCTCTAGAGCCTGGTCCGCAGTTAGGTGGTGCGCCTCGGAGTCTCCAGAGAGGGCAGTGCAGGGGCAGCGTCCAGGGGGGGTGGGAAGCGTCTCCTGTTACTGGGCTGACCCACGTGGAGTCCAGGTCCCACAAGGGGGCCCCCTGGCTTCGGGCTCAGCTACCCCTCTTGGGGCTTTGGGTCAGCCCTGGTTCCCTGAGACCCTGTGGCCGGGCGCAACGGCAGGGGAGGGCGCTGGGGTGCTGCCCCCCACTTCCGCTCACCTTCTCTGTGACGGTGCGGGCGCACTCGATCAGTTCCCTCTTGGTGTAGCTGTCGGACGGGCATGCCTGCAGGGCCCCAGCTTTCTGCACCAGGAAGATGCAGCCGTGTCCCAGGTCCTGCACTCCGGGTGCGTATCTGGAAGCCGATCTGTGGAGCAAGGCCGGTGGGGAAGGACAGGGAAGGCGTGACGACCGGCCACCGTGCACTTCTCCCGGGTGGAAAATTTCTCCCTGCCGCCTAGGGGACCTGGCTAGGAAAATTCCACTGCTCTGGGGAGTCTGCTCGGGGAAGTGTGGAGGAATTTGGTTATTGGTTTCCCTCTTTGGAGGCGCCAGCTGTCTGTTGTGTGGTGGGTGAAGCCCCTGCACCTCGCGCTTGTCGTGAGGTGTCTCGCCTGCTCTAGGCCTCATCCTGGGACCCGGCCGCTACTCTCCTGCAGGCGCTGCTGAGTCCCGGGCTTTCTGGGGCCTCTTCTGAGCAGGAAACACCTTTACTTTATTTATTCCTCATGACAGCCCTAGAGGGCAAGGACAAGTCCACAAATTTTTGCTTTTTCTGAAGCACATTTTTAAGTGTTGACATTCTTGCAAAATGGGTTATCAGCCAGAATATACCCCAAGATGCAAGCAACCACGTGCTCCAGGCTTCCTTAGAGGCCTGATAGATGATGCTGTTTTTTTTTTTTTTTAGAGCTGGGGCAGGCAGGGTGCACACACTTCTCCAGTGACCCTGGGGCTGTGATTATAAAGGTGCTTAGCCAAAGGTGCTCCACTAGGGCTCAGCTGCTGCTTTAAGGTAACCAATTCCACCTCCCAAAGTTCACGTTCCTTGGACACGTTCAGTTTCCCAGCACTGCAGGCAGAATAGGCCTCTATGCAAATACAGTCGCCAACCCCCACGTCCGGGTAACTATAACAAAAGTGTTTGAGTCAGCTGCTGTGGCCAAACTCTATGGTAGCAAGAAGCTGTGGCCTTTCATTCTATGGAAAACGAACAGATTTTAGGTATTGCGAGTATGACTGGAGCGAGTGTGATTTTAGGTATTGCGAGTATGACTGGTTGCTGTATGTGATGTCCATGCACACATCACACATTGCTCAGAGGTTCAGGGGCACAAATGCTCAGTCTCCACTCATGGGAACTTGCTCTGCTCTTCAGGGGAGGGAGCCTCTCAGAAAGGCGGACATCACTATTTAAGCGTGTCTAGCAGAAAAGTCTCCTGACCTGGAAAGTTGAACATCTGTGCCCACAGGGCACCATGTGGCATTGCCATGAGGCAGGTCTGTGGTCGGCCGTGCCCACTGCCCATGCCAGGACCTCATAAGCAGGGCTGCCACTGTGCCCAGGAGAGGCTTGACTCAGCCAGGAGTGTGATTCAGGGACGTGCTTGCTACCACGCTGGCCTGTGTGGACACAGGTCAAGCTGAAGGAAGCCCTTCAGGCGCCTTCAAATTCACATATTTGACCCCAGTACTCATGGGTGGATGCAAAGGCAGGAAAATCTCCTGTGGGGCAATCGAAAATCTAAACACTTGGGGCGCCCAGCAAAGCAGGTGAGAAGCAGACGAGGGAGAAACAGGGAGAAAGTCTCAAACTAGGGAAAGCCTGATGCATCCAAATCCCCGCTTGCAGACAGCACTGAGACCCAGAGAGCAACATGACAGGCCCAAGAGCAGACAGGTCACGTTGCTGTGAACTCTCTAGGGGTGCCTAGAGCCCAGCTATCTCTGATCTAAAGCTCTTTTAGATCAGAGCTTTGTAGCTCCAGGGCTCTGCCCTCCTAGCAGCAGGCACACACCCACTCCCATACCCTCACTGCCAACCTCCACCCAACCCACTCCCACACTTCTGCAAGAAAATTGCTCATGGAATCTTGTAAAGTTGATCTGCTTAAGATGAAGCGCAGCATTGTGAACTTCCTCAGGCTTTACTCCTGAAACCAGGTCACATCAGATTTGCCTGCAGGACTAGGGGTAAAGCACTTGTCTAGCATGTGTAGGTCCTGGGTTTGGATCCGAACACACACACACACACACACACACACTCCATGCACAAATACTCATACTCTTTTCAGTGTCTGGAAGATTTAGAAAGGCAGATGTTACTCCACATAACTTATGGTTCCTTCTTAAGACAAGTGAAAGAGAAAAGAAGTCTGTAGCACAGAGAATAAGTGTTAGAGTGGAAAGTTTAGAGAGTTCTGGTGCAGGCATCAGAATTTCCCATTCTGGGACAAGCGCTGCTGTTCTCCTCTGGCCTCCCGCCTGCCTCCCTGGTCAAGTCCCAGTGGACGCTGTGGTAAAACTCCTTTGAAACAAGCTGCAGCTATGGACCCTTGCCTCAGCTCTGACATTTAGGGATTGTGGTTCTCTTTTTGCCTTCCAAGAGGACACCCAACCTGAATGAGCAACCGCTGGGAACCTTAACTCCGGAAGGAGAAGTGCTCACTGCGATGTGACTGGATTTTTTGGGGACAAAGAAGCAACGCGCTCCTTTGTGGGATCCCCGGGAGAGATGTGGCGGCACTCCCTGTAAGTGTCATATTCTGGAAAAGACCCAAATGCTGACTCAGCCCCGCTGAAAGCAGGTCTGCAGGTAAAGCCAGTGCCTTCTGCCTTGCACTGGATATAACTATTCACACTGTGATGCATGGGGTGGGGATGGTGGTGTGTCTCTGGACTGTGCAAATAATTTCCAGTCTTGAATAAAAAGCTACAGTTGCTTTAGGGTCCCCCTGGTCTCCTCAGTTTTCCTCCAAATATGTCTGGCAAAAGCACACAGAGTCCTTTCTCAGAAGACTGCGGGTAACTTTATCTTCTCTCACTCCGGGCTCTTATGTTTGGAATAAAAAGTATATTTCAGCATGCAACAGAGAAAAGGAAAAACCACCAGCAAGGTGAGTGCCAGTGCCTGCAAACCTGCAGGGCCAAGGGAAGCAAAACAATACACGTCCTTCCTGCCTACTTGGTGCCTGGCTCAGTATTGGACTGCAGTGCCCCGGACCACAATAAAATCAGACCCTTTCAATTGGGGCGTTAGGTTCCAGGTACTCAGGGGTGCAAAGGGCTTCCTGGCCTGACCTGCACGGGGTTCAGGGAGTCCAGAGGGATGAACCTTTCAGCTCTTCCAGCAGCTGCTTGAGTGAATATCCTGCTAAGGTTTCCGGAAGCCCCAACCCTCTCTCACCAGACAGCCACAGTGCCTACGTGTTCCACTCCCTGCACAAACCAAATTCTTCTGTGTATCCTTACTGGTACCTACATTTCCTTCCACTTATCTTGTGCAGCAAATGCACAGCGACCAAAGGGATGGAGTCCGTGTTTGTTTTTCCTTGGGGCCTTGCTTAAGGGATCCACACACACATACTGTGGGGCTCGCTTCTTTTCAGACCTGGAGGTGACTCTGCAGGGTCACCACAAACAGTTATTCATGCTGCAGCCACAAAGTCCATCATGATAATATCTCCAAACGCAGACACTGTTAGAAACTCGGTGAGCCCATGCTAGAGATACATACGGGTGCTAGCACATAGCGACGGTGCTGCGGCGGACATGCACGGTTACAGCCTGCATTAGGGAGTGGTTTGGGCCCTGCTCATCATTTCTGTGTTTGTTCGGGCAACCCTTGTTAAGGCCTGCGCACCCTGGCTCCAGGAGTAATCTGGCAGTGCGGTCATGGTGAGGGGAAGGGAAGCCAGTTCCTGTGGTCCTGGGGCCTGACTCCTGGTGGAAGGTTGGGATCAGGGCAGGCTCAATCTGACAAACAGTGGATGGATCCCCAGGATTTCGGGAACCTCATCTTCCCTGTGTCCCTCGAGTCCATTTTAGGATGCTGTATTTCAGACTGCGCTCTTTTTCCTACTAAGAAGCCATATGGTAGTTGGAGACTGGCCCGGCCTGTGTGCTGACCCCAATTCGGGTGCAACAGAGACCCTGAACCTGCAGTTGAGGGAGCACTGCCCTTCCCAGAGGAATGGAGACGGCAGCACCCAGCGAGCAGCAATCATATCCAGACCTGAGCTGTCAGGGTACCCCTGAGGGTGGGCACTGGGCACTGCTCCCCTGGGAAGCTGAGGGAGAGCTCCTATGGCCACTGTGGGTTTTGGGTCGGTTTTTGGAAAGCTGCCACCAGTAGCAGGCTAGGGTTTTGTTTCACACACGCGGATCAAACACAGAAGCAGGCATAAAGCTGTCACCCCTACCTGGCTCTTGTGGCGCTGCCGCAAACCCTTGGAAAAGAGACAGAATTGAGGGGTGCTGAGAGAAAAGAGGGGGGCAGGAGGCAGATGGCACTGGGGGCCCTGCTGAGGAGCCCCCGAGTCTACAGAGCATGGCAGATGAGGCTAGCTTGCAGCCTCGCCCCTGCAGCCTCGATATCTCAGAGGTGGCCTTGGAAAGGACAGCAAGCCCCTGGCACAGCCTGGGGCTGTGGGCCTGGACCTCAGCCGTAAAGGCAGGAGTCCAGCCTGGCAGGGGCCACGGGTCTGGGTGCATCTATGGTGGCCTAAGCTATGGGGAATTCCCCCTCCCCAGAGTGGGCACCAGGGTGTGGAGCTTCATAGAGCAGGGGTTTAAGGTGGCTTAAGGTGGCAGACCTCCTCTGGCTCCGCCGTGGCTGCCGCCATGTGGCCCTGGAGAGCCAGGTGCCCATAGTCACTGGTCACTTGGGAGGCCAGTCCGCCCAACTCCTCCGGGTTAGTAACCGACTTAGTCATCTGGAAAAAGAAAACAAGCAAGACACACACATACACACAGAGGAAAGCATGAGAACTGCGCGGAGACCACCGAAAGCCAGGGGTCTTGGTCACTCTCAAGCTGGACTTGCTCTGGACACTGGGTAGGGGCCAAGTCAAGCCCATGCAGGGTCACGGACACAGAGCATTGCTGGCCACAGGTCCCAGCCAGGGCCGGGGCATGCTGGGTACAGGGACGTGCAATGGGGAACCGGTCATGGGATCACTCTGGGAACACAGAGCCCAGCCTGTTCTGTCCTGTGGTCACTCAGGGACATCCCCAGGAAAGCCCTAGCCTGGTTCCTCGTGTCCTCCAAGTGGAGAGCCCTCAGGGGAGGGCATGGCGGACAGGGCAGCCCCAGCCTGACTGAGAGTCATCATGGGGGTGTCTGGGGAAACTCAGAGCTTATGTCTCTGGAGCAAATCTGTGCCCCAAAGGACAAGGTTCCAGCCACAAATTTAGGTCCCAGTCTCCGACTGACAAAAAGGTCAGGTTTGAGAGTTTGAGGATGGAGCTGAACGTTCCTGCTATTTTACAGGAGCCGCTTCTGTGGCGCCGCCTTTCCCACACACACTGACCAGCTCTTCTGCCCATGGCAGTCCTGGCAACAGTGGCTTTGAGTCGCCTCACCTGTTCTCTGCCACTGGACGACACTCATCTCTCTCATTGTGTGTGGCACTAGAAAAGCTGCATTTGGAAAGACTTCTAGGAAGACTCTGAAGGTACACTGCAGAGCCCTGTGTGGCTGTCAGGAGAGAGGCCTCGTCACCAGCAATGGGACAGCTCAGCTCTAAGGCTGAGGGGAGGGTCCCGGGGAGCAGGGCAGTACCCAGAGCTGCTGTCTCCGGGGAGCACAGTGACCTGCCGTGGTGATGGGGGGTCATGCTGTAGCCCTGAAGGAGCTCTCTGAGAACCTGGGGCCCACACAGGCCTGCTCAGCACCAGGCTGGGAGCTAGTCTCGAACACCAGAGGTGGCTCAGGATGCTGCAATGGGCTCCCGGCTCCAGAAGACACGGCACCAGGCACTGCCCGAGTCAGCCTCTGGCCCATTCCTGGGTGCCTGCAGCCTCTTCCCTGTGGGAGATGAGCCAGGGCCCACCTGCCCTCCCAACCCGTGAGACACCAGCACATTTGGTATCACCAGTTCCTAGAAAGGCGCGACCATGGCGGGAGGGTCTGAGAGGCCCAAACTCAACCTCTAGGGGACACACACCAGAATGTCAAAGCCCCAGCTGGAGGCAGCGAAGAACCAGGTGGAGGCTACAGCTGGGTCCATCCCTTTAAAGCTCCACTCAGCCAGGGGTCCTGGGAGAAGCATCTTTCAGAACCATGTCCCCATCTCCAGAGGCTTCCAAACTGAGGGGGACCTTTCCTACTCTGCGTTTCCAGTGATTCTTGGCAGGCACCATTTGCGTCATTTTTTACGACTTCTCTCTATGGATATATGGAGAGAGCACAGGCGACTTCTCAAAGCCCCTTGGAGTCAAAAAGATCCACATTGCTGATCTGAATATGGTGTTTTTAGGGCACACGCAAACTTCCCCTAGGCCCATGACTCCTGTCCTTAACCACGACATTCCTGAATTCCATTGGAACTGTCCAGGTGTTACAATTCCATGATGCCCACCTCTGTAAGGTCCCTTGGTCTCATCACTTGATCTCTGCAAACGCCCAAGACCTTTAAGAGTGCAAGAGACCATTTTCCTTTCTTAAATCCAATTTCTTTTCCATTTTCTTCTTGCCTCTCTTCTGCCCCTTCCTTCTCTCCCTGTCCTCATGCCTTCTGTCCTGTCCTATCCTATGAGATGAGGCTCAGGTAGATGACCCCTGGGGCACCAAAGACAGGATGGGAGCTGGGCCCAGGAGTGGGGGTGGGGGCTGGCGGCAGACACGGTCTCCCTCCCTCACTGACCCCCGAGCCAAGACTCTGTGGGCAGTTGGGCAACCACAGCAGGTAGGGCGGAGCTTTCTCTTCTTACCATTTCCTGAGCTGTTACTGCAATGGCTTTCGAGTATTTAACTACAGTTGTCTGGTAGTCAACGAAGGTTCCCTTTGGCTCTGGAGGAGTGCCTTCATCTAGCTAGAGTGGAGGAAAAGAACCCAGAAGTTAGACAAGTTATGATGGACGACATTTGTTAGGACTCTAGAAATAGAGGGACACATAGAGGTCCTTAGAGTGCTCCAGGTCCAGAGGCAATGCAATCCCCAACCTCTGCAGTGAGGCTTCACAGAGGTGGGCACCTGGTCCTTGGGTGATTTGCCTGAGAGAAGTGAGCTACTAGGATATTTTGGCAAAATCATCTCCCTGGAGAAGACAGGAGAGGTTCCGGGAGATGGAAGGTCCTGGGCATAGGAGGTGAGAGGTGAGAGAGAGGTGAGAGGGAGCCCAGGCATGTTTGGGGGCAAAGAGTGGCAGGAGGAAGGCACAAGAGGGAGACAGAACCTCAACCAGAAAGTGTTGCCTGAGGACTTGTGTGGCCGACAGATTTGTGTGCCCTGCAATCCTCTGTGGGGGCTGAGTTGGGGAGGAGAAGAGCTCAAAGCACAGGAGACAAGCAGTTGCTCATCCAGCACCCAGAGTATGTGAAGATGGAGAGAAAGGCAGGATGTATAGGGGTGGAAGAGTTGGGAAAGGGGACAGTGGCTCTGTTCTATGAGAAATTGAGTGTACAGTGCTCTAAAGACACAGAGCTGAGACTGAGGTCCAGGGCTTGTGATGGGGCCTCCAACCATTTCTTAAAGTGAGTCTGGGAACCTGGAATCATGAGTGTACCAGAAAGTCACAGCAAAGACTCAGAACCTCTCTGGGCAAGAGCTGCATGAAGGAAGAGGAGGTGATATTGATGATAATGATGGTAATGCCAACGATGATCATGATGAAGGAATCAGGAGCTCATCCTCATCACCACAGTCACCATTACTGTCACCGTTGGCCGCTGAGCAATTTTCCAGGGCAGGAGATAAGGGGAACACAAACGAGCAGGAGCAGAGAGAGGCCAGTGGGTGGGAGGGGGTTGTTGGGGTGTGGGAGAGAAGCTGCAGCTGACTCTGGAGGAAGGGGGCTGGGGGACTGGCAATGCGGACTGAAGAGATCTCTGCCAGCCCAGTCGGTCAGGATGGGGTCCAGGGCCTAGGCGGCCTTAGGAAATTGTTCCATGGAGAAGCCCACATCGAGGAAGCACCTGCTGAGAGGGGCAAAAGGAGGGGAGCACTGTGACCTAGGTCAATGTGCCTTCCAGAACATGCCATGGTCTCCCGAATAATGCCACCACCATTAGATATATATGTTTCAGGTTGCTCCTATCTGGGAGACTTGAGACTGCTATGGGGGTTCAGCTCAGCCTGTGGGGGCTGGTGGCCGCGAGGATGGAGTCAGGGGTTTGCTCAGGGTTGACAGAAAAGTGAGGGAGTTGCACAGAGATCCCTCAGGGCCCCTGTGTCACAGCTCTGGACTGTGACTCCTTTAGCACGAGAGGGTAGCTGACAACATGCAGGAAAATGGTCGCCAGCTACCCGGTGGACCTGATCCCAGAGTAAGACAATGAGAAGACCAATGTAGAGTTTTGGGGGCAATTTCCAGCCAGTCAGCTTTGGTGTGTCTTGAAGTGACAGTGCGTAGCTCTGGGCGTTTTCCTTCTAGGATTACATGACCTTCCTTGAGGACAGGGCTTAGATCTCTTTTCTTTCTTGCTTCTCTCCCTACCCCCACACCATGAAAATGCCCAAAAGCAAAAGCAAAAATGGAAAAGATCCAGAACCACAACATCTCAAAGGTTGAGAGCCCCTTGCCTCACTGAGAGGGAAAGCGGAGGTCAGAGCATAAGTTGGGCTTTCTCCCAAGGCCAGGAAGTTGATGCGTTTATCTGCATCTTCCATCTCCCCATTCTGGTGCCAAGGGACAGGCAGAGTCTCTAGGAGCTCCTCAGAGAGCAGAAGACTATTAAGGTGTCAAAATTAAAGTCATATTAGAATAGACCCTGGGCACCCTCCTGGTTTCTACCAGCCACTAAGGATTTTAAAAAGTGAGCCCAGATGGAGGTGATAATTTAGCCTAGAATTTAACCACATGTCTGAAAATGCTGGACCTATAATGCCACTTGGACTAAAAAGTTCATCCCTGGTGACGGTCAGGCTGAGGGGACAAGAGCC
This sequence comes from Cryptotis parvus, assembly GCA_021461705.1. Taxonomy (NCBI): domain Eukaryota; kingdom Metazoa; phylum Chordata; class Mammalia; order Eulipotyphla; family Soricidae; genus Cryptotis; species Cryptotis parvus. The sequence continues at coordinate 287,499 of JAJIBD010002226.1, forward strand.
AAGCTATAATGGGGTGGGGATTATGAGGCATGTCAGGTATCGTGGCGGGCTGATAAGCAGGAAGGAGAGGCCGAGTGTGTCATCTATGAGTGTGTCAGCTCAGGAAAACCCATCTTCACTACTGGCCTCTGTGGCTGCTGTTCCTAATGGTCACTCTTAGGTAATACCAGATGGTCTCCGGGCCTTCAGAAAGACTCAAGCTTGTTCTGAACAGAAAAGGCACCTGTCACAGGACAACATCACACAGCTCATGGGCTGTTGGCCTCAACACACTCGCAAATCTCAGAGGCTCTCAATGGTGCCAGGAGCCTTGTCTTCACACAGGGGAAGCTTCCACAGACCCAGCCTAGGGCCTGAGTCTGGTGAGTGGAGAGGTCGAGGGCCATCTTCTGTGTTTGGGCTTCTGGGGGGCTTCACTGGCTGGGCACACATACTTCTGCAGTGACTTCTGTGACAGGCCAGCTCCAGGCATGGGGAGACCATGACAAACAGAGGTTCCCAAGATCCATGATCTCACCATTCCTGCCTAATTGGTTAGGGACTATCTCCAATAGTTCCAGGGACCACTCCAAAGGCCAGCCCTGCAGAATCAGAATCACTTCCTTACTTTGGAAGCTTATTTATTTATTATTTATTTTATCTGCAGCCACTGTAGGAGGTAATGGGGTAAATAAAAAATTATTTCCACCTTATAAGTGAGAAAACAGTAGTCCATGTTTCACCTCTGTGAGAAACTGAAGGGTGCAAATGGCTTCTGCAGATGATGAATAGAGAATAAATAAAGGCCGGGCATCCAACAGGGCACCTGCCCTTTAGTCAGGATGTACAAAGCAAGAGAGGGCCAGGAAGATGGCTGTGAGGTAGAGTCAGGCTTTGCATGGGTGAGGCTCTGGGCTGGTGCCCCAAAGAGGAGTTTACTGGTAGAAGCTTGATGGGCTTCCAAGGCAGAAGCCCTTAGAAGGGCGCCAGCACCAAGTCTAGGGGAAGGGAGGGGAGGAGAGTGGACCTGGACAGGGAACTGTTGGAAGAAGAAAGTGGGGACGAAGTGGGTTGGGCCACACCCACCTTGCTCATGGCCTCTGCAATGGCGCCCACCATGCCGCCCACCAGTCCCACCTCACTGGCAGCTTCATTCAGGGTTTCCATGAGGTCATCTACGGCCTCCTTCATGAGCTGGGCAGCCTCAGTGATGGCGTCATGGGTGTGCTGGGCCTGGGGAGGACAGAAAGTGACAGGGTTTGGGGTGAAGATGTGACAGGGCTCCTGGGGTACGGACAGTGTCAAGGCTCGGGCACGAGGGGTGTGGGGCCCTTAGAACAGCTGTCCTCTTTCCAGGAATGCACAGACTACCCCCATGGCACCACCCCAGCCCACCTCTGCTTTCTTGGTCCCTCTAGTGCTTTGCCAATAAAGAAACAACAGATAGGCCAAGAGAGAGGGAAAATATCCCATTGGCAGCACAGTGTATAAGACAACTGCACTGTACAAACACGAGTCTTGGAGAGAGAGCTGTGGGGGGACTGGCCAGCAGCAGAATCATGCCTCGCATGTGTGAGGTCTGGGGCCCCCTCAGCACCCCAGAAACCCCAGATAAGAAATGGGGTTTTGTCACTGGTGGGCAGCAGGGATGTGGCCACTTTGGGGGTTGTGTGGTGATTGTACTCCTAAAACCCAGAAACACTCACTCTCAGAAGCCAAAGCTATAGCACAAAACTTCAAAATCAAAGTCTCCAAACAAGGAAAGGTGCTGAAGAGCAAGAGCAGATAAAAACTGTAGCATTAGCAGCTGTCATGTGACGGACTGTCTCAGGGTCAGAGCGACCGTCAGACCCTCCATGCATGGATTGATGGTCCTCATCAGAGAAACTGGGAGGAAGGTGTGGGGCTTGGAGCTCACAATCAACCCGTCACACACAGATGGGACATAGACCCACGGCGATGTGGAGATATTATATGATGTGGGCATTGCACTGTCCAGGAAAACCCAGCACCATGAGGCTATATGGGGAGTGGGCACGTCTGACCCTCAGAGTCCCCTCTGGGAAGCCCTTCAGAGACTGGGACTATTCAGCAGGGTCAAACCCAGAGTAGGTGGTGAAAAAAATAACCGAAGACTGAAACCATGGATTTGAGCCCTAAAAAGTTAGCCCAAGTAGGGAGAGGGCCATGGCCACAGGGGGAGATCTGAAGTCCAGTCTGGGCCCTCCAGGAAGCAGCCACTTGGTCCTGGGCTGTTTCTGGACCCTGGAAAAAAAGTCTGGAAAGAAGTGAGCAGCACACCAGGAAGCTATGGGGTGCGTCCAGGAACAACAGAATTATTGGAGTTCTTGAAGAGCAGGAAGGTAAATATAATGAAAACCAATAGTCAAAGAAATCATAAATAAGACTTTCCCAGAATTGAGGAATGCAAGCAACTAGACTCAAGGGGTCAGAGGGGCCCAAATGGAAAATGGAAAAACTGTAAGACACATTGTTTTCAGAATGACAAAAACCAAAGACAGAATATTGAGAGAAGCAAGATCAAAGGCAGAACTCATATACAATGTGAGTAGCCTGTAAGACTCACAGCTGTAAGACTGGCAGCTGATCTAGCAAATGAGACTGTAAAAGCCTGTAAGACTCGCAGCTGATCTAGCAAATGAGACTCTAAGAGCCAGAAGAGAATGGAGGGCATAGTACAAAAGCAGAATGACATGAACAGGTCACCAAGAATACTCTATCCAGGGGAGAAGCTGATTTCAAGCCCAGCTTGTCAGAGCCCCACCCAAGAGAGAAGCTTATTTCAAGTTCAGGTATGCAGGTCTCAGTGGCCGAAGTCACAGGACTTCATGGAGATGGAGCTGGAGTCCCTTTCCCCCACCTCTGTCCAGTCAGGGAGACCTGGTGGACTTGCCCATGACTGCTTCTGGGCTGTCGGCAGAGACACAGACACATGGGGCAGAACTGCTACCAGCTCTCCCCAAGGCACCACTGCGTCACGGCTCTGCAATATCTGAAACTAGTAGAAACCTACCACAGTGTAGAGACCCAGAAAATCAAGGCAAGAACAGAAATTGGCCAGATTTGCCCATAGCAATCAGAAAAAAAGTCATACCTTTATCAATACCATTTCCATATATGTGCTGTAACGGTCAGTGTAATTGATGCTAGCTGAGGGAACAGGCATGGGGATGGGGGTTGGAGGAAATGAGGTTCTTTGGTGGTGGGAACACACTGGTGGTGGGATTGGTGTTGAATGATGAATTTTTCTAACCATTGTATTGTGAAGGGCTTTGTAATTGTGCTTTGTAAATCATGGTGTTTTATAAAAAAAATAAATGAACAAATACAAGAATATCTAGGGAATCATTCAGATCTGAAGGAACGACACAGTGCTTCAGGGACAGGTAACAGCTTAGAGAATTCATAGCCTTGAAATCAGTTTGCACAGAACTTAGAGGAGCTTCTTTAAAAGACAAGGTAACACTCAGCACTTGGTGCTGAGCTGGGCCTCTCACTCTGTTTGCTGACGGCTGCCCTCTGCTAGAGCAGGGGAGGCTTGTTTACTCTTGCTCAGGGGTTTTATCCATTTTTAATGACAAATTAATATTTCATTTATATTGAATGTTTTATGTCTGATCAGTAGTTTTTACATCCATAGAGATTTTTTATAATGTTTTACATGATAATGCATATACTTAAGTAGTATCTGTAATATAATTTTTCCTAAGATAAAGCCAATTATCTTTTCCTAAACACACTTTTAACCTCTTATAAGCCTATTCAGATTTACCCATAAAAATTTCCTTATTTCTCCTCACTAAAATTTAAACTTGTAAGACATATTTATTTCATGTAAATCTTAAAATGTTTAGCACACAATTATTCGTGCTGTTTTTAATGTATATACCTATAAGAATAAAGCTATACAATTTAAAATATCTCGACTTATCTTACAATTTTGTGGGATTTCAGTAGTTTAGCTCTATTTATATATGTGTAGGGGTAAACACCTTCACAACAAATTTTGAAAAATTAGAGCTCTCTCCCATATGTGGGGTAAAAACAAAACAAACATACTAGTTTCATATACTCTCATATGCACACATACACACAATCACACACTCAGTCACTCATACTTACACACATACTCACACATACACACTAACACAGTCACACTCCATATGCACAAAGACATCAGAGATACACACACACTTGCAACAGCCACATTCAAGGTCACCCAGTCACAGTAACATACACTCATACACATTCACACAAACTCACACACATACACACCCAGACACTTTAATACAGCCATGCACATACACATTCACACACCCCCTATACACTCATCACATCGCACTCATATACAGTCATGCTTACATGGCAACAGCCACACATACACTCACACCCATACAATCACCATAAAAACACACAGACAGAAAGACAGACAGACACACACCCTTGCTCTTGCTGCTCCAATAATGAATGATTTCCCTTCTGCTCAAGCTGAGGAATTCTCTCAAAGACCTGCTCACCTCCTCTGCATGTTCTTGCTTTTCAGACCCTACATGGGCCAGCTCTCGTCCTTCTCCTATAGTGACCCAGGCCTCTCCAGGCTACTCCCTCTGACTTCACCTCCATGCCACAGTCTGGCCCGCATCTGGCACACCCATGGCTGAGCACCCGGAAGCAGACACAGACCCAAAGCTGCATCAGGATCTTGGTACAGCCCCCCACAGAGAGTCGGGAGGGGCTGCAGACTTGGGCCTCGCCACAGCTCATTGTTTGCGATCTGAAAGGGGCTCCTCATTACTGGGCTTCCCTGCACAACCAAGGAGGGAAATCAGAGTCAGGCCTTATTAGGGAGTTTGTCTGAGGTTGACTTCCAAGGGGCGCTTCCACTACAAAGTCCAGCAGAGCGGGCTCAGACATCAAAGATGGAAGACTCTGGACTCAATCTCGAGAGAGGGGATCTGACAGAGGGGGATGTAGCTGCAGGCTGAACCCCAGGAAGAAGAATTGTCCATACATACAATGCAGGAGGCAGTTGGGGGTGCAAAGGACTCAGGAGAGCTGGGGGGCACGTGAGAGGGGGCGGTCTGTGATCCTGATTCACCAGCACAGGCTGTGTCTGGGGCAGCTGCTCAATTTTTCCTTTCAAACATGTTCGTGTCTGGAGCATGATCTCATTTCATGTCCATAATCACTCTGCAGAGGACTGTTACTAAGCCCACACGGAGATGACAAAACGCAGAAACCACGCCCCTGTCCGGGAAGAGCTGGCGCTGGAATCCAATTCTGTCAGACCACAGAGCTCGGGGTAATTTTTTTTATATTAAAGTCATTCATGATCATGTGCCCACATCTCTGCAAATGGGCACATGTAAGACAGAAAATGAGCATTTGTGCACACAGATCACTAATGCAGCAAACCCCACCTAGCACCCAACAATTTGCACTCACACTAAGCAGATACGTGTGTTAGGTCTCCCTGGGAAGGGCCCAAAGCTGTAACCCGCCATAACAATCCAGCTGGGCAGAGACAGGCTGGAGGTGCCAGTGAGGGACAGACACACACACTGGCCTGGTCTTTGTCCATCACACATCCCAGTTTTCCATCCAGGGCTTCAGGCCACTGAGGGAAATCGATTTCCACTGTCTCCAGCCTCTGCGTCCAGTGGAGGATAAGCCCAGGGCTGATGACAAAGGCTGCCAAGCTCGAATCCTGAGTATAAGATTAAAGGCTTCAGAACCTTGCAGTCCAAGCGGATGTGTGATTTAAAAATGGAAAAAATCCACACCAGCCGGACTCTGTGTTATTCTGCTGGGAATGAGACTCTCGGGAGGGGTGGAGACAGGGGGAGGTTGGCTGCCTGGGGAGCGAGACGCCAGACTGGGCTGGCTCCTCTGCTTAGGCACCCAGGGACGGGCCCAATGTGGCTATCATGGGTGAACTGAATCAGGCGTGTTCTTGTCCTCCTCCCCACTCCACCAGCAGACAGACTAGTCTCTAAAAGACTCAGAATGACTGGAAGGAAGAAGCTATTTTTAGCCTGCTCAGAATTAGGTTCCTAATAATTTCCTGCCAGATGATTGAAATATTGATGATGGGAAGCGGAGTTGATGCCTCAATTCCTGCAGCAGGCAGATGCTGTGTCTAAAGACAGGTAGGCGCTGTCATCTGCACATAAGACCCCATGTGGTGGTCTCTGGACTGAGGCAGAGCCCAACTAATCTATGCCCACCCAGACAAATGTCCACTTTTCCTCAAACCTTCTCTGGCCCTCTTGGGGGCAATCCCATTCCTGACTGCACATTCCCAGAGATCTCAGACCAGTTGCCCAAGGCCAAAAACTCCAGATGGCACCTTTCTGCCTTAGGGAGCTTTTATGAAGATCAAAGATCTTCTGTGAGGCAGGGCATGGCTGTCAGCATTCAGCAATATTAACTATCTGCCTTGCTGACTCTTGATCCATAGTTTCCTGGGGTGTACTGGAAGCTCATGGAAAAGACATGTGGGAGTGGAGAGACAGAGAAAACACAGGGGGAGGTGCTTGACTTGCAGGCCGTTGACCCAAGTTCGATTCCCAGCACCACATACAGTGCCCTGGGCAGGAGTCATCTCTGGGCACAGAGCTGGGAGTAAGTTCTGAGTATGATGGGTATGGCCCCAAAACAAAACAAAATAAAAATAAATATACAAAGATTTACACAAAAGCTATGAGAGCCCAACCTTCCTCCTGCCCCCATCCAGGGGTGTGAGACAGACTTTGGCTCCACCCACTTGAGTAATGTTGGACTCCCTCCACTACCAAAATGCCTCAAAGCATTTGGTTACATTAGGCGACTATTCCATCCCCACCTCACTCACTCATCCCTGCGGACATCTACTGTACACTCAGTCTACTCCCTCATCTTCCCAGCACTAAAGCCCAGGAGCTCAACACAGTAGCCAGGGCTACAGAAGTCTGATACCACCAAACATGTGTCCAAAGCATGAGACTGAGAATATCTTCTAGATATAGATGCTAACCCAGCCCAGCACCAGTTACTAGTTAATGAAGCATCAAGGACAAGAGGAAAATGAAAGAACTCAGAGGTGTCACAGAGAGTAACAAAAAGTCCAGTAGAGTCTCCACTGACATCAGACTTCTGTAATAGGGATGAAGAAGTCTTTAGAATGACTGTTATTGATATTCAGTTATCTGAATATGACATTTGAACAGAGAATCAATAAACTTGTAAAGAGCCTGATAGGAAAAAAATTAAGGAAGTTGTTCAAATAGAAGGAAAGTAGCTAAATAATACAGTGTTAGAAGCAGCATGGAGGGGCCCGGGCGATAGCCCAGAGGGTAGGGGCGTTTGCCTTGCATGCGGCCGGCCTGTGCTGGCCCAGGTTCGATCCCGGCATCCCATATGGTTGCCCAAGCACCGCCAGGAGTAATTCCTGAGTGTAGAGACAGGAGAAACCCCCTGAGCATTGCCGGATGTAACAACAAAAAAAGAAGCAGTATGGAAAAGCTGAAAACATAAATAATACACTCCAAGAGGCAGTGAAAAATTCTAGTAACAAAGAAGCGGAACTTAAAAAGAGAACGAGAAAATCTGAAGAGATATTGCAATACCAAGAGGAACAATTCCAGAATGATAGAAATTTCAGAAGGAAAAGGAAGAGAGAACAAAAGCCAGTTTAAGAAATTATTGGTGAGAATTTCCCCAACCTGAAGGGGAGATGGTAGCATAGACCCAAGGGGTACAAGGGTGCCAAAGTAAATCAAACAAAATAACACCAAGACATTTTGTTATCAAAATGGCAAGCAGCAGATACAAAGACAGACTGCTCACAGCCACAAGAGGGAAGCAAAAGCCTCACACACAAGGGGGAAAGCAGTAGATCTACAACCATTTTCTCTCCTGAAACTCTACAAGCAAGAAAAGACTAGAATGGCCTATATAAAGCATTGAATGAAGTGAACCTCCAACCAAGCATCTGTTATCCAGGACAGTGGTCTCTCAGAGTAGAAGGCTGAATAAAAGCTTTCTCAGCAAACAAACAGTAGCCCAAGATCTATTTGGAATCCAATCCAAACACTGAAAGGCTGCACATGAAAGATCTGACAGCACAAGCTGTCAAACCCCTCATACCCCTCATGGAAACATGCAACAAATACTTTCATGTCAATAATTTCTCTAAAGGCCAATGGATTAAATTCTCTCATAAGGAATACAAACAAGGCTGGAGGGATAGCACAGTGGGTAGGACACTTGCCTTGCACAAAACCAATCCAGGTTCCGTCCCTGGTACCACATATGGCCCTTTAAGTCCTGCCAGGAGTGATTCCTGAGCATAGAGCTAGGAGTAAGTACTGAGCACCACTGGATATGGCCCCCAAATTACAATCAATAAAATAAACAAAACCCATAAAATAATAGTATGGATTAGGAAACAAAATACAACCCTTTAATTCCTATAAGAGATGCACAGACATGGGGCAGAGCTGCGACCGCCTCTCGCTGTGCCCAGCTGCTCCACGAGGCACCCGGGAGGGATGGCGGGTTCTAGCCCTGGCCCACCACCCCAGCAGAGCCTTGCAACAAGCCAGACGACCCCCCCACTCCATGAGGGCCACCATTTTCCACATCTGGACTTCCCTCTCATCAGAACTCCACCCAGCAGATGGGCCTATCATAGCCCGGCTTGTGCAGCCGCTTGCACCCACGCGGTTCATCAATAAATGCTATATTTAGAGGTGACTACAAGAGTATACCACTCGCACTGCAAGCCTGGCAAGCTTATACGGGTAGTATATCAAATACTACCCGTGTAGTATTTGATATGCCAAATACCAGTAACAATTATAGATCTCATTCTCATGACCTAGTATAATTGTTTGAGGCTCTTTATGTTCCTGGAGCAAGCAGATGCCCTTGGGCTCTACTAGCATGAAACAGGACATATGGAGATGTTACTGGTGCCCACTCGAGTAAATCGATGATGAACGGGAAGACAGTGATACAGTGAAGAGATGCACTTAGATGCTCAGGATAAACACAGTGTAGTGTGAGGCTGGGAAATAATCATACATGCTAATGAAAGTCTAAACAACAACAACAACAACAGGGAGGGTTATATTGGTGTCAGACCAAATAACATTCAAGGAAAAATAATTAAATGTAGGGGTGGATGTTACCTGAGTTAAGAGATCAGGGGATGGAGCAACAGTCCAGCAGGTAGGGCGTTTGCCTTGCACGCGACTACCCGGGTTCGATCCCCAGCATCCCATATGGTCCCCTGAGCACTGCCAGGAGTAATTCCTGAGTGCAGAGCCAGGAGTAGCCCCTGAGCATTGCTAGGTGTGACCAAAAAGCAAAAAAAAAAATCAATAGACCAAGACTTAACTCTTATTGACATATATGTATTGAATGAAGGGGCTGGCAGCAAATTTTACAGAGCAAATGCTAATAGACCAGAAGAACTACAACTATGACAGCACAATATTTGTGGGAGATTTCATACACCACTCTCATCCTTGGAAATATCAGACAAAACATCAATAAGGAGCCAAGAGAGGAACTGGGCCTGATAATCAGCATCCTACACTGCCCAAAAACCCAAACATATATTCTTCTCCAGTGTACATGGGACATTCTCCAAGGTAGATCATGGGCTGGGAAACAGCCTGAGCATCTACAAAATCCCAAAGAGAAATCATACCAAGTATCTTCTTAGACCACAGAGCCACAAAAGCAGAAATAAATCATAACCAGTATGTTGGGGAAAAATCCAACATTTGGAAACAACATTCTGTTAAATAACAACTGGGTCAAAGAGGAAATCAAAGAACAAATAAGCTTACTTGAAACAAGTGAAAATGGAGACACAAACTAGAAGAACCTGAGGTATGCAGCAAAAATAGTATGGAGGAAAAGTTCACAGCTATCCAGGCTCACACCATGGAACAAGAGAAAGCTCGAATCAAGGACCTAACCTCACAGCTTGAGAAACTATAAAAATAAGAGCAAACAAATTCAAGAACAAGTAGAATACAGGAGATAATAAAAATTAGAGCAGAAATCAATGATATAGAAAACAAGAAAATAAAACAAAGGATCAATGAAACCAGGAGATCTTTCTCTAAAAAGAATAAAAAGAAATTGACAAAATCTAAGCTTGACTCATGCAGAACAAAGGCAGAAAATCCAAATAAGTAGGATCAGAGATGAAAGGGACACAATTACAGGAGTGAAATACAAAGGAGGCTATTACAGGCAACTCTCTTCCAAGAAGCTTGAGAACCTAAAATAAATGGATTAATTCATAAGATTGTGCAAACTCCTTAGTCTGAACCCAAAAAGATCAATCACAAAGGAATTGAAACAGTAATGAAAAGCCTTCCCAAGAACTAACACTCTGGGTTCACTAGTGAGTTACCAAACCTTTATGGAAGACAAAGCCCATACTCTTCAAGCTCTTCCTGAATATTAAAAAAAAAACACAAAACAGTAACGCTCCCAAACATCTATTATGAAGCCAATACCATTCAAATAACAAAGGCAGACAGAGATATTTATTAATGAAAAAGAAAATTATAGACCAATGTCCTTGATGAGGACAGATGCAAAGATCTTCAACAAAATCTTAGTTGTCGGGGAACGTCGCTGGGGTCCCCGACAGTGTCAGGACAGAAGTTCTCTTCTACCTCTGAGGACGCCTCGGGAGAACAGATGAAAACTCACGAGTCCGTGCACTTCCAAAAAGGCTTTTAATAGTACAAAAACTCCTCCACAGCAATCTAATATAATGAACAAACTCTAGCTCTGGTCTGAACTTAGACCATACAAAAGAGCCTAAGTCTCCCACCAAAGAGAGAGGATCTCACCCGAGATGAGACCTACCCAGAAGAAGGAGCAAAAAGGCCAAAAAGCCAAAAGCCAAAAGCCAAGAGCAAAAGGCTACAGAATGACTGCATTTATTTGCATGGCATAAATATATATGTACATATTATGATACCAATATCCAAGGTCAAGTGAAACATATATCAGGAGGTCTTATCAAAGGTGGAAATTATCACAAACGTGTGGGAGTCAGAGGTTAGGTAAGGCAGAAAATGGAACAGTGTGCTAATAATTGTCTAGGGTACTAATGCCAACCTAGAACTGAGCATTAAATAGAGGCAAAAAGGATACACATGACAACCTTTTAATGTATGTTCTGTAATCCATAGTCTGGAAGGGAAGGAAAAGAGAAAGAGAGAGAGAAAGGGAAAGAAATAAAGAACCTGCCATGGAGGTGGGCTGGGGAAGGGGGAGGGAACTGGGGACATTGGTGGTGGGAGATGGGCACTGGTGGAGGGACGGGGTGCTGGAACACTGTATGACCAAAACCCAAATATGAACTTTTTAATTGTATATCTTTTTATTTGTATATCTCACGGTGGTATAATAAAACAGCCGAACTCCACCCAGCAGACCAGCCCATCAGAGCCCGGCTCCGCGCAGCCGCTTGCGGTCGCGCTGGGTTCATCAATAATGCTTTATTTGGAGGTGTTTAAAAGAGTTTGCCTCCCGCTCGGCCAGCCTGGCAAGCTTCTCGTGTTGTATTTGATATGCCAAATTCCAGTAACAATTACATTAGGTCATTCCCATGACCTAATATAATGGGTTGAGGCTCTTTATGTTCCTGTAGCAAGCCAATGCCCCTGGCTCTACTGGCATGAGACAGGACATATGGAGATATTACTGGTGCCCGCTCTAGCAAATAGATGATCAACGGAAAGATCTTGATCGTGATCGGTATAATAAAATACTTAAAAAAAAACAAAAGAAAAAAGGCCCAAAGTCGAAGGGGCCTCAAGTCAGTCCCCTTATATACACCAAAGTATCCAGGGAGGGTCTTGTCAACAAAGAACTCTAAACAGAGTGTAGTGCCACACCCTATTGCAGGTATAAACAAAGGTTAGCTAAGGTCTAATCCTTTCTACCAAGATTATCTCTTATGTAAAACACTGGAGAGAGAGGGTTGATATAAAGTAATCTTAATTTCATGAGCTTCATGTAATCTAGATGGTACCCACAGGTCCTTCTTATTATTATCTGCACCAGGGTGATTCTGAGTATCTTGTTCTCGTGTACTGAAAGGGTCACACTCGCCTGCTTAAAGCAAACTAGTATGATCCTTCCTATAGTCTTCCTATAGTCTCAACATAGACAGGATGGTAGTCTCCTGGTAAATTCTCACTGTCCCACGCTGGGTGGAGTGGGTATAAAGAGGAGCTGTGCCCAATCTAAAAAACAAAGAAGTCTTAGTAGATGTATAAGTCAGAAGTTATTCAATCAAGGTAACTTCTGTAACTGCCACACCCTCTAGCAGTGTTTACATAGAAGAGAGGTCTCATTAGAATGAAACTTGGCTTAAGTTGGGAGTGGGCAAAACAATAAAACTCCCAGAATAGCTAAACCTGTTCTCCATCACTTAGTGAATGGAATTCAACAATATACCAAAAGGGTTTTATTTCAATATCAAGAAGGTTTGAATTTATGGATGCAAGGATGGTTCAAGATGCATAAATTCATGTATATTAATTACAATAATTATTGTATGTTATTTAACCACACCAGAAAATGTGGGATAAAAGTCATATTCTATCGTATGATGCAAGAAGGCCTTTAGTAAGATACAACAATCATTCATGGTAAAAATCCTCAATAAACCAAAAGGAAACATAGAAAGAACCTACTTCAAGATAGTAATACCCACTTATAACAAACCCACAGCTCAATGGTGAAAAGCTGAAAGCCTTTCTCCCAAGGTCAGACGTAGGGGCAAGTATGTTCACTATCTCCACTTTTAATCATATGCTTATGACCCTAAAAATTCTATCAAATAAAACCTCTTAGAGACAACAAACAATATAAAGTAGCAGGCTATAAAATCAATGCATAAACATCGTGATATTTCAGCATTTCTGTGTTTGCCAATTAAAAGAGAAAGGAATAAGCATGACACTTCATCTAAGAACAATGACATCTCAAAACAGTGGGAATGGCAGATGTCAAAGGTCTAGAAATAACCAGTCCTGGTGAGGACATGGTGAGAAAACTACCCTCATTATCGACAATGGAATGTTTCTGGTTCAATCTCTATGGAATGCAACATGGAAATTTCCTGGAAAAGTAAGACTAGTGTTGCCATATGGCCCAGTGATGCCACTTCCAGGTATCTGGCCCCCAAATAGAAAAACAATAACTTGACAGGATATAAGTATACCTATGTCACTGCAGTCCTTCTAGGCAAGGTAAGGAAACGAGCCAAATGTCCAACTACTGATGAATGACTCAAGGAGTTGTGGTATATTTACACTACAGATTATTATGCAGCTGTAAGAAAATCTGCAAATTATGGAATTTGCCACTCTGTGGCTGGAACTAGGAGGCAGCACGCTGCGCGAGATCAACCAGAAGGAAAGTGACAGTAACAGAATGATCCCTCTCCCATGTGTGGCAGAAACACACGGCAAGGCAGCAACAAATGGCCCAAAGCGACAGAGCTGGAGGGTTGGTCCAAAGAACTGAGTTTACAAGGCGGGGGATGGAGCGTGGGTGTAACCGTTGAGATGTTGATGGAGGGGAAATGGACACTCTGCTAGTGGGCATGATGCTGGAATGATGTACACATGGATGTTTCATGGACAGTTTTGTAAGTGACAGAACAAAATGTGTGAGATAAAGTGTGGGAGAAAAGAACTAAAACACATACATACAAAGTTTTAAAAATACAAGTGAAATATAGATTCTATATAGTTGGACACTGACCTGGACAGCCCGTCCCTGGGCAAGCCTTCTAGGGAAGGACCCTCTCAGACCAGTCTGATCACGTGAGTTCTGGCCTCCCCAGCAGGGCTCAGAACCTTGGGGGTCTCACAGACAAAGTCAGTCCCACAAACACCACCAGAGAGAAAATGCCAGGCTGCCTCGTCTTGGCTAGCAGAAGGGGCTGGGTGACACATTACACCCAAGAAATGTTACGTTCCCATTTGCAAATGGGTGAGGACGTTCCTGTGATTAAATTGCTGTCTCCACAGAGACCATGGTAATCGTGCACCACATTTTACTCTGGGTATGGGAACCAAGGGAAGAAACATTCCCTGCAGACCAATAGCACTTGGCTTGTGCAGGAAGGAAGCCATGAGGAAGTGGGGCTTATCTCTGGCATACCACACAGTATGTTTTCCTCCCTGAAGGATGGCTGTATGCCCCAGGCCCCACATTATGCTGTGGACCAGATGATTTACAATTCAGCCTTCCTAAGCTCTGCTTCTCATTTTCCTCTTAAAGACCCCAAGGTGGCCTGGGAAACTCATTCTCCAGCTCAGTATGGGGCCGGTGCTCTAGACTGATAATCAGAGCAATACCTTCCAGGGAGGCCCTCTGGGAGCCCCCAACACTGGCAGTGTACCTTGGGGTTTCCTCCCCCTTCCTTGGCTGCATACAACATCTGCAGGGCCGATTCTGCCAGGGTCTTGGTCTGGTCCAACACCGTCATCTGCTGCTGGTGATCCAGGATCTTGGAGGCCACACCCACAGAGGCTAAAATCAGGGGCTCGAAGTAGCTCACCAGCTGTGTCACCTTGGGAGACAAAAGAAGAATCAGGTAAGTGTGAGCGGGCTGGCAGGGATGCAGGTTCTTCAGGAAAAGCAGAAGGACCTTGCTTCACTGATCACTCTTCTAGCAGTTCCTCTCACGGCAGCTGATCACAGCCCAAACAGAAGGGGCAGGAAGATATTTTGAGAGACCATGCTCAGAGTGGACATGCAGCAGGGAGGCTGATGTGGTGCCCAGAGCTGGTTAGAGCAGAGAGGAGACAGCAGCTCAGGGCTCCAGCGGGAGTTAGCATTTGCTGCCTCAGAGCTGAGACGTACTCCCTGTGCATGGTGGCCAGGGAGGGAGAGCATTTCTCACCTCTCCAAGCAGGGCTGAATAAGAGGAGTGAGGTCAACACCATTAGATGCCTGAATGCTTTCTGGACGGAAGAGGCCTCTTCCCCACAGGGCAAGAAAGTCTTTAATGTGTCTCTGTCCTGGGGAGCCGGCCACATGTCCCCAGGGGAGAGGGTCCCTGTGAAGGATAGCTGACAAGCCTAAGCCTACGGATTCTCTGTGTTGAGAATCTACTTTCCCCCTGACCCTCTCATCTTCATGAACTTATTGTTTCTTCTAAATAGCATAAAAGCTCCTTTCACTCTTCCAGACTCCATGTTTTGGGGAACACTGTTTGCACGGAGTGAAATTTATTTTTCTCCTGTTAATTATTTTTTGGGGGTGTGGTGGCTATCCTCGGCAGTGCTCAGAGCTTATTCCTGGCTCCATGCTCGGGGGTCACTCCTGGTGGAGCACAGGGCACCATAAGGGTGCCTGGCACGGAACTGGGGTCAGTCGGTCCCATGCACAGCAAGTGCTTCCCCGCTGTTCGCTCTCCCTGCACCGACCTAGTCTCATAATAAAGAAACCGAGCTGTGAAATGAAATTTGCTGCTCCTGAGAAATCAGAGAGAAGCCACAGCCATTTTCTATTTCAAAGACTCTTCAGAACCAGCAGGGAGCTTAGTAGGCCCTGGAGCTGTTCTGTAATTTAAAAGTATATTGATTTTCTAGCATCGACGCCCACAGAGACCATTCTGGCCACTGAGTTCCATGCTATGCACATGGACGCTGATGGCGCCACCGATGAACGGGAGACAACCCCAGCGGTTGTTAAAAGTCCAATTTCTGGTCTCTTTCTGCGGAGGCATAGGCTACTAACAAACTAGCTGTCCTTGAAGGCTTCAGAGAATGAAGCCCAAAGGGGCAGGATCCTCACGGCGATGGGGGCTGAGCTCTCTGACATTGGGCTTCTCCTTTGGGGTCGCAAAAGGAGGTTCTGGCTGCCCAGAATAAAGCAGGTAAGTCTGACGTGGAGCCTGACTCTATGAGAAACCACAGAGCAGCATCTCTCTGCACATGCCTGACCGAGGCCTGCAGCTGATGGCCAGAGTGTCAGGTGGAGACTGCTCTCAGCAAAGGTCATGGGCAACAGACAAACAACCTATGGGCTGGCGAGTCTGACCACAGCAAGAAGCAAGTCCCTGCTGCCTGTGGTTAAGCTCGAGGTTGAAACTTGATCTTGAAGTGATGGTGTGGCGGGAGACGCCTGAAGGGCCGCCAGGGTCTCTTGTCTGCAGCTGAAGCTGAGCAGCACCAGGCATGGTTCCTGTACCACAGGCCTTGAAACCAACATCCCCCACACAGACCCCGCCACACACATTACCTTATGCCCTAGCTGAGCTGCTTCTCCCGAGCTGCCGTGGCAATGGGGTCGATGAGATGCCCGATCTCCTGCACCACTGAGGTCAGCTGCTCCTGCAGGGCCTGAGGAGGACACTGCTGTCAAGGTCCCCAGAGCTGACCACAGATGCTTCCTCTGCTCAACTGCTCACACAGCTGCACCCACAGCTGTCCATGAGCTGTATACCCAGCTGTCCATGAGCCACACCCACAGCTGTCCATGAGCTGTATACCCAGCTGTTCATGAACTGTATACCCAGCTGTCCATGAGCCACACCTACAGTTGTCCATGAGCTGTATACCCAGCTGTCCATGAGTCACACCCACAGCTGTCCATGAGCTGTATACCCAGCTGTCCATGAGCCACACCCACAGCTGTCCATGAGCTGTATACCCAGCTGTCCGTGAGCTGTATACCCAGCTGTCCATGAGCCACACCCACAGCTGTCCATGAGCTGTATACCCAGCTGTCCGTGAGCTGCACCCACAGTTGTCCATGGGCTGTATACCCAGCTGTCCATGAGCTGTACTCCAACAGCTGTCCATGAGCTGTACTCCAACAGCTGTCCATGAGCTGTACTCCAACAGCTGTCCATGAGCTGCACCCACAGTGGTCCATGATCTGTACCTCACAGCTGTCCATGAGCTGCACCCACAGCGGTCCATGATCTGTACCTCACAGCCGTCTATGAGCTGCACTCACAGCTGTCCATGAACTGCACCCACAGCTGTCCGTGAGCTGCACCCACAGCGGTCAATGAGCTGTACCCCCCACAAATTTCCATGAGCTTCATCAGCACATGGCCGACCCCACATCTGACCATAAGCTGCATCCCCACAACCATAAAGCTGCTTCTCGCTCACAACTACCTACACAGCTGCATTTCCACAGCTGTCTACACAGTTTACCCCACATCAGTCCATGGGATGCACGCCCACAACTGTCCATGTACTCTCACTACGGTCCACATAGAAGTACCCCTCCAACATCCACCATCTTCTCCACACCAGTAGTCCCCATTTCTCACACTAAATCCCCCATTCTCTGTGCAGCAACTGATCACACCCCCCCAACCTCTCTGGAAAACTGCTGAGTTGGTCCTTAAGTTATAAAATTCTTACATCAAAGTGTCTTTGTCCCCAACTCTCTAAAGCCTGAGACTCCTTCAAAGGCTTCTGAGGCAGCCGCAGAGCCCCACGTACCTCCACTGAGATATCATCCCTTGTGGCCAAGCTCTGACTGACGGCAGCCAGCGAGGCCTGCTCAATGTCCCTGATGCAGCGGTTAATGCCGTCGATGGAGTAGTCACATTCCCTCTGTCCAGGGGCCTTGTCCCTGGAAGGCACAGGGCAAGTCAGTGGCAGGCTCGTGGGAATTGTACCACCGACCCCAGCAATGTGGGGCCAGAGCCCTACCTACCTCTTAGCCAGCCCTGTCTTATATAAGATCTCTGGCCCCTTGCCTGGAAATGCATCTCGGTGGCAGAGCCTTGGCGATTCCTAATTGAATGTATATGCCAACCTACTGATTTCTGGTGGGGAGGAAAGAGCTGCCCATTTTAGGCTGATGCCAGGCAGTTGTCAAGGAACCAGCTAGGGAGACTGGTCCTGACTGCTGGAAGCACAGGATCTGTGTCTTAAAGGCATTATTTCCAGTGCAAAACACTTCCGCTCTCCAGCAATACTATTCTACACTTCCTGATGCTTTTGCTAAGTCAGTGGGAGGTCGTAAGAAAAGTTAACAGTGAATTTCAAAGGAAACTGAAAAACAAAATATAATTAAGGAAAAGGGCACATCTCAAGTTGTGTTAACTTTGGTCAACTTTGGCCTCTCTGCTCCAGGTGTTTTTTTTAGACTCCAGCTACCCCAAAGGACATCAGAGATGCCCAGAGTGGCTATAAGACCTCGGGTATTTCTTTTGTGCCTTAATGACAAATTGAAGTAACACCAAATCTTGCTAAAAAAAAAAAAAGCAGTTGCCTTATATTATCTGCAGCGCCTGAGTATAGACAGGGGAGTAAAATGGTTAGAAGAACCGGGTTAGAGCAATCAAGAAATAACCCTGGGGATGTAACTCACAGCTACTCTGCCTGAGTTTTCTCACCAGTAAAGCGGAGATCATGGCAATATCAACCTCACAATGAGATTGTCATATTCAGATAAGACGCATGCTTAGAAAAGCATATGACATGCCACCGGTGCATACATTAGCCATCTGTGTGGCTGTCAGGACTATCACTGGTCCCAGTGGGACAAAGGAAGTGCTGGTGATAATGACTGACCACATGGGTGCCGAGTAAAAGTTCTGGCAGTATATTCTGTCTCTCGCTTCGTGCCTACTCCAGCCTCCAGCACTCTCCACAGAAGCTTACCTGATGGACGTGATGAGACTCTTGATAGAGTCGGACACGGTGTGGGAATGTCCTGCCAGCACTGACCAGGTGGGTGGGTCTTTGGGGTTGATGGCCAGGGAGCGAGCAGTGCGGATGAGGTATGAGGGAGCTCTCCAGCATGGTCTTGGCTGAGATCAGGATTGGTTCCTGTGCCTGGGAGCCCTGGAGTGAAGAGACGAGGTATCAGAGCATGGCACAGAGATGACGAGAAGGAACTGGAAGGGCCTAGTTTGTGCCAACCTGACTCTGCCCTTTAGAAGGAGTCACAGAGGACCAGGGAGGCTCCCACTGGGTGTGGAAGGTGGGACCTGGCTTCAAGTTCATTTCTGAGTGAGATACTTACCCAGAAAGAATCAAATCCAAACATGCACTGCTGTTTTCTTTGTTTGTTTGTTTGTTTTGCTTTTTTGGGTCACACCTGGCAATACTCAGGGTTACTCCTGGCTCTGCACTCAGGAATTACTCCTGGCAGTGTGCTCGGGGGACCATATGGGATGCTGGGGATTGAACCTGGGCCGGCACAGGCAAACGCCCTACCCGCTGGACTATTGCTCCGACCCCACAGCTATTTGTCCTCAACATATAAAACTAAAGATTCATGAGAGACTCAGGAGACTCATGAGAGAGACACAGAGGGCCAGACATAGAATAACTGGAATCATTTGTGGGATATAAAAATACATAGTATGAGACTAATACCCAAGGACAATAGAAACAAGGACCAGGAGGACTGGTCCATGGTTGGAAGCTTGCCCCAGTGGTGGTGGGAGGAGGACAGCTAGGTCAGAGAAAGGACCACTGTGACAACGATAGTTGGAAATGATCAATATGGACAAGAACTGAGCACTGAAAGGAAGTAAAGGAATAGACAAACCTTTCAGTACCTCTACTGCAAACAATAATGCCCAAAAGGAAAGAGAGACAGAGAAAGACAGAGAGAGAAGATAGAGAAAGAGAGACAGAGACAAAGAGAGAGAAAGAGACACAGAGAACAGAGAGAGAAAGAATAAGAAGAAGAGTTCCTGCCATATAGGCATGCTAGGGGGAAGGCAGGAGGGAAACATTGGTGGTGGGAAATGTACACTGGTGAAGGGACGGGTGTTGAACATTGTATGACTAAACTCAATCATGAACAACTTTGTAACAGCATATCTCAAGGTGATTCAATAGAAAATAACAATACAGATTTAAAAAAATTAAAAACTAAAGCGCCAGGTCTTAAGAGATGTGTAGATATTGAATTTCACAGCTCTGCCCAGGAATCGTCACTTGTAAGTCACAGCAGCTCACAGAAAGACAGACAGAGCTCCGTTTGTTCAGGGTCGCACAAAACGGCCACGGGTCCCAGGGCTGCCTCCTCTGCTAAGATCCTACCTCAGAGCTGATCTGGGCGGGAATGCTGACAAACTCAGGATTAGAGGCAAACGCTGTCAGGTTATCCACTGCGTCGATCAAGGGAGCAGTAGCCAGGCGACACTTGTTGCGGTTGTCTTCAGAGAAATCCCCATCCAGAGCCTGAGGGGAGACCACACAGAGCACTAAGTTCACGGAGGGCCACCATGATGGCTGGGCCCCAGAGCTTCACTCCCAGACAAAGATGATGGCTGCCTGGGAAGACCTAAAGGCCTTTTGACTTCATCAACAACAAATCAGACCTGGATTCGAAGTGATAGCTGGTTGCCAGGAGGTAGAGCCTCCTAGGGAGCAAAGGAAGCAGGAAAGGCAAACAAGTAGTTCCCAGGAAAGTGCCTCCAAGTCCTGCCCCTCTCTCATGAGTGAGCCCTGCCCCTTGACCCCCAGAGTCACATAACTTTCCCAACAGCTCCTGGACTCTATCCCCGCAGCCTTCCCTTCCAGCTTCTCTCTACACACTGCCTTTCACACTGCAAACACGGCACCCCAACTGCATGCTCTCTGCTCTCCACCTGTGTGACCCCAGTGACTGCTGGATGTGGGACTGACATCTCCACCATTTTTATTTGATTTTGGACAACACCTTGTGGTGCTCAGGAATTATTCCTGGAGGGGCTCAGGGACCATATGGGATACAGGGAGATCAAACCCAGGTTGGCTGCATGCAGGAAGTGCCCTAACCATGTATGATCACTCTGATCCAATGTCTTCCCCTATTTTGAAATGAGCCAAAAAGAATACAACCGAAAATAATGGGCCAGAAGGGCACCAAACAACATGCGCTCATCTCACAAACAGAGCATCCTCTTCGACTGAGCGCGCAGCCTCGGGAGGGACGCACATGGAGCGGTGGGGGAGGGGAGGGAGGGGGACACCTGCCTAGCCAGCCAGATCAGTCAAATCAACCCTGGTGATCAATGAAGTGACAGACGTCGAGCCAGATAGCCCTCACATCCAGAGGGGCTGCATTTGGGAAGAATGTGGATTGCCTTGTTCAGTGGCCAAACTTTTCTTCTTTTTTTAAAACTATTTTTATTGAGGTATGAGGATTTACAATACTATTTATCACTTTCCACGCATGCGTCATTCCAACACAAGAAAACTTCTCAGCTAACCACCACGAGGCAGCTTTAAAAGCTTCTTAAACTAATGAGTGACGACATGGTGAGGGGGCAGCAGTGCAGACCAAGTGGGCCTGAACCCGGGTGTGGCTCTGTCTTTTCAGCAACGCAAGAGCGGGTGGGCCTGGTGGATTTAAAGACTGTTGCTGAAGAACAATCATATTCCATCAAGCCTGGCAGTGTGGGGAAGTGACTCCACATCCATAGCACTAATTTTTCTAATTCTTGCACAAACCCAGCTATTTTAACCTTTACTCACTCCATGCATGGCTTCCACCGGCTCCAGCCTTTCCCACCCCACTGTGGACCTTACACCAACCTATGTCCACCACCCCTCTCTTACATGCATGCTCGGCCCTGACAGCTGAGCATGGACTCAGCTAGCACTCATGTGGCACCTGCCAACCATTCTGGTGGTGAGGGGCTCCACATAGATTGGGAACATCACTGATTGTTGGACGCCAGTAAGAGGCAGGGCATGTGCCAGGGTGCCAGAGACACAGGAGTGCCCTTCACAGCTTAATCAACCAAGCAACATGCAGCAGGAGTAGATGTGATGTCAAGGAACTTGGGTTGTGGTTCCACTGTGGCTCCCTTACTTCTTATGGGCAGACTGGAGAACCCCCTGCCTGAAGAGCAGGGAAGACCGAGGCTGGGTGATGGGGTCTCCCTCCCGCAGCGCCCTCCCTAATCGCAGACCCTGAGGCCAAGCTAGCATCTTCCTCTCCCACAGCTCAGTCTGGCACAATCGCTGGCGACTGCACCCACCTTGATGGTCTTCACCAAGTTAGCAGTGCTGTTGGCCACTTCCTTGGCAGACTGGACAAAGTGCCTCTTGGCCACAGGGTTGGCTGTCTTGGAAGACGCAATGCGGCAGGCGTTGCACAAGGCTGAGGTATGCTTGGCCACAATGGTGGCGGCGGACAGCACCTGGAAAGCAGGCAGCTGGGTGAGGGCGCCCTTGTTCTCTGGACCCGTCTTCACTCAAATCTCCCAGAGTCAGGGCGATTAGAATCTGTGTGTCTAGTGCGGCCACCCCCACATCCCCCAAAGGCCATGCTCAGAGAGGAGGGAGTAGGACATGAGAAGTCAGAGAGAGTTAAAGAGAGACAAGAGGATGAAGGGCTGGATGTGAGGGAGAGGCAGTCATGGACCCGCACATGGCTGGGAGGGACTTGGTCCAGGCCCTGGCAGCACTGCTGGCCAGGAATTCCAGGGTGTCCAGGGAGGACCTGAAACACCCAGGGCACCTTAGACACAGGCACGGATGAGAAATTACTTCAATAATTGACTCAGTCTCTCTGTCCCTAGCACCTCTCTGTACCATGTGACCCAGCAGAAGCATCTGTGATCTGTGGGTCTCTTCGACCATGTCTCCTTGTTCTGGGCTCTGAAACCCACCATGAACTTCACACTCCCAGCCCAGTGCAGCTTGGTGCAGTGTTTCAAGCACTGTGTGTCTGGGGTGTTACAGAAGGTCGGGCCTTCTGTCCAGGTCTAAATGTCCCTTAGGTTCCCTGAGGTGTGCTGGGTTCCAGCTCTGAGCTGCTCCTGTGAACTGGGCCAGACAGACCCACCTCCAAGCCTCACTCCTTGCTCTGTTCTCCTGTACTGTGTTCAGCTGTGCTTTTTGCTGCCTTACCAGCCAGCCAAGAGTCAGGGCATTGGGATAGCGTCTATTCATGGTGACCTTAACTGACCTGCAGTGCTGGGTACAGCCAGAGCCCTGAAGGAATCTCCCCAACTGAACAGAGCAAGACTTCTGATAAACATCACTGTTAACAGCCAAGACCTAGAGACAAAGCGTGTGTCCCAAACCAGGTGATGGATAAAGAAACTGTGGCACATATACACATTACTCTCATATAAGTAGGGATGAAGTCACACCACTTGCTGCCATGTGGGTGGATCTGGATAGTGTCCTGCTAAGCAAAGCTAGTCGGAAAGAGAGGGACAGACACAATGATCTTTCTTGTCTGTGGGATATAAAGCAGCAGAGAAAGGAAGCGACTGCCAACAGCAACAGAGCCTGAGAGCACGCTCTACAGAACTGAGCTGACCAAGGGTGGCAGGGATGGGACCCTGGGATAACAGCAGAAGGCTGGGGGCTGTGGGGAGGATACTTGCGCACAAAGTCTGGGTTGGGACGCTGTGTGCATCAACCCCCATCATGAACAGAACTGTCAGTTCATGGTGCCTTAAATCAAAATGAAAAGCATAAGCCCCTTTTCAACCATTGTGATGACTTTGCTCCTTCTGGCACCTTGTTTCACAGACTTCCCGCTTCCCACATTTGCTGTCTCTAGAGCCCAGTCAGCACCTGGAGAGCTGCTCTGAGCTGGCTTTGCAGGCTCTGAGAACAGCATCTGCTGGTCTCTCTTGCGCTCCCACCAACAGTCTATGATGGGAAGCTCCTCGCCCACACTCACCTGAGAAGGGCTGCTCTCTGGGTCCACCAGGCTCTGGCATGCCATCTGGATAGCCTGGTTGGCTCTGGCAAACTGGATGGGGTCCACAAGGCCCTGGTGGCCCGCCTGGCTATTTGGATCTGAGACGCCGACCAGGTAGGCAGCCTGGAAAGAAGACAGAATCCACATGGCCCAGCTCTGAGATGAGCCCTAGGAAGGAGCACTGTGGTGCCTAGCAACTTCTCCAGAATGCAGGTCAGGATAATCCCATGACTCCTGCAAGCGGTGGTATAGGTATGGGATAGGCTGGTGCCAGCAGTGGGGGGGCACCTTTCAGCACAAGCCTTTTGCAGGATTCTAGGAACAAAGTCCTCTTGTTTCTATGAAAGCCTTAAAAAGCTCTTCTGGGTGATATGAATAGCTTGGGCACACCCTGTTTGCTCTGGCCACTCTCTGGCACACACGAGGACCCCCTAGCCTCTGCAGGTAGCTGCCTCTTTAGCAGGCATGGGTGAGAGAGGGATTGAGGTGTATGAAGAGTGATGTGAAGGTGCTGGTCCCCAGGCCCTGCCCTGCCTGCAGGTTCTCCTCCTCCGATAACACATCCTTATTGCTCAGGTCAATATTTTCAATAGTAAGGAAAAGTAATGGGCCTCATGGCACAGGAAAAGGATGGTTTAAATTTTCCTCTAAGAGGACAAGAAAGTATAATTGAAGGTTCTCTTCTTTTAAAATCTTAATGTACTGTGGACTGAAACTATTCCAAGTACATCTAGGAGAGTGAAGCTATAGCCAGTTCACAAGTTGCAGAGTGAACTTACAGCCAATCACAGCTCTGCAAGTGAAGCTACAACCAATCATGACTCTGTGAGCAAAGCTATTGCCAATGCCACCTCTGCAAGTGAACTGGCTTCTTCCTCTCATGGTGAACTGGCTTCTTTCTCCCCAAACCATGAGAGAAAGAGCTCCTGATTCTGGAGCTCAGAGAGTAAGCAAGTACTATAATGTTCATTTCCCCAGCACTGCTCAGGGAAACAGGCCACTCACAGGAGGACTGCCTGGGGCCGAATGCTATGTCTCAGGGCCCAAGGCTCTACTCCCAGGAAGACTGTGCTGAGGGACCACCCACCATCTCCATCTCTGCGTGGCTGCAGGAGCTGGACGTGTACTCCCTATCCGAGCACTTCAGTATCCCCATGTGTGTCCTCAAGCACCCGGGCTCAGGAGGGAGCCCCCTCACAGGGCCTGTGCTGGCTTACCTGGGCCGCAGCCTCTGTCAGCCCGCAAAGCGCTTTGGATGCTGCCCCGACACACTCTCCGAAAGCTGGGGAGATCCCCGCCTTGGCATTCTGTGAGATTCCTGCCATGGACTCACCCAGGACCTGCAAAACAGAGGCTGAGCACTGCCCTTGACCACGTCCCTGCCCCTGGGCTAGATTGTGTCCTTCCTTTGCCTCATCCCCCTCCTTCCTTCCAGCATCCCTTCAGCATCCCCGGCCACTGGACTGACAACATTCACCATCACGTTCTTGATCTGCATTAAGAAAGGCTTCAAGGCCTGAGAGCCATTAGAACAGCAGGTAGACTTGCCTTACACAAGGCTGACCTGTGTTCCTCCCCAGCACCCCATATGGTCGCGCTATGGGGTGATGCCTGAGCTCAGAGCCAGTACTCCCTGAGCACTACCAGACATGGCCCAAATCTCACCCCCTCCCACCCCACCCAGGGAAAAACTTCAAGGGAATTAGACTTTCTTTTCCATAACAATAAATGAATAATGAGAGTACAAATCTTTCAGCCAAAGCTGATCTCTAGCCCAAGGTGCAATCAGTTCCCAGGGGGCTGGCAGGGAAGCCTAGGGCCTATCCCGAAACAGTCCTAAGCGCTGTTCCCAGAACAGAGCCATCTGGCACCCACGAGCTGTAGGCAAGGGAGCACAGAGAGCAGGGGACACCCCTCCTGATGCTCTTCATCTGTGGACAGATGTTTCACATGCCTTTGAGGAGACTCGAGGGGCCTTCCAGGGCTGCCTTCCCCATTTCCCCTCCCCGCTGTCTTCTTCCTGCAGGGGCTGTGAGGAGCAACTGGCAGGGACTTCCATGCTCAGCCAAGCACGCACAGGAGCCCCCTGGCAGAGTCAGGGCACCCGCCTGCACTGGGGCTCTGTCTGTGGGGCCTCCTTGGGCCAGGAGGGCAGGTGTAGGGGGTGAGGATGCCAGTGCCCACAACACTCTGCTGGACAGACCATAGCACTACCAAGTCGAGAACCCAGTACAGAGCACATTTGTCAATGATTCAGCTTAGACGGGGAAGTTAAATTTCTTCCCTGCAATAGCTGAGAGCAATGAAATAATCCAGCTTGCACAGACTCTCCAAGGAAGGGGGTGACGGTTTTCCTGTCTAATACTCCTTCCCTCTTACCTAACCCCACTGTCCCTCTCCCAGAAGGAACAGTTCCTTAGGTTCAGTGAGGCAGCGGGCGTGCTATCTCCCTTTCACCTACCCACAAGCCATGCAAGAGGCTGCTACTGTGGAATCCCTGTAGCAAACACACACTCAGGCCACTTCCACTACAGAGTGGAGCCAGATTGTGGCCATCCAGCTTCCATCCTTTAAGGTATCAGAGCTTACACTTGGCTTTGTGCTCTGGGGCCACTCTGGCAGTACTCAGAGAACCTTATGGGGTGCCAGGATCGAACCTGAGTAGACTGAGCAGAGCAAGGCAAGTGCTGTATCCTCTGAACTATCACTCTAGCACTAGAGTCTTTAAGTAAATAAGTGTGAGTGTGTGCGTGTGCTTGTGTGTGTGTGTGTGTATCACTCCACTAAGGAGTCTTTTTTAGACTCTTCCTCCCCTAAGCTACCATCAAATTAAACATGAGGAAAGAAGATTGTAAGATCAAGATTTTTTTTTTTTTGGGGGGACACAAATCATTACATTATCTTAGACTTTCACACTCTCCCTGCCACCAAACATCCACCCACATTCACTCCGCTGGAGGATACACGCCATGGATGGGTGTTCTAGGAGACACCGATGGGTGTCCCTGGGAGCCACAGTGTGAAGGGCTTAGCACAGCAGTTCAGCCTAGGTGAAAGGGGGTGTGCTTTGATCCACAGAGAGACCCAGCGGTGAGAGGGCAGAGAAAGTCATTCTCCACGTGAGGGCTGCAGAGGTGGGCCTGCCTCACGTGCAGGACCTGGGCCCCAGCTCAGACATCCTGCAGCAGTAACTCAGTGGTAGGCCCAGGAGTGGTGCAGCCTGTCTGCTCTGTGCCCCACGTGGGAGCAATGGCGATTCTGACGGGGGCCGGGGTGCGTACCTTGGAGTTCTCCATCACGCTCTCGATGCAGTCAAAGTAGGAGAGATCACTCACAGGTTCATTCGGATTGTCCAACATCCCCTTGACAGTCTGCAGAAGGAGAGCATCACTCAAAGAGCAAGCCAGGGAAACCCACTGCCCGCTTACGTTCCAGGTAAAGATTCTGGGGGTGTGCACACTGAGACCAGAGTACTCAGAATTTTGGAGTTCCTGAGGACAACCTGTACCTAATTGGAGGGCCATGGGGGGTCATCTGTATCCTTGCCAGAAAGAACTCTGTGTGTGGTGTGTGTGTGTGTGTGTGTATTGTGTGTGTGTGTGTGTAAGTGTGTGTAATTCTGGAGGTGAAGAAAGGTTTCCACACAAGGCAGAGCTTTTCCTTAAAGAAATCTGAACATGAATGCAAGGCAACACGTCCCAGGCAAATTAGTACAATTTCTCTGACGGCGTACTAAGGAATTTAAATTTCAAGGACCCATTTCTTCATGATGAGAAGAACCCTTGGTTTTCTTCTTTTTTTTTTTTCCCATTTTTGAGTCACACCGGAGACGGCTCAGGGGTTACTCCTGGCTCTTCACTTAGGAATTACTCCTGGTGGTGCTCAGGGGACCATATGGGATGCCGGGATTGAACCGGGTTGGCCGCGTGCAAGGCAAACACCCTACCCACTGTGCTATTGCTCCAGCCTGAGAACCCTTGGTTTTCAATTACGGGGTCTTTTAAGGATGAGGCCATCCCCACCTTCCCCCTCTCCCCCCCAACTCTCTGCAGGGACGGCTGACTTCTGTTTCATATAAAAATACTGAGAATGTTGGTGTGGGGCCATGGCTCAGCTGTGGCGCACAGGCCTTGCACCACAAAGGGGGCCCTGGGTTCAGCCCCGCCCTGCAGATCTCTTCTGCCCCTAGGCCCCGCCAAGTATTGGGAATGGGCTTCCCCTATGCACTCTCTGTCTCATGGTCACTGAGAACCTTCTCGAGTTGTAACGACCAGGTTGTAGCTTCTGAGTCTCTGCACTGAGCAAGAGCAGCCATCAGCCAGCAAACGAGAGAAGGGCACAGGGTTGGGCAGAATTGTGCTCGCGACACTGAAATTTCTGTGGGAAAACAGGCAGCATACAGGGGGACTTTCTTTCCCTGGTGACCCTCCCCACACCCTCGAGAATCGCCATTGCTTTAGTGACAGCAGGGATCTGCCAAGAAGGGCCTCATTAAGAATATAATCTTTGCACCTTGGCCAACAGAGTCCATTTAGACCAATAGCCCATGTGGCACTTCTGTTCACAAATGCGAACAGGGAATAGGGGAAGGTTGTGCCCACCGTACCATACACGGAGGAACATTCCAGGCCCCTTGGTAACAGGCCTCCCAACACAGCTACGGTGTCTGTCTGCTCAGGCTGGGTCTCTCTCACTCCCCCAATGAGGCTCGCGGTGGGCTTCCCACCCCCAGATCAATCATTCAGAAAATAAAAAAGGACTGGCCACAGCTCGCCCAAAACTTCCAAGATGCCCAGCTGGCTGTATCGGGTGAGGATCCACTGGCTGCCACGTGAGCAGGCACACATGTTTGTGATCACCCCATACAGCTAAGAGGCATGCACGCATGGATGAACCCCAGTTGTGATTGCCCACATGCAGCTAAGGGGACGAACCCTCAGTTTCCAGTACAAAGTGACAATGTAAGTCAGAGTGCTTGGTGCTGTGTTCTGGGTTCACGGGGACCCACAGTCACCTTGATCATTGTGTGTAACACATTTTTCTTTAGCCACCCTGATAGGCTGCAAGGTAGAAAAGGGGGGAAAACATTTTAGTTAAAAACACCTCAACTTGTCCACAAGACCTCTACAACCTCTGAGGTGGGGACCATGTATCTTCAGCATACACCATGCACACAGCCCCTTCCTGTCTGAAATAAAGGAAATGGAGTCTGCTAATAAAACATCCCTCATTCCAGTGCACAAAGGGAAATAGGTTTGACCACATCCCGGAACCAGTATTCCTTCAGTTTTCTCCTCTTGGGAAGGAACTCTGGCCACTCCCACCCCACCCAGTATTTCCCTGTTGCAGTTGCAGGCAGGGAAGAGAAGGAAGCCGGCCTGAAGCCCAGGGCAGCTGGACACACACTTCGGTCCTCAGCTGCACTGCCAGGGCCTACCTCCAGCTCCCCCAAGGCGTTATCACACTCCTTCTGGCCAGGGGCTTGCTGCGTGCACAGAGTAATGAGCTGGTTGATGCTCTCGGTCACAGCTCTGTGGAGCAAACAGAAAAGGGTGTTTGGGTTTGCTCTGTAAAGATCAACAGTAATTTCTCCAACCATGCTCTCGCGGAAGTGGAATCGCTGCAGGGACCTGGGCCCGTGAGAGTCCTCTGATGAGGGAGAGCTGGGAACCCCGTGAGAGTCCTCTGACAACGGAGACCTGGAGAGCCCCAAACTGAAGCACAGCCACAGAAGACAGATGAGTGTTCGCTTGGCCCCAGAGGTTTGTTTTGGTTTGAGGCCACCTCTGAGAGTGTACAGGTTTACTCCTGGCTCTGTGCTCAGTGATCACTCCTGATGGGGCTTGAAGGATCATATGAGGTGCCAGGGATCAAACTGGGATGACCAATTTGCAATGCAATTGCCTTACTCACTGAACTACCTCTCTGGTCCCTATTATGTATATTGTAACAGGTCACTGACATATTAGGAAGGTGGTGCCTATGATCTTAAGGTCTTTTCTTTTCACTAAAGTCTATGATTCACATCCAGAGTCGTCCTGCAG